>LPNX010367321.1:456330-549616 GCA_001517045.1 Pseudotsuga menziesii
ATTGGGGCCTTTGTTCCATGGAAAGCCCCGACAGTTCCAAGAAAGAATCTGGAGCATGTTGAATTGCTATTTATTACTATCTTTTTGGTTTCTATCTTGAATAACAGCTTTCCTATTTCTAATTATTGCCCATTTTCCTTCCTTCCTGGCTTCTTTTACCTTTTGAATCTCCTTTCTTAGTTCTGCTTGATCTTCTGGAATGAGATCTTCATTTATGAATATTCCAGTTCCTTTTAGACTTGAGGTTTTACTAAGTATGTTATGTTTATGGTCAGTAGAGCTTACCTTTACCCGAATTAACCTTCCTTTATTCTCAGTTAATTTCCCCAACCTTGTCGCTTCTATGAGACATGTTGTTTCAATTTGTAATCTATTGTGTAATTCTGTCTGGGCTAATTATTATTACCATTAGGTATTATATATTGGTGAGGTATTACATAAAAGATAGAGATATTAGTTATGATATTATTTTAAATTATTATTACTATTAGATATATAAAATATTATGCTTTAAATTCCAGCCAAAACCACTTAAGGCTCAAGCGAGGTTGGTATAAAGATACCAGGGCTTGGTTAAACCGTTGGGAGATCGACGAAAATGCTGCATTGCAAAATATAAATAACATTAAAAATATTGTCACCTCTAAGTTTAAGGAGAAAATGGGGTGTGATAAAGATTTAGAGGATAAAAAAAAATTAAGATATTATAAGGAGGTCATCAACCTTACTCTAGAAGATCAAAAGTATCTCTCGGTTTTAACTAGTTCAAAGAAGAAAATTAATATAACCAAGATAAGAACAAACTCTCATGAGCTTCATAGTGAAACTGGTCGTTGGGAAGTTCCTAAAACACTATGGGTAGAAACGATATGCCATCTCAGTGAGAATATGAACATTGAGGATGAAAAACACTTCCTCTTAGAATGTTGTGCGTACACCCACATTAGATCTCAGTTTCATAATCTTTGTTGTAATTCTGACCTTCCTAGCCTTTTAACTTGTCAAAATTATAGTGAGCTCGGGACGCTTCTTTCCAAGCTCTTTGAGCATAGAAATACAATTTTAAAACAAACTAAATAATGCATTTCTTTAGGTTCGGTAGACCAAAGTTTGATTTGAGTGGACATTAACCACCGTCATCATCATCATCATATTATATATCACTGAGGTATTACCTAAAACATAGATATATTAATTATTATTATATAATAATTATATATTATCATATTAGTTAAAAGTTATTGGATACAATTTTTTACGGTTATTATTAAATATTAACTATAATATAATATTAGTATACATTAGTTATAATATTAAATATGATTATTATTATATATTATATATTAGCCACGTATTACCTAAAAGTTGGATGCATATATTAGTTATGATATTAGTTAAAAGTTGTTGGACTCAACTTTTGACGTTCATTATAAACTATTATTATTATAAATTTGTTATAATATTAATTATCATTACTATTATATATTGGTCACGTATTACCTAAACAATGAATGATATTAGTAAAATTTATTGGACCTATTAATGTTATTATATATTAGTTATAATAGTAATTAAATTATTACTATTATATATGGGTCATGCATTACCTAAAATTATTTAGGATATTAATTTCATTTTCAATATCCAAAATAATTTTGGGAGCTTGTGTTGGATTTATCTTATATACTGAGAGGGGGATGAATCAATATATAGCGCATATTTCAAATTATTCCACTTTAACAATTTTTTACCACTTCAAAACTTTTTAACTGAAATAGTAATAAATAGAGTTGCACACACACATACACATACACATATATATATTGAATTATTACATGAGAGAAATAAAACAATATCCAATAGTGAGCACCAACTTGTTAAATGCACAACATCAAGAGTCATTATCTATGAAACTCGTGTTGTATCAAGTTCGAAACTTATGTTGTATTAAGTCCATCAACTTATGTTGTATTAAGTTAAGAGCTTGTGTATTAAGTTATATCCCGATCTATTTGTGAGATGTAGAACAGTTGGTGGCGGGGTATGGTTAAGACGCCCCCTAAGCTGAAAGGTCGTTGGTTCTAATCTCGTTGGATACCAAAAAATCCAACCATGTTAAGGGTTGGTGCGGTCCAAGTTGGGTGCGATCCCCGGGTGATTTTGACGGCTTAGATGCCCCTGGTTCGTGGTTACTTAGCCAATGGAAATCCTGCTAGTCAGGGGGGTTCCACCACTTTGCCAACAAAAAAAAAGTCATAACTCGATCTTAATACTAAGTTGTTGAAGGTATGAGAGATGCATGTACTATGATCTAATGTTGTATTAAGATCGGGATATGATGTTGTATTAATATCGGGACCTTGTGTTGTATCAAGGCTAGAGACTTGTGTTGTATCAAGTTCAAACTTATGTTGTATCAAGTTCAAGAGCCTTGTGTTGTATCAAGGCTGGTTTTGTATCAAGACCATATGGCTTGTGTTGTATCAAGACCATATGGCTTGTGTTGTATCAAGTCATGTGTATCCACTATGTGATGGATGGCTAGTCATGGTCACCAGGTGCTATAAGTCTCCTTTAGGGATCAGCTACCCCTAGAGTGATTTACTTTAGCATATGACTATAGGACCTAAGGTAATACATATGATCATAGGTTGGAAACAATTCTTCTGAGTATGATATGACAAAGATGATTAATTAATTAAACACTCATGGACCATGCACAATTAATTAAATGATAAATGAGATGAGCACATAGATAGAGTAAATATTTGAATTGCTTATGTCAGACCTCCAGTGAACTCGAATTGCAAAGACATGAGTTAAGTACAAGTTGTGAGAAAACACGTTTTAGTTAATTAAGGAATCTATTCCTTAATTTATGCAAAGTGGTTGTCAAAGATGACACCGATGGTGAAACACTAAGACATTTAGTTAAACTGCTAACTGATGGTCAAGCAATTAGTTAATCAGTTCACACTCAGTTTTTTTCAATGACATTCAGTTCAATTCAGTTACATTCAGTTCCATTCAATTTAGTTCAATTCAATCAATTAACACTCATTTAGAGGCAATTGACACCGGTGAATAAATGGAGGGTACATATCTTCAGTGTGGGAGGTAATTACAAGGTCAAAACTTGGCACCAATTCAAGGAAGGTGTAATAGGTAATGTAGGAAGTGTGTACACGGTGACTAAAAGGCATGCAGCCATTTGTTGCCTTCATTTTATGAATGAATAAGCTTGTTATTATAGCGTTATGCACTTGGCAAGGCTATGACACTATTTTGTATGATCTATATTATCTAGTTATGCTTAGATATATCTTATCAAGCAAGATGCAAAGTGTTGTAAAATCATTATTTGCCATTATTTATCACACTCAAAGATTGTTTGCTGGGTTTTTCATCCTCCAGATTTGTGGAGGGTTTTCTCAGGGTACATCGTGTGTCTTATGGTTTGATTAATTAGTGTGGTTGAATTGTTGATGAGATCTACATGCATTGAATTTGTTTATCAAATTTTTTAAAGTTCAACTATCTTAATATTTGCTCAAACATTGACATGGTATCATAGAAAGGGCATGCAAGAGCTTAGTATTGTGCAAACATTCTAAACCTACCCAGGATATTGAAGCATTGAGCAAAGCTTGAATCAATGGCATCATTATATGTCTAACCGGAATATCGACTTGAAGGCACATCAAACTTCAACACATGGAAGGAGAGAGTGATCAACATTTTCAAAGAGCATGATCTTGATTCTTTTGTGACCTCCATGATCAAAGAGCCTACTAAAAATGCAGGAAGAACCAATTACAAGAAGAATCAATCAAAGAAAAAGATGGTGATATATGACTATGTGAAAAACAACCTCATGTCGATGATCACACCATTCAGGACGACAAAGGAGTGTTTTGACACACTCACGAATCCTTATGAGAAGAAGGCCCCTACTCAAAAGAGGGATTTGAAGAACAAGTTGCACAACATTAATATGGAAAGAGATGAGACCGTAGCCTCATTCTTCACAAAAATTTCATAAATGAAGGATAAAATTGCAAACATCTATGTGGAGACGGATGAGGATGATCTTCTTCAAACCCCCATCGACAGGATTCCCACCTCATGGGAGAACTTTATTGCTGCGGTAAATGGAAGAGAAGAACAACCCAACTTCAAAATAATTTGGCATGATTTCATTCAAGAAGAAGAGCACATCTAGAACAAAGTGGTGAACACTAAAGAGGAGAATCTAGCTCTCACGGCTAGAACCAAGAAAGGGAGGAATCCATTCGCTCCCAAGAAGTCTCTATGTGCCAAGAAGAAAGAGAAAAATAAAGGTTTTGACAAATCAAAGATGCTATGTTTTTTATTTTCAAAATTTGGGACACTTTATACGTGATTTCTATGTCGAGAAAAGAAAAGAAGGAAGCTTTCATGCTTATCGTAGAAGAAAATATCAAAGAATATGCACTTGAAGGGAAAGAGACAAGGAGGGAGTGTTTCCTCGTCTCTTATTTGTCTGAATCTCTCATCGTAGGAGAATATACATGGCTGATTGACAATGGTGCTTCAAATCACATGTCAAGATACAAGGGCGCAATATCCAACATCAAAGAGAAACAGTTTGCATGCTTAGTAGAATTGGGAGACAATTCCACATACTCAATCCAAGGAGTTGGATCGATATCCTTCCAGCTGATTTCGGGAGACACACTACATGTGGAGGAAAATCTTTATGTCCCTAGATTGAAGAATAACCTACTCTCATTTTTTGTCCTTGAAGATAAAGCCTTTCAAGTCATCTTCATGGAGAATCAAGCATACTTGTGGCCGAAGAACCAGAACATTGATATTGATATTGTTCATCTTGAGGACATTATCGATACTGACCGCAGATTCTCCACAAGATGCCATTAGTGATAACTGCGAATTCTCAGCCAGAACTATTGATATTGTTATTGGAGTTTGAGAAGGAGTACTTTACAAGGTCCTAGGAAATTATATTTCAACCATGACACATCATACTATCAGCCCATTCAAGCTTTGGCATAGGAGTATTGGACATCTCCACTTCAGAGCAATCCATGGTTTGCAGTGAATGGTAAAAGGTATTCCTAGTTTTGATTCCATACATGATACTCTTTGTAGAGACTGTGATTTAGGAAAGAATGTTAAAAAGAAGTTTCCTAGTATCCATACTAGATATAAAGGCATATTTCATTTAGTGCACTCGGATGTATGTAGACCCATGTCTTCCCCATCCCTTAGTGGGCATCTTTACTATGTTTTATCATTAATGGTTTCTCCCGTAAGGTCTGGATTTACTTCATGATAGCCAAAAGTGAAACCTTTAATAAATTCTAAGAGTATAAATCCTTAGTTGAGAATCATACAAGTAGTCATATTTGTGCCCTAAGGTCTGATAATGGCGTAGAATTCGAGTCAAATAATTTTAATGAGTTTTGTAGTGATGCAGGGATATGTAGACAATTAACAGTTCCTTACAACCATCAATAGAATGGGGTTGTAGAAAGAAAGAATATAACTGTTTGTGAGGCTGCAAAAGCCATGTTACATGATCAGGATCTATATGCTTATTTGTGAGCAAAAGATACTAGTACAACAGTATACATACATAACAGAAGACTGCATGTAGTTCTTGAGGAGAAAACACCTGAAGAGGTGTTCACTGGTGAGAAACCAAACATAGCACATCTTCAGAATTTTGGATGACCTATGTATATTCACATTCCAAAATAAAATAGTACCAAGATGGAACTTTCTGGAAAGAAGGGAAGTTTTGTTGGCTACGGTGATACCTCCAAGGCATTCAAAATTTATGTACCTGGTGAGAGACACGTTGAGGTTAGTGAGTATTTGACTTTCCATGAAGAGGCAACATTCAAGCGGTCAAAAGAGCTTGAATGTGATCCATAGACAAAGGAGGTTGAGGCTCTTATATCATAGGATCATGATGATGATTCTTACCCTTTTGATGTTTAGAGGGAGAATCTAGTAGACCATGCAGAGCTACCTATCATTGATGAACCAATTGAACTGGTTGATGAACCTCCTGCAAAGAGGAGGTCAACATGGTTCCAAGATGTAATGAAAGATGTTGAGAAGCATGGAGCACTAGTAGGAAATTCCAGAGAGCGCAAACATCTTGATAGGTATTCAAGATATGTTGCATTGATGAGCAACATTGGTGACTCAGATCCTTCGTCATATGAAGAGATTGCAGAGCAACAAGTGTGGAAAGATGCTATGACATAGGAATATCATTATATTCTAAAGAATGATGTTTGGGATACTATTCCTAGACCTGAGAGGAAGTCAGTTGTAACTTCCAAATGGATTTATAAGATAAAGCATGTTGCAGATGGCAGTGTGGACAAGTACAAAGCTAGGTTTGTTGCCTGTGGGTAATTAGTTCAACAAGATAAATATAATAGAAACAAAATAACAAGTTGACCACTCTTTACATGTGAGACATGTTTACATATAGAAAGCACAAAGAGTCACTAAGTGAAGGAATAGATATATTGGAATCACATATACATGATAAAAATGATGTTGAATTTTTTTAGAGAAAGGCTCGTACAAACAACCTAACATTCTACAAGAAGGTTGTAATTTTGTTTTAATGAAATTTTCAACCTTGATATTTCTATTAATTTGACTATCTCAACATTTGGGGTTTATAAAATTTGGACAACCCTATTTCGTTGTGGATAAATCAATAGTCAAATTAAATGTATCTTGTGTAGTACCCTTTTCCTTCTATCTTAGCTAAATATTAAAATCCTCGCAAGATTAAATCATAACTAGTTTGAACATAAAGAATGTGAAAAATGAACACACAACTAAAACACTAAATTCATAAGTTTAATAGGTCATATGGGCAGCACAATTGGCATAAACAATCACCTTGTTCGGTAAAGGTACTGGCAATATTCCTTTTCTACATTGTTTTAGATCAATGTTGTAGCTTAAGAAAAACACGTGACCATATGAAATGAAAAATATTAATGAGCCTATTCAAAGTCAAATCAAGGAGAAAATATGGAAGTAAACAACCATTTCTCTCTATATAAAACATGTTTTATAGGAAAAATCCTGTACCGCCCGCTTAGAAGAGCAGAAGACCTCAACCCTCGCGGCCATTGAAAGCGGAAAGAGTGAAAATGGCCTGAAGTTCCTCTGCGAGAAGATGGATGCAGAGGGTCTCTGGAAATTCATTGTGGAGCACAGAAAAGACATTACAGCGCTCAGGGCCGAGCTGTCGTCGACGATGGAGAGCGCCATTGATCCCGCTCGGCTAGTTTTACAGGCCCTCGAGGGTTTTTACGACAAGGGTTCTAGGAAAACGGAGAAGAAGGACTCGGGGCTTGCAGACCAGAGGCGGGCCTGTTCTTTGTTGCTCGAATCGCTTCTTCCCCCCCTTGCCGACCCTATCATGGGGGCTGAACCCCCCGTTGTGTCTCCGAGTACTAAAGAGCGGGCGAGGGTTATTGCTAATGAGTGGAAGTCAAGGATCGATGTTGATGCGGATCCAGCCAATGCAGCCAAGCCCTTGGAGGTCCAGGCGTTCTTGCAGCTCGTGGCCTCTTTCGGCATTGTAGCCGAATTTTCGAAAGATGATCTTTGCAAGCTTGTTCTTGCGGTCTCATGGCGCAGGCAGATTCCGAAGCTCTGTGGTGCTCTAGCGCTTACAGAGAAAATGCCAGATGTAGGGAACTTCCAGAGTTTTGTTAAACTGCCCACCGAAAAAACATTATTGCTCTGGGTTTTTGCTGAAGATACAGAGACGACTCTAAAAACCTTGATTGCGCAGAAAGAGGGCTACTCCTCAATTTATTCTTTTTACATTCTGCATGAGGGTAAAGTGCTATAAGAGGGTGATCAGTTGAGGGAATGCCAGATTAACAAAAACTCTACTGTGCATGTGCTGTATCTCTTGCGAGAGGGATCAGTTGGGAACAGAGGAACCGCAGGTCCCTCTTTTTACAAAGACGCAGCTCGTTCAAAGGGGCCACAGCCCACAGCAGCTCCAACGTCTTCTCAACCCAAGCCGTATATTGTGGAGAAACTGGATGTTATCCCGTCTCTGGAGGTCAAGAATAACGAGGTAAAAAAACTATTCAGTACTCTACAAACTCATGCTCTCATCTGCCGTTTTAATGGTTTTTGGCCCAGATCCTTTGATATTCATAATTGGATTTTTACACACTGGACAACAAATTGTCAAATTCTTTTATGTTCCAAGGGATTTTTTGTTGTACAGTTTGAATCCAAGGAAGACTATAAGAGGATCATTGAGCAGGGTCCTTGGTTTTGGGGGAGAGCGGGGCTATTCTTAACCCCCTGGTTCCCGGAGTTTGATGCCAACTCTATGGTGGTAACCAAAATGCCGGTCTGGGTGCGGCTGCCTAACCTGCCCCTTCCTTTCTGGCACCACCAAGTACTGGAAGACATTGGCAACCTGCTTGGGAAGTTCATTAAAAGTGATTATGACCTGAATGAGCAGGGGCTATTTACTTATGCAAGAATCTGTGTGGAGATCGGCCTCAGCAAAGGGCTTCTTGATAGAGTCCAGCTGCTATATGAAAAGCATAAATGGATCCAGGCATTGGACTATGAAAATACCGCTTTTAGATGCAAATTTTTCCATTTGATAAGACACTTACCAGATTCCTGCCCTCTTTCAAAACGGTTCCCCAAAAAGAAACAGGGGATGCATCCAAAAAGGAAATCATGGCAGGCAGATTATGCTCCCTCTATTAATGAGGATTCAGAGAGTGAGGAGAGCGAACCGGTAGAGCAACATCAGGACGAGGACAAAGAGGAAACAGTGCATATAGATGAAACAGTGGAGGCATGTCAATCAGAATCAACAAATGCGGGTAAGGAAACTATCATGGAGCAACAAAAGGATTTCTCCTTAACCGGGTCAAAGCGTGCACATGAATCTGAAACTTCAGAATCAGATAAAGATAAATCGCCTGCTCAGCCAGCTATGGAGCATGTGAGTAAAGAACTGATTATCGTTGCACCACAGCAAGGGGGATGGACAGAAGTGAAAACAAAGAAGAGAGGGAAGAAAGGGAAATTAGAGGACTATTATAAAATCCCTAATTCCTAGAATACTCATGTAATATTATTGTTTTTGTTATTTTTTCTGCAGACCTATGGTCTTGTCTCGGTTGTGCTTCAGCACCTACAGAATGTAATTTTGTATCGCCTCGGCTTGAAATAAAATTACGCTTTTTTTTCTTGGAAAAAAAAAAAAACATGTTTGATAAACAAAAATGGAAAGATAAGGAAGCAATATATCAAGGCAATGCAACAAGCATAAGAATTAAACACGTCTAAATAAATCAAGAGAAAAGGAGGCAACAATGAACCTAGTAGAATTCTGGCATACTTCCATAAATATCCTCTCTAGTGAGAAACTCCCACATGACAATGCTAAATGAAAACAGATCAACCTAGAAAGGAATAAAATATACCAGATAATTTGGTTTCTAGGTTTGGATATTCAAAACTGAGAAATTATATCAATATATATAAAATCATTTTGTCCTTTTTACCTTTCGAGAAATCATACTACTGTTTCCATTTAACAGTAATCAAGTCATCCCCCGGATGCGGGTGGCTCTATGTCGAAGGGACAACAAGGAGTGACCGTCGAGGCACACAGTTGTCCCCCGACGTCACTCCCTTGACATCATCGTGATTGCTATTAAGATGCGCAAGCTGTCCTCCATTTCGTATGGTGCATGCTCCAAGCTCTTCATGGGATGCGACCCTCCTACTGTCACCCTATACTCTGCCTACATCTTTATAATCATGACCACCTTAATTGCTCTTAGTGAAATGTGCTGCTTATTTCTTGTTAAGGGATTCTTTTCCATCACTTCACCTTCCATCTGCTTGCCTATGTTCATCCCAGTGGAGTTTGTTCACCCTACAATTCCGAAGGTGATAGGAAAACTCCACAGACCTCAGTGTTTCGCTCTCATTCCTCCTATCGTCTCACAGGCATTGCACCACCTCGCATTGCCAGTAGAATGCTCCATGTCACGCAGACAACGTGCTACACCCAGAAATGGTTGTGTAGGTCGTGGAAATTCTAACCAGCGAACCACAAGCTTCACCTCCCAAGCCAGCTCTCGGGGATACGACTTGGAAATCACTAGTTTTCTCCGTCTATTATTCGATGACTAGGAGGACGAACCCATAGGCTCTCACTCTGCGACAAACAGGACCTTGGAGCGCATGAGCAATTACTGGGTCATAAAAAACCTTCTTGTTTGTGTTCTCCTCCATTTTACCACCCCAGCTTAATCCTTCAGCTCCTTCAGTGACTCCATCAGCCGCTCCCCCCTGAGGGAGGCTTAATCCTTCAGCTCCTTTAGTAACTCCATCAATCACTCCCATGGACATTGCGCAATCGTCGCCCCCTCGCCAGAGGAATATGGCCAGCACCAAACATGGTAAAACAACCCTCAACATTGCGGCGGACTACAGGAAAATAGAGCTTCTTCCTATTAAAGGAAACCCCTCCAGCAGTGAGGAGGAGACCAGTGCAACGAAAGCAGTGATGGTGGGACTCCAGGAAATCAAGACGGCCAAGCTTCTACAAATCCACTTTAATCCAGTGCACAAATCCAACTATGCTCTCACCTAGGATTCGGTTTTGGGGTTCCAATTGAGGAAGAGCCTTATTCAAAGTCGTAGCCCAGGTTTTATGGTTTATGCCCTCTCTTTTTTTATTGAGCTTCTAGGGATTCAGATACCCATGTTCATTACAATAGTGTTTTTCCAATTTTATACTTGCAAACTCTGTAATTTTCATGCTACTCTAATTTGTTTTCCCTCTCATGGGAAGGATCTTTCAGTCTATAAAAGTCTGAATTCCCCTCAGGGGCAGGCTATTTTTCTTTGTCTGTTATTTTCTGCATGCAGAACTAACTCTCTGAATTGTATTTTTTACTGTATTATTACTTTATTTCAATATAATAGTTCCTGAACTTACAAAAAAAAACAGTAGTGGAATCATCCATGGAATGGTTCCTTGACAACACAGAAACTAATGCTCGACGTTTAATTTTTTATAGCCCTAAATCACCTAAAAGGTGCAATGGGACGCGGAAAAGAGGAAAATAACATAAAGTAAAGTACATGTAAAGATGTGAAAACAATATAAAGTGAAAAAATGGAAATTTGATTAGGTGAAATATCAATGTGATGAAGCATTAGAGGAAATTTGAGGTCTAAAATGAGCCTCCTAAGGAAAATAATAAAATAATAGTTAAAATAATAAAATAATAGTTATTAATTTTGGAGGAAGAATGAAAAAACTACTTTTTTGTTCGTATTTTTGACATATCTCCTTGTGTTTTTACTCAAATTCCGATCAGGAGAGCTCGTTTGATGCGGAATTTAATTCAACACAGGGAGATATATCGAAAATACAAACAAAAAAAGTAGTTTTCTTTTATGACAAATATGTCAATTCAACCATTATGGTTGACTCATTTTATTGAAATTCTATTGGTCCCTGAATTCCAACTCACAAAATTTATTGTTGGCATGTTTTCTTATAAGGCCCATTTTAGACCTCAAATTTCCTCTAATGTGAGTTTGAATTTTTTTAGAAATGTGGAAACAATGAATACAATATAAAGTAATTGCAAATGTAACATACTATCTTGTTTATAAGTGATATTTTTAAAGTACTTAGTAATATCGATGTGAAGATACATTACAAATTACATTATTGTTGTTATGAGAAACCAATATGGTGATTATAATGTAGTTGAAGTATTTTCATCGCATATATAAAAAGTGAAACATAAGTGCCTAGAAAACATGCAAACGTGGTTTATAATGGATGAATTTTACCATCTAGATTCAAATAGTTGTATTATGTTGGATATCTAAGACAAGGACATGCAAAAAAAGTTTCTTGCTATATTGGAGCCAACACATTTTGGGGGGATGAAGGTCTTTTGAATACAAGGTATTTCAAAAATAAACTTGCTAGACTGCCCTAGCTTTATCAAATTTGAGATTCAACAACAATAGTTGTTCGCTAAATTGGACACAACACATTTTGGAGATGAAGGTATTTTGAAAACAAGTTATTTCAAATAATATATTGGTATATTTTGAAATATAATTTATGAATATTAATAATCGTATTATATATTCACCTAATAAGGTCATTTAGGTGAAGCTTGAGTGGTTAAAGAGGAAAATTGACTTGTCCTTGAGAAAGGAAGAATTCAATTTACTCTAAGTACCCTCATAATGAAGGTAAATAACCGGCGGGTTTCCCTAGGAAATGCATAATATGTATTAATATGTAGATATGTCAATGTCAACAATTGGATAAGTCAATGCCAGTAGTAGTACAAGTCACTAATGTCACGACTTTGCGTTTATGATATAATTGGGCTTAATCATGTGACCATAATCAATAATGGAGAAATGCATGTAGCAACATAGTGTGGAGATCTATGTGTATCCCACATTCACGATGCATATTTTGTTTTAAAAAGCAAAAAAGCTTGAAAATTAATAAAAATTACGAGGAAAGAAACATATAATATCTAATTAATATCATAAGTTTTCATAAAAGAACATCATAAGCTTTATGCTTTAAGACTAACTGCAAAAATATGACAAGAAAGCAAGGGAATTGTTATGACAAATTAACATTGTAACCCCTAAAATGTACAAACAATGGTATGAATAAGTCAAGATTGTAAAATCCAAATAAAAAAAATGCTATGAACAAACTTCTATTTGAAAAAAAGGCTTCACTAAAATTACACAACTATTTTTTTTATTCTTTGGTTTCAATGTTCAGTTGAAAATTGCAATGAAGATTCATCTAGAAATTTGTTTCAAGGTTCATATCAAAGTTAATTTAATAATTCTTAAGATTGTTATCATGATTAATTCTCTCAACTTTCATATCAAATTTTTGATGCAAATTTATCTTAAAAATTATCTTAAGAGTCAACATAAGTTATGTTTAAAGATGTTCAAGATTTCTCTTAGAATTATTCAATGTTTTGATGTACATGTTACAAATTTGTTATAGATTCATCTATGAAATTATTACAAGATCCATCACATAGTATGTATCGATATGTTAATGATTGGTTTTAGAATTGAGTGCCTCAATGTGCATGTCAACACTATAGATTCACTTTAGATATTATTTCAAGAATCATCTCAAAAACCATTTGAAGACTCTTAGGATTGGTGTCAAATTTCATTGCCCCAGCATTCATCTCGGGATTGTGTTCCATATTTTTCTTAAAAATTGTTTTAAGAGTCATTTTAAAATTCAACTAAAAATGTCTAAGTTTGGTCATAGGATCAACTGCCCTAGAGTTCATCTCATATTTCTCATGTTTTATATTCATCTCATAATTTGTTTCAAGGTCCATCTAAGAATTTATTTCAAATTGTAAATGGTCAGATGCATAGATGGTGGCCTATGTTCTAGGCTAGATCATATATAGATATAAGTGCAAGATCTAGAAACTATTGTTTCCACTTATAAATTGTTGGTGTTTTTTTTTCCACATGTAGCATTGGCGAGAGTTCAAGACGCATGTTCTTGAAGTGCTCTGACTAGTGAGTTGCAACTCATGGAAAAAGAAAATGAATCATTTACTAAATGAATTGTCTAATCCATTAGAATTGTCACTGTGTAATAGCACGATAAAACCATCTCCCACTCATTTCATTTCCACAAGAGGGTATGATTATGAGTTTTTGAAAACTAAACAAATTCATAGTGAAACAATTCAAAAAACTACATCAAGAATTTGTATTTGTGAATCAATACCTCGATAGTTGGTGTTGGTCCTACAATTCTATGCATTAGGTATTGCAATAGTTGATTGCATTTAATCCCAACTCTACTTAGCAACACAAATCTATTCGTGTTGTAGGATCCATGAACAACTTCAAATGGTCAATATTCAAGAACAAACTCTTCCAACTAAGAGTTGATATACCACAACTCATGCAAAAGGTTATTTAGTCAAACCAACCCCATCTCAAGATCCTAGTCCAATTTATGTGTTTCTTGAACCATTGCATGTATAGGTTGAATATAGGTAACATAAATCTAAATGCTAGATCTACCATACCCCTAGAGGGATCAAATACCTCGAGGTGCAAGCCTATGTCCACTTTTACACAGTGAAAAATAGTTTGCACCTCAAAGGATTTGATATCCCTTGGGGAATGGTAGATCCAAAGTTTGTAAGATGATTTTACTATGGAAAATCTATTAAATAGATTCATCTTCTCAACCCATTAAAGCATGGCATTTGTCCTACCCATTTATTTTTTTATGCTGTGTTCCACCATGGAGTTTTTGTCGAGCCATGGATTTTCCTTCCAAATGGCGTGGTGAGGTCGATTCCATGTTCAACCATATATCTAACATTGCATGAAATACTACAAAATACAAATTCCCCATATTCTATCAGTGAGCAACTTCACAAGTTTCATTGCCAAACACGAGTAACTAACATTACTTTCAATATAATAACCCCTGGAATATATTGGTCTTAATTTTAATTTATGTTTTTCTTAATAAAAAAAATTTGTCCTCCTCGCCTAACCTTGCTTACAATACAATTTGGTTTGTGATAAAGAGGCGGTTGACAAAAAAAAACAACTATATCCAGTTAATTACGTAGTTTTAGTAAAATTATATTTGGTGTCAACAACCAATTTTTCTTGAATTTATTAAAACTAATTGTTTGGTTGTATTTCTTTTCAAAGAAAACATGACAATTATATTGTTATTATACCGAACAAATGATTTTTGATGGGTTTAAATCTGAATTGCTTTCCTTGTTATGTTGACTATATTGAATTTTTCTATAGATCCTTGTAAAAAGATTTATCGTCAGCACTTTATGTCAATACCTTTCAATTGTCTATCACAGAACTAAACATGGTGTGTGGTTGTAGTTTCATGATGTGTCTTTAGTATGTGAATTTTTTTTTGGCTCCACATATTTGAAATATATTTTGACCGATATTGTTTTAAATTTCGCAAACCTTCATTTTCAACTCTAGCTTCATTGAAACTTAGCAACATTCATGTACTCACCATTAAGATGTGGTAAATGTTTTACTCCATATGGTTTGTGGTTGTACTTTAATGGCATGTCTTTACAAAAAACCATGGGTATTGATGTTTGAATCCATGTGTAGATCAACATTATGTGATTTATACATTAAAATGTTGTGATTTGTATAAACAAATTTGGGCGTTGATTGGGAAACCTATGTCTATTTCTAAAAGAAAAGCATAGCATCCATGATAGGCATAACATTGTTGTTTTGAAGTAATAACTTTTCTCAAAATGTGTAAATAAACTTAGTAAGAAAAGTATAAGAACAATTATTGTATAAAAAAACAATTAAAGATATGAGGTTTAAGATAATACTAGATTCTCTTATGGTCATTATCATAGGGTTTAGCTTGTTTAAAAATGCAAAACAAATTACACAATGATCCCAAAATAACACACATATAGTCTTGGTGCGTTGCTCTTACAATATGTGTATGAGTATGATGTGAAAGTTCTTTCCTTTCATTTTCCATAAATATATGTGGGTTATGATATAATGTTTTGGTAAAGTTATGTTTGATGTTGTCTTTTTCCTACTTACATATAAACTATAAGAGATAGAATATTAGTTAAACTATTGTGGGGATTAAGTTTTGTTAGAGAAAGTCAATATTTTGCATGTATTTCACCACCTTGAATTGTATAATTATTTACCACATAAAATTGAATTATATAATTATATTGGTGGTTCTTAACTTTTTGTTATTTTTTAATAATTATTATACTATTCATATACTCGTTATTTGTTTTATGAATCCATCCTAACAAGACCTCCCTTCTCTTGCACATTTTTATAAATACCAATGCAACTTCTACATGGTTAGCCTCATCACTTTCACAAAATTGACATGACTTTAGGGATATCAAAATGTGGTGCAAGAAATCATTCTCTAGCAATGTTTGAAGTACAAATGTAGTGATGTCAATCCAAACCTAAAATTGTAGTTTATGAACATGTGAGTTCATCTCATATTTCTCATGTTTTATAATCATCTCATAATTTGTTTCAAGGTCCATCTAAGAATTTATTTCAAATTGTAAATGGTCAGATGCATAGATAGTGGCCTATGTTCTAGGCTATATCATATATATATATATAAGTGCAAGATCTAGCAGTTATTGTTTCCACTTATAAATTGTTTGTGTTTTTTTTCCACATGTAGCACTGGTGAGAGTTCAAGACGCATGTCCTTGAAGTGCTCTAACAAGTGAGTTGCAAATCATGGAAAAAGAAAATGAATCATTTACTAAATGAATTGTCTAATCCATTAGAATTGTCACTCTATAATAGCACGATAAAACCATCTCCCACTCATTTCATTTCCACAAGAGGGTATGGTTATGAGTTTTCTAAAATTAAACAAATTCATAGTGAAACAATTCAAAAAACTACGTCAAGAATTTGTATTTGTGAATCAATACCTCGATAGTTGGTGGACTACATATCAAGGTTGGTCCTACAATTCTATGCATTAGGCATTGCAATAGTTGATTGCATTTAATCCCAACTCTACTTGGCAACACAAATCTATTCATGTTGTAGGATCCATGAACAAATTCAAATGGTCAATAGTCAAGAACAAACTCTTCCAACTAAGAGTTGATATACCACAACTCATGCAAAAGGTTATTTAGTCAAACCAACCCCATCTCAAGATCCTAGTCCAATTTATGTGTTTCTTGAACCATTTCATGTATAGGTTCAATATAGGTAACATAAACTCTAAACTCTAGATCTACCATACCCCTAGAGGGATCAAATACCTCGAGGTGCAAGCATATGTCCGCTTTTACATAGTGAAAAATAATTTGCACCTCAAAGGATTTAATCTCCCTTGGGGAATGGTAGATCCAAAGTTTGTAAGATTATTTTATTATGGAAAATCTATTAAATAGATTCATCTTCTCAACCCATTAAAGCATGCCATTTGTCCTACCCATTTATTTTTTTATGCTTTGTTCCACCATGGATTTTTTGTCGAGCCGTGGATTTTCCTTCCAAAATGGTGTGGTGAGGTCGGTTCCATGTTCAACCATATATCTACCATTCCATGAAATACTACAAAATACAAATTCCCCATATTCTATCGGCGAGCAACTTCACAAGTTTCATTGCCAAACACGAGTAACTAACATTACTTTGAATATAATAACCCCTGGAATATATTGGTCTTAATTTTAATTTATGTTTTTCTTAATAAATTGTTTTTTTGTCCTCCTCACCTATCCTTGCTTACAATATAATTTGGTTTGTGATAAAGAGGCGGTTGGCAACAAAAACAACTATATCTAGTTAATTACGTAGTTATAGTAAAATTATATTTGGTGTCAACAACCAATTTTTCTTGAATTTATTAAAACTAATTGTTTGGTTGTATTTCTTTTCAAATAAAACATGACAATTATATTGTTATTATAGCAAAAAATTGATTTTTGATGGGTTTAAATCTTAGTTGCTTTCCTTGTTATGTTTACTGTATTTAATTTTTCTATAGATCCTTGTAAAAAGATTTATCGTAAGCACTTTATGTCAATACCTTTCAATTGTCTATCACACAACTAAACATGGTGTGTGGTTGTAGTTTCATGATGTGTCTTTAGTATGTGAAGTTTTTTTTGGCTCCACATATTTGAAATATCTTTTGACCGATATTTTTTAAATTTCGCAAACCTTCATTTTCAACTCTAGCTTCATTGAAACTTAGCAACATTCATGTACTAACCATTAAGATGTGGTAAATGTTTTACTCCATATGGTTTGTGGTTGTACTTTAATGACATGTCTTTACAAAAAACCATGGGTATTGATGTTTGAATCCATGTGTAGATCAACATTATGTGATTTATACATTAAAACGTTGTGATTTGTATAAACAAATTTGGGTGTAGATTGGGAAACCTATGTCTATTTCTAAAAGAAAAGCATAGCATCCATGATAGGCATAACATTGTTGTTTTGAAGTAATAAATTTTCTCAAAATGTGTAAATAAACTTAGTAAGAAAAGTATAATAACAATTATTGTATAAAAAAACAATTAAAGATATGAGATTTAAGATAATACTAGATACTCTTATGGTCATTATCATAGGGTTTAGCTTGTTTAAAAATGTAAAACAAATTGCACAATGACCCCCAAAATAACACACATATAGTCTTGGTGCGTTGCTCTTACAATATGTGTATGAGTATGATTTGAAAGTTCTTTCCTTTCCTTTTCCATAAATATATGTGGGTTATCCTTTTTCAAAATTACAAATATATGATATAATGTTTTGGTAAAGTTATGTTTGATGTTGTCGTTTTCCTACTTACATATAAACTATAAGAGATAGAACATTAGTTAAACTATTGTGGGGATTAAATTTTGTTAGAGAAAGTCAATATTTTGCATGTTTTTTTCCACATCAAGTTGAATTGTATAAATATTTACCACATAAAATTGAATTATATAATTATATTGGTGGTTCTTAACTTTTTTTATTTTTTAATAATTATTATACTATTCATATATTCATTATTTGTTTTATGAATTCATCCTCCCAAGACCTCCCTTCTCTTGCACATTTTTATAAATACCAATGCAACTTCTACATGGTTAGCCTCATCACTTTCACAAAATTGACATAACTTTAGGGATATCAAAATGTGGTGCAAGAAATCATTCTCTAGCCATATTTGAAGTACAAATGTAGTGATGTCAATCCAAACCTAAAATTGTAGCATATAAACATGTTAGTTATGTTATAAAGCATGAAAATCATATCAAATTAGTTATTTTTAGAAATCACATTAGCATTGTTGATCTAGAAAATCTCATAATACTAATAATTTTTAAAGTTTTGAAACTTTATTTTCTATTGTCGACTCATAAAATCTTACACATATTTTAATAAAATATCATTTCAAAATATTGAAATTCATGATCAATTTCCCTACATCTTCACTACAATAGTTGCGTTAAAAAAGAATTCCAGAGGTCCAACGTCGTTTGGAATAACCCATCTCTGTCTGTCTGGGAGAGCAACTTCGTCTTGTATATCCACGAGTATTCCATACAGAGTCACCCAACTAAGTCAGCAGGAATGATATGTATTTCTACATCGTGGTAAACCCTCCTACATTTTAAAATGTATGGCATCTCCACATCTACTTTGAGATTTACCACTTAACACGGTGGAGATTATTGTTGTTTATATAACTTTGTGATTATTGTTTTATATTTTTTGTTTTTTTGATGATCACCCTCGATATTATATCTTTGTTGATTTCTGACCTGAGTATACTCAGGAATGATGAGAAAAGTCAGCGACGATCAGACTTTAGTTATTTGTCTCTTGATAAGCTGTATCAATCATGTTTTTATGTGTTTCAGACTTTCCTATGTGTATTGTTGTTTTGAACAGTTATCATACCACACATGGAGGACGATGTAAAAGATGTCTTTTGATTCTTTTTTGAATAACAAAGGCTGGTATTTTTTCCTCTGAAAAAAAAAATATTTTTTGTTTTTTTGGTATTTTGAAGGGAAAGTTTTAATCTTCTCAAAGTTAAAGTTAAAGTTTGTCATAATTTATGTTGTTTTTTGGTGTTAGAAATAGGAAAATAAAATAAAAACAAGTGAAATTAGTACTAAAGTTGCTTATACCTGCCTTAAAAATGGTTTAATCTAATAATTAAAAAACGTCTTAATTTAATAGTTTTATATGCCTAGGTTTAATTTAATAATTTAAAAATGTTATAATTTAATAGTTATTTATAACCCGATTTTAATCTCATAATTTAGAAATATTTTGATCTAATAGTTATATAGGCCAAAGTTAAAGTTAAAATTTGACATGAAAATAATTGGATAATAAATAAGAAGTCATAAGTCATTGTCATTTATTAAAAAACAAAATTGTATAGAGATTTTATAAAATTTGCATTTCTTTCCTAACAAAATTTTACCAAAATAACATGTATATTTTTCTATTAACAATAAAAAGGCTAAAAAAATTTATTAAACTTTGGTAAATCTCTATTATAATTTCAACTAATTAAAATATTAATCATCATATTTGTTTGAATAAACCAATAAATATTTTCTAAAAATACAAAAAAAAAAATCAATCTTTAGTTTCATTAATATGTTAGTTTATAAAGTGTGGAAAAAAAAACTTAATTAAAATATCAAAATAAATATTTGAAAATTTTAGTTTAAAAATTTTATTCAGTAAATTTATATAAAAAATATTATAATATGTTAAAGTTTTTATATACGTTAAAAAATATTATATCTAAATAAAAGTTCTATGTAGTGATATAGCTATGTTCATTTATTGTGATGTGATTGTCACATCTATCAAGATTAGTCATTATGGCTATTTTAATAAACAAAACACTTAGCCTTATTAGATTTTATTTCTAAATTTTTATTAAAAAATATAATATATATATATATATATATATATATATATATATATATAAAGTTTATTGTATTTAAATAAAAGTGGTATATAATGATATAGTTATAATCAATCATTGTGTTGTGATTGTCACATCTATTAAGATTAGTCAATATTACTATTTTAATAAAGAAGATATTTGGTATTGTTATATATTTTTAAATATTTTTTATATCTAACCATTTCATTTACACACGAGAGAAAATTAGTCAAATCATTAAAATGAACCAATCATAAAATGTAAAAGTAGATTTTAAAAAATAAAAAATATATATATAATTTTATTTTTAAACTATTAATTTAATATATGAATTTTATAAAAGTTATGTAAAACTTTTAAAAAAACATATAAATTAACTAAAGTCAAAACTATTGTTTGACTAAACGATATCTATAGGAGTCGGCTTTCTAACCGACCATTTGCACCGATCGGACGACCGCGCTCGCGTGAGCGGTCACGTCCGACGACCGCGGTCGTCCGATCGGTGCAAATCGTCGGTTAGAAAGGGTATACCATATCTATATACCTACCTTGGTAGGTATAAAAAAGGATGTTACTGCTTATTTTTATTGTATTGTGATCGTACAGTAATAATCTATTGTTCTTTCTTTATATGTATAAATTTTCATATACAGCATTCTAAAATTGTACCCAAGGTTGTTTGTATAAATATTTACATAGATTCTTCTATAATTATACCTAAGGTGGTTTGATCTCACTACATGTATTATGATTGTAATAATATAATTTGGTTGCATATTTGATCGTGTTTAAAGTTGAATTGGCTTAGTTAGTTGTATGTGGAAATAATTGTAAGAATGTATATTGAAAATATACTATAAATCTCATTAACAAGCTATAAATGAGGAAGACCAAAAAGAATAGGGGGCTATGAGTACATGAGAGGGGGAAGAAAGAGGGATCTATGAGGTCAAGTGAACCTTAACCTATCCCTTATCGTGTTGTTCATGTTCATGATTGCTTACCAACCTTGAGATTAAGTGTCCTTAAAAGAAGGGTACTTAGACTTCTTATGAAGGAATGCATATTCTTTTAAAAATGGGCTTTAGCTATTGATTTAATGGCTTGGAAATATTGTATGCCAATCCCATCCTCAATTTTCATTTATTTTTCATTGTTTCGTTGAGTTCTTATATTTTCCTGCTGATAGAAAAAAGTGGTTTTCTTGTCTCCAACTTGTAGCCAAGTGCTCCATGATTTGATCCTCTACATTTCTTCCTCTTCTCGAGTTACTTTATGGATTCTAGTACACAATGGCCACTCCTCTATTTGCAATTCTCTTGTGACTTATTCTTCTTCTACTTGGTTTTGTAACTCTTTTTTTCCCTGTTTGGTTGTTTGTGTGTCTTCACTACCCATTCCTTGAGGGAAAGCTTGGTCATTTAAATCCTTTGTTCCTAAAGGAAGTGAGGAGATCCAAGAATGAGTTGACATTGGATGGTTGAGTTGATCTCGATGACGTACATATATTGTAACCAAAGAGGGGAAACTAGAGCGGGAGGGGTTCGTAGGTCATTATAGAGTTAAAGGATAAGGAAATGGGTGTGTGGTTAGAGATCATAGATGGAATGAGTATGGAAGAGACAATACACTTCAATAGAAGAATATCACTATGAATACATAATCAATCTAGTCTTGCATATATGTGTCCAAGGCCTAGCCACATGTTTGAGCAAGTATATCTTCCTTTTATCGGTTTTATATCAATACGATTCCAATAGGAAATGAGGTCTTCCATGTATTCTCTAAATGGATCCTAGACGATGTTTCCACCTCTTTTTTCTTTGTTATTTAAGGCTAGATTGAAATCTCCTATAGGGTCAGTGCAAGAAGATGAGGGACCTTTTAGATGCAATCCTAGTTTTTAAAAACATGATCACGTTACATAAAAATACAATGTGTTTCTGCTACATAGCACTTGTTATGGTTCAACCCGAGCTTGACATGTAGGATAGGAAAACATATCGCGTACGCGTTATATAACTACAAAACGTGTACACGATATGTAGTTATAAAACGCATACGCGATTTGTAAAATTAAAATTAATTTATATACACAGTCCCAAAACCCGCGACGCATTCTACCCATCAGGAACGTGAATATCGGGATGAACGGAAGCGAATTGGGTGTCGTGGACTATTGGAGGAGCTCAATTTAGTTGGAGGGGAGGAAAATCCACCGGTCAATTGTCATCTAATCAGGTAATCCATTCACCAATAGCATTTTTTTGTCAATTCTAAACCTAAAATACGGTTTTTTAATAGTTTAAAACAACCAAATTTTGCATTATTTAGCAAATTGGAAATAACCCAGTCACTAATTAAATTCACATCTCCCTCAACCAAGATGAGTGAATAATTACAATGAATTCCTTTTCAAGAACTCAAGAATTCCTAATGCAACCAAAAATCAAAAAATATAGAACTCCTCCCTTTATACAATGTATCCATTCACATGAAACCCAAATTTCCAACCCTCAAAGGCCATTTCCCCATGGTACTAATTGAATACGTTTCCTCGGAAATGGCCATAACAAGATGAAATGCATGCACAAGTGTGAATAGAAAAAATGCATAAAAAGGTAACTTGGTTTCTCAAAACTTCATCACAATCATTTGTCCATGAACATAATCAAAATTTCATCGCAAGTGTATGTAGTTATACATTGCCTCTTAGTTAAGCACCCTTAACTAAATGCCAAAACACATTAACAAAGTGCCTCTTGGGCTTGCCCTTTTAAACATAAACCAATGTATTATATATAAATCAACAATATATATATATATATATAAACACAGAGTTAAAACTAGTAACTATGACTAGTTTTATTCCTTCCTCCAGTTTTAGAAACCACCACCATTTTTCCACTAAAATATTTGCACTTCTTGGTTATAGCACCCACCGCATTTGTGTTTTAATTATACCTTCCTCGACACTTTGCTCTTGTTCTGCGCATATGACTTACCCTCCGTGCCCCTGGCCTTATCGTAGTGAAAAAAAAGGTGAAATATATGAACCTTCTTACTGTGATATCGAATTACAACTCAACACACCCTAACACCACCATACCACCCCGGTATTCATCGCACCGTCAAAGAGTTCATAATCATCATGCAGTTCTGACCCTAGCTCTATTGAGCTACCAAAAAGCTAATTAATTAAAGGTCATCACGGAAACTAAATAGAACTTGAATTGTGCTTCTTTTATCCTATAAACTTAATAAAGAAAAATATAAACATGTGAGACCCTAAGTCTCCCTAAGATCCCTTGACCTAGCAAAGTCATAAATGACTTTACTTAAACAGTCTATGCCCCTGCATCACTAGGTTTATCAACCATTTTTTAAAATAGAAAAAACAATTGGTAATATATTTCTACATGTCGAGTCTCTAAGCTCATCTACAGCCAATTGTATTCCAGTCCACAAATTCTCCATTTTTCCATGTCACTTTTGGTTGGTTTCCATGTTTATACAACAATGGAAATGGTGAACACCCATGAACTACCTAGAGTGTGTCGTGAGAGTGTTCCCAACCATGATCAAGTCAATTATATTTAGAGGATTGGTGGCAGTCATGTATCACCCCTTTTCTTGCCTCACATGTCCTAATAGTCCCTTGCCCCTTTCTTTTACATATCCAAGGGATGTAAAGGCAAAAACATGTCAAAATAGCACTCCTAAATTCAAAGAAGTTTAAACCCAAGTGTGCATGGAAAAGTCACCAATGAGGGTTAAGAAGTGCCTTAACTTCTAGAAAGAAGTTGAACGAAACTTACTGTTTAATTTTAAGTTTTAAATGTATGTAAGTGAATTCCATTAAATTGCTTACTTGAGTTTTATTTAATTTACATTTTCAATTTTGAAGAGACGTCATTATATACCATGTATATGTTTCTAATGATTTTCTTATTGATGTTTCTATTGCAGTTGCAGCTATGGACACAAATGTCGAAATACTGATTAAGCTTGCATCCACTTTGGACGCAATTGTTGAGGCTATTTCATTGTCAAGAAACATACTATATGATATTACATCATATAGAGAAAGAAAAAGACAAGAGTACGTTGTTGGGCTAGACTACAATGCAATCAAAAAGTTGAAAATAACCAAAGAGCGTGTATTTTCATTGTTTAGGGACCCTCTCACAGGGGAAATCCTATATGCAAATAGGCCTCATATCTCTATTGAGTGGTGCACATTTCAGCCATTTGTTGATAACTAGATGGACAGATGGTATATGGTTTTTGATATGCCACCACATAACAACAGGGAAATCCCCTTGTATTTCCTTTGAAATATGTATGCAGAGTTCGTGTTGGGTAAACACGTAAACTATTTTGATATCTTGCAGTTTCAGGGGATCTGTGGGGGGATGCCCCAAAACTGACCCAATGCTAGGCTTCGAGACCTTGATCGCCCTATCCCTACACCTCGCAAGCAGTTTCCTAGGCCAGATGTCCCACCTGTACATCGTGTTATTCCACAAACATGTGATGTGTATTTGATTTTGGCACGGGCAGTTGTTCGTCATAGCACTATGGTTCAGCATATGGGTGAGGAAGGGACATCTGTCCCTGGTGTGGTACATACACCAGGTCGTCACGGTGAAGGACCATATTCTCATGCAGTACCACCCACTAGTGCAACACCATCAGCACATCCCCAACCTACTTTTGAGCCTCATGAGTGCACATCATGTGGTCGTCCTTGCTATGGTGTTTCCTAAGATGTTGTCTTCAATGGGGTTTTGAGTGATGTATGTAGATGGTTAATTGTAATAAATTCTTCATTTATTTTCCTCTTTGTACACATATGTATAGTTTGAGCTAATATATTAATTTTGTGAACTTGCAGTTGATGCTTTATGCCGGCAGCGATGCCACAAAGTTTCATGTTCCACACTCTACAGGGGGCATGGCATTCCATCCACTGATCCCTTGGTTGGTGGAGATATTCATATAGCACTCATTGTCGTATCTCACATCGAGGTAAACATTTTGAAATTTCGGTTTTTTAATACTTGTTAATTTGTTAATTTCCACATACTGTACATGTTAGTTCACTAATGCTATCTATAGTCTAATATTTACAATTATTAAACTTGCAGATGCCATATCCTTAATGGGTGATGGAGGTAGCATCCATGGTCGTATCGATCGAGGAAACATCTAGGCTCTAGGTAAAGAATTAAAAATGTCATTTTTTAAATACATGTATATTCGTTGAATCATGCATGTCTAACTACATGAACACTTGTTGACTATAGGCACCAACCAAAACACTTGGACCATTTCCTGGAGTTGTATCTCCTCATAGGCCATACGTGAACAAGGTTCATGTGTATATGAGGCAGCCTACTCCTAGCAAGACTCTAGTTGTCCACGACCATGGAGCTACTGATACCATGGTAATGTATATCCTTCGATGATATTTCTTGGTTAACTTGAAATCCAATGCATAAAATGTTTTGTTAATGTTTTATTTGCATGTTTACTGCATCATGAGCCAGAGTTTACTATTGAAAACCTCACAGGGATGGTTGATGCAACAGTCAGTGCTGCATCTGCAATGGAAACAAGTCACACAGAGGTACAACTATTTCAACATGATCGTTACATAGTTTATTGTTGTTGTCTAATGTTTATTCATGCATGTCTGACTATTTCAACATTTGGTGATTGTAGCCACCAGCAGCAAGAGTTATTGATGAAGCAGTCAATGTGACATCTGCAATAACAATAAGCCACACAGAGGTACAACTATTTGAACATAATCTAGACATAGTCTGTTATTGTTTTCTATTGTTTATTCATGCACATGTCTAACTATTTCAACATTTGGTGATTGTAGCCACCACCACCACCACCAGTTCCTGCCCCCTCTGGTTTGACCATGGATGTGACCATCCTTGATGTTCAACCAACAACTCCATCTGCTACACAAGAAACACAATCCCCTTTGTCACAGTCTCTTGTTGAGGTGAGATGTTCATTAATGACCAATTGTTTCGTGCAATGTCCATGAACATGTTGATAATTGTTGAGTTAATTTAGATATGGTCTTTTATTGAGCTAATGTATTAGTACATAGTTAGTTGAATTTAACAATTGATATTTAATTTGCAGGATCCAGAGACGCACACTGGTCCTAGAGTTGTGCCTAGAGGATCAACGTCGGGAAAGAACAAGAGGAAGCTTGAGTTTTGATGTGTCTTATGGGATATATGTACATTTCGATACATTTACATGTGACTTGGATAGTTTTGGATACTTTTGGAGACATGTACATTGACATTTCACTTACATGTACATGTGGCTTGGATAGTTTTGGATACATGTACATGTGGCTTGGATAGTTTTGGATACATGTACTTCTAGATACTTTTGGATATATATGTACTTTTGGATACTTTTGGATATATATGTACTTTTGGATATATGTACTTTTGGAGACATGTACATTGACATTTCACTTATAAATGAATGATACATTTCATTTTGAATTTGTTCTTTGGTTTCCACGTGTTCTTGTGTCAATCTATTTTGTTGATTTGTGTGGATTATCTATTACTTATGAATGCACTATGTCAAAAGAACAAACTAATATATTTAAAGGTTTCAATGATCTCACGACATGCACACTAATTGGATATCTAGTTAGAAATTGTGATTTTGGATGATCATTACAAGTAAAGTCAAAGTTCTTGCTCGTGTAATTTAATAAAACTAAGTGCAATACAATGTATTTCAAGGTTTCAATGAACTCACTACATGCACACTAGTTGGATATATCTAATTAAAAATTGTGAGTTTGGATGACTAAATTACAAGTTAAGTCAATGTTCAACTGTAATTTAATAAAACTAAGTGCAATACATGCTTCACATTTCATCAATGACCAACAACATTATTCAACAAAACTCATGCACTGAATGACTAATCACTCAGCATTAAAGGAACTAAAATAGAATCCAAAGAGCGAGAACCAACTTCGTGAATCAACATGATTTGAAGCATAAGTCCATCGGATTTGAAAAAGTTGAGTTGGACATTAGATTGATTCTGAACTGAGTTATGACAGTAAGATAAGATTAGGGTTAGGATTAGGGTTTCCCTGGTAGGGTTATGGTTATGGGCCATGCATGTTAAACAATAAAACCTAGTTAGGGCTATGGTTTTCCAAGTTTGGCCCTCATTGGCGTGAAATGCATTGTCCCCTATTGAGCAAAACCCTAGTTTTAGAAACCACCGTATACGGAGGTCACCAGGAAATGGAAAGGAGGGAGAGAGGCCCCATAGCTAAAATACCACGTCATGAATCCAATGAAATTGACGGTCCATCGATCGGAGGCCCGAGCATCAATCTATGGCGAGTGGTAGGTCACCTCCAGATACCGTTTAGGGACACTTGGTGGACTTGTTCCTGGTGCGCAAAAACATCAAGGAGCCGCAATTTTGAATTTCGTCAAATATTGCTAGTGTGTTTGGGCATGGGCAATATGGGAATGCCAACCACAGCCCCACCGTGCGTGGTTTTCCAATTTTAGCCCTCGTTGGCGTGAAATGCATTGTCCCCTACTGAGCGAAACCCTAGTTTTAAAAACCACCATATACGGAGGTCATCGGGCAATGGACAGGCGAGAGAGGACCCCCCCTAACTTAAATCCCACGTCACGAATCCAATGGAATCAACGGTTCATCGATCGGAGGCCCGAGCATCGATCTATGGTGAGTTATAGGTCAGCTCCAGATATCATTGAGGGGACACTTGGTGGACTTGTGCCTGGTGCACAAAAAACGTAAGGGAGCCACAATTTTGAATTTTGTCAAATCTTACTAGCGTGTTTGGGCATGGGAAATATGGGAACACCAACCACAGCCCATCATGCATGGTTTTCCAATTTTGGCCCTCATTGGCATGAAATGCATTGTCCCATACTAAGTGAAACCCTAGTTTTAGAAACCACCGTATACGGAGGTCACCGAGAAATGGACAGGAGGGAGAGGCCCCCCCCTAGCTAAAATCCCACATCACAAATCCAACAGAATCAATGGTTCATCGATCGAAGGATCAAGCATAGATCTATGGTGAGTTGCAGGTCACCTCTAGATATCGTTCAGGGACACTTGGTGGACTTGTGCCTGGTGCGCAAAAAACGTCAGGGAGCCACAATTTTGAATTCTCTCAAATCCTGCTAGCATGTTTGGGCATGGGAAATATGGGAACGCCAACCACAGCCCCACCTTGCATGGTTTTCCAATTTTGGCCCTCGTTCACGTGAAATGCATTGTCCCCTACCTAAGCAAAACCCTAGTTTTAGAAACTACCGTATACGGAGGTCACCGGGAAATGGACAACCGAGAGAGGGGAGCCCCTAGCTAAAATCCCATGTCATGAATCCAATAGAATTGATGTTTCATAGATCGGAGGCCCGAGCATCGATCTATGGCGAGTTGCATATCACCTCCAGATATCGTTGAGGAATACTTGGTGGACTTGTGTCCGGTGCGCAAAAAACGTCAGGGAGCCACAATTTTGAATTCTATCAAATCCTACTAGCTTGTTTGGGCATGCAAAATATGGGAACACCAACCACGTTCCCACTTTGTATGGTTTTCCAAGTTTTTCCCTTGTTGGCGTGAAATGCATTGTCCCCTACTAAGAAAAATCCTAGTTTCAGAAACCACCGTATATGGAGGTCACCGAGAAATGGACAGGTGAGAGAGGGGCCCCCCTAGCTAAAATCCCATGTCACAAATCCAACAGAATCGACGTTTCATCGATTGAAGGCTTGAGCATCGATCTATGGTGAGTTGCAGGTCACCTCCAGATACCGTTCAGGGACACTTGGTGGACTTGTGCCCGCTGCGCAAAAAATGTCAAGGAGATGCAATTTTGAATTCTGTCAACTCCTGCTAGTGTGTTTCGGCATGGGCACTATGGGAACACCAACCATAGCCCCATCGTGCATGGTTTTCCATGTTTGGCCCTCGTTGACATGAAATGCTTGGTATCTAATGTAAATGTAAAATTAAGTTATGTGGTTCCACATGTTAGTGAATCCCCACTTGTAAAGTTAGAGTCATGTATAAATAAGAGTCATGTTCTTCATTTGTAAGACACTTCATGTCTTATATTTGTCCTCTTTGAGTTGCACATGAAGGAGAAGGAAATTCTTATTTTAGGGTTTCTTCATGAGCTTGTGTGTTAGGGTTTCTTCATAAGCTTATGTGTTAGGGTTTGTTCAGGGTTTCATTGTACTTGTTTTCTAAACATAATTCTTCTAAGAAAGGTTGCTAGGTTTTCTTCCCCATGACAGTTTCCTGGGATAAAATGTTGTGTCTCTTGTGCATTGTTATTCTTAACTAGATCCTACATGTTAAATTCTTTATGTAAATATTTTATGGTTAAATTTACGCATTGAACTCATGGTTATAATAAAAAAATTAACATGGTATAAGAGGTGAGCTATCAAGAAGGAAATTATACAAGGCTTAAAACAGAAAGTGATCGTTGCAGCATCTTGTTTCCATCATCCTAGTTTTATATATCAGCTGAAAACATTGACAATATGACCTACTTGAAAAATTAGGGTTTTAGTCCTGTAAGAGAGCCTACAAAGAACTTTGACAGGTATGACCTAAAGAGGTACATGTATGTATTCTAATGTTATGTTTAACATGTGAATGAGATCTTGACATGTTCATATGATTGATATTGTTGTGATCATATGATTGATATTGACATGATCATGTTATTAATATTTACATGATCATTCATAATCTTAGGGTTTATTGATCATATGTAAAATTTAGCATGTTCATTAACTTGACATACAAGAGAACTTTTGGCATATTTATAAACAACATAAACGAAAATTTGGCATATCAAGAACACAAAATTGACATATTCATAAGCAACATACATGGGAAAATTAAAATTATGTAACATAACTCATCATGCTAGATCCCACCTATTATCATACAACCAAGCCCTATGGATCATCTCTTATAATGATGGTCTCCATTAGTCTCTCGTGCTCTGTATCCGGTAAGAAGTAGCGTACCTTCAATGAATTTCGGCTAGGCATTGTTTGTACCTGGAGGTTTGTACCAATGATTAAGTTGGTAAAGTGATACACACTTGAACCTGGTTTGTAATCCCTGTAAACATATCCACCCTTCTTTCTTGCATTGTTGTCCTGTGTAAGGTATTCACCTTTAACAACCATAGACCTGATTGGGAAGTGGTTGTTTTCATCGTCAGTCATGGACATAATGAGGGTTTTCTTTCCCTCTATACAACATGCCAACCAGTAATCACCACCACATTCACTATCTGTTGAGGAAACCATTGTGTATATGTGCCCTACATAATATGATTGTAGGTATATGATCAAAATATTTTTCATGTGATACAAGGCCATTAATGTGAGTTTTAAGACTACGTAGATAAACAAAAAAAATGTTAAGGAAATGCATCATACCATGTTGTACAAGGTCTGAGACATGATCAAAATCTATAGAAATAGATGATTGGTCTTCTTTCAACGGATTTAACTCAACAATTTCACACTGATCAATTGGAAGTGATATGTGATCCCATCCATCAACCCAATCCAATGATTCGCACCCATCCCAGCCACCATCACAACAAGGCGGGCTAAAACAAGCGAGTTTTCTGGTCCAAATTTCAAATACTGGGTTATCATAGATTTGAACCGAATGAAAGCCACAAGTCTCAAGAACAATCTTGCACTCCCATGCATGTGAACGATCTATGTCTACCACCTCCCAAAAAATCTCTCCACATGTCTCTTTCTTGTGGATTCTACTCGCATAGTTGATTCCTCTCCCATTACTAACGTGCACCACCTTACTATAGATTGAGCATTTTGAATAGTAGATAATGTAGATAATTTCAATTCCTCTCTTCGTAGGGCTATTTTGACACATGCTCTAGCTCCATCATGCTCTCCTTTACCATGCCCAGTCTCAAAATAGTTCCACATATGTGGAACTTTGTAGTTTTTATGCAATGAACACAACCATTGAAATAAGTGTGCATTTTTTAACTGACCAACACATCCATAAGACCAAATCTAGTGTCAATCCATGTGTATGTTCCTGCCCTTCAAGTGATCATAGAACATGATGAAGCAATGGCGTACATAGTGGAAGTCATGGCACCTATCATCACTTATGTAGAAGTGATATTCCTTCAGAATTTCTCTTTGCTCTTCACTGTTATTTGGGCCATGCCTATATGTGATATACACCATCAAGGAAACCTGCTCAGAGTGATAATACTGACTTTGGATCTCATTTTGAGGTTGCAGAGTGTAGTTCTCGGCAAAATCAACTACTGAAAGTATAGTACCACGGGGAAATGTATCTCTCCATATTCTAAACATCTCATCCTGCCATCATGCCAAGTGTACATGCTGAACATATTGACGTGTATTTTCAATAAATTCCTTGACAAAGTCACTAACTTGTACTTGGTGACACAAAATGATCTCAATATCAGTTTTTTTTTCTAAGGAATGAAATGTAACTGTTCAAACATAAATTTATAGATAAATGCATACCTGAGATGTCACCAATTGTATTTTTTTGCTTTCTTTCCCTAGGACTATTTCATAGCTGATATATCTGAAACTTTTCATGTCTGTAACCATATTCCCAAATTCATTGTCTCCACTCCCATGCATACATTGGCTCAATAATTCCATTCCAGCATAGTTGGAGCAAGTTCCATCCAAACACGATTTTGCATAGTATGTTTTCCCCTCAGGCCTATTGCACATGATGTTATGAATGAATTCTCTTAATGAAGTCGGTGGTATTGTCAATGACCAATCCTGCACATGGTTAGTATGCACCACACGATGAATGTACAAAAATGTTTCATAGTAATATTCATATTCTACATGGTATCTACAACAACAAGTGTTACGAAGAGTATTTATTCTAACATACCAGGGCTTACATTTCTCAAAAGATCTTTGCCCCAAATTCAATTGTCTATGTTCATTCCTAAATTTCTCGTATAGTTCTATATGTGTTATATCAAGAAGATGCTTAATATGTGGTTCACGTTCCTTTGAACCCCTTCTCAGATTTATAACATCCTTCCGGTTTGAAGAAGCCGTTGTGTGATCATGCCAAAAACTCTACACTAGTCCCTTTACTGCATCAACTAGCTTCATGTCACGACGTGGAAACCGACCAATAAAGGCCCAAAATCTGTCTGATTGGTTGTGTCAATATGTTATCTTCTAATAGAATACCTATGGAGGGTTTTTACATTCAAATTAACTAGTTTGGATGTAGGCTTGAGAAAACGAAGGACCCTGGTGTTCTTATTTACAATTGCTTGTGACAACACACGACGAGCCGCATTGCGTTCCTTTGAACGTGTGTTCTTACCAATTTTACGAAAGGCATCTACTAAGATTTTTAACTATATGACAACTTGGTCCAGAATTCTTTAGCATCTTTATCCCTAACGTTTTCCTAACAATATTCATGCCCCTAGATTTTAACAATGATAAAAATAATCTACATTTATCTCCATCACATTTAGAAACAAAATATTTATTCAGTATCTGTTGAGTTTGATAAGAAATACTATGTTTAGATAGCGTACCTTCAATGGAATTGAGGATTCTTTCATCAAATTGTATACGCTTCGGAGTTCTTCGGCGTGTGCTTTCTAATGGAGGTAAGGGGGTTGGAATTCTATCATCTAGCGCATCAACAATATGCTCTGGTGTTTCAGTAGTAGCTTGTTGTCCTTCATTCTCTTCCTGGTAGTTGGATGGTGGAAGTCCAACATCCTCATCGATGGTCTGGATAAAATTTTCTTCTTCAACAGTAGGATCCATGTCCAACGCCTCTTCAATAGTATGCTCCATGTCCAATGCCTCCTCAACAGTAGGATCCATGTCCAATGCCTCTTCATGAGCTTCATCTTGAGATGGTAACTTATCACTTTGACTTGAAGTGGGAATTAAAGCATCCCCTAGTGAGCACCTACGTTTTGCTTCTTGAATACTTCCATGGGGTGCTTGTTCAACAACTATTGTGGAAATTGAAGGTCCCTCTAGTGAATGCTTCATTTTTTATTGTGGTGGATTAATAAGATGAACCGTGGTATCCTCTATAATTGGATTTGGATTAGTTTACAAAGAAATCCGCTGATTCATCATGTCTATTCTTTTCTTTTCTTTTTCTTCTTCAATGACTTCTTGAGGTCTCTTCTTCCTTTCTGATTTTGTTCCTCGGTTATGTCCATTCCCCATCACCACAATGATCAATTCAATATAGTTTGTTTTTGTTGCTCCTCAATTACAAGCTTCAAACCTTTAGTGCTTTAGAACTATAGATTAGTGCTTTAGAACTATAGATCCTTCAAGGTGCTTCAATCTTCCTTCTCAATTGTTCATATTTCCCATCAAAACAATGATGAATGAGAAAATTTACCTTTGGTTCTCTTGAATAATAAGCAAATGAAAGATAAATCATAAATTGTTCCTCAAGCTGATTCTCTTGTACAATTGTGTATATCCACCATCACCATGAAATGGTATTGAAGCTTGATATCTTATCCTGTGTGCTCCTCAACCATGAAATATGTCCTCAATGTTGCACCTACATAACAAAAAGAATGATGGAGAATGTGTATTGTGAATATTTCCAAAGGCAGGCTCGTGCCCTATTGAAAAAAATGCACAACAATCGGTTTTTGGTAAAGATAGAGTAAAGTTGTTGTCGGATAAAGACAGTCCATTGTTTATATAGTGCTAAAATGCACATGTGTTATATAAATTAAAAATGCATACGTGATATGTTGAAGTAAAACGTGCACGCGATATGTTAAGCACAATAAATAGGTTAGATGCATGGCTTAGGCAACGAATAAAATATTAGGAAAACAAATGTTTTATATGGTTAGATACAAAGAAAATGCTTTTAGTGTTCCCTTATTTTCATGCATATAAATGTTTCTCTCTATACCCCCAATAATCCCTAGATAACCCCTATCTCTTTCTAAATATACCTCCCTCATCCTCTCTACATCCCTCCCTATATGTTTCTTTCTATCCCTTACTCCATCCATGTCCATACCAACCCACTCTCCACCTTCCCTTTATCTCCACCATTATCCCTCCCTATAGCACTCTCTCCCTTCTTCTCCCTTAGTCACTAACCCTATGTGCCTTTATCCCTCCCCCTTGCCCTCTCTCTCTTACCTTGTATCCCTTCCTCCCTATCTCTCCCCTCCATCCCTCCCTCTCTCACCGTCTCTTCCCTTCTCAGGGTGGTATCTCTCTCTTGTTACTCCTATAGTTGATGTTGTCGTTGTCAGTAGAATACCCTTCTCGTTAATGGGGAGTGTTGAAATATCGTAACTTGAAAGAATATTATAAATGTATTATATTGATATACCCCAAGGGAGATGTCTTATTCCTCTGTCAGGATGTTACTATTGTATTTGGTCATCATGGAGTCATGAGGTATAACCTCCATTGTAACTCGAGTCAATAGTACCCACACACGTGATCTATTAAGGGTATCCTCAACCTTTAAGTTGGGATATGGCCATGATTAGGATATTTTTAGCATTGGATATGGAGGATAAGGTGTTAAGCATGGTTGGTACATAAAGCTTTAAGTTTAGGTTGTAAACCAGCTTTTGGGGCTCAAGGTCCATGAACGACACCTTGAATCACCATAGATGACCTCTCATGTTGATATTTTTGTTTTGAATGGGGATATGGGAACCATTATGGGTTTATAAGTAATATGTATGTGTCTTGGGGCCTTAGACATAATAAGGGAGGAAACATATGCCTTAGCCCCTAGAAGATGATTCTATCCATCTAGAGCCAAGAATGATGTGTTGAACAAACTCAATAGATCCTTCCATGGTTTCATTTACCTTGAAATGAGGATACTAGTTCCATTATAACATTTTTAGCACTAAGTACACATATTAGGCCCCTTCACATGGGTAGGGCGAAACACTTGGTCCTTAGGCCTTAAAGGAAGTTGTTAACCATTTACGACCAAAATTGATGCCCCCAACCACCACACATGACATTGAAAGTGAATCATTTGAATCTTAATCGGGATATGCATGCCATCATAATTTGTTGAGCACTAGGTATGCATCTCAAGGCCATAGACATGGTCAGGGGAGGAAACTATGGCCTTAGGCCCTAACTAAAGCTTCTAGGAATCTAGGGATAGGAAGGATGCCTTAAAAAAACACACATGACATCTCATAGATATATTTGGACTATGAATATGGATGTTAGTAGAATTAGGTGGTTTTGAGCAGCAGGTATGGGACCTCTGAGACATGATTGAGGGAATATGACCTGAAGCACCACAAATGACCTACTCAAGGTATGCTTGGTCTCTGAGAAAATATGCACATGCCTTTAAGAGGTCTTGAGCATTATATATGGGTATTAAGGCCTCAACATGGTCAAGGGAGGAAATCCAAGACTCCATCCCTAAATAATATTTTTGTCATCTATGGATACACATGTGCCTTACTCACTATCCCTCTATGCCTTACTCACTAGCCCTCCCTGCCTTTGTATTTCCATCTCTCACTATCTCTATGTGTATGTGTGTGTGTGTGTGTGTGTGTGTGTCCCTCCCTCACTCCCCGTCTCTCAAAACCTCTCTCCACGTTATGTATACCTCCCTTGCTATCCCTCCCTGCATCACTCTCTCTCTCTTGCTCCTCCCACCCCCCCTCTCTCATTGTTTCTCACACCTCCCCTCATCTATCTCCCACACAATCTATCTCTATATATATGCATGTGTGTGTGCATGTCCCTCCCTCATTCCCCCTCTCTCATAACCTTTCTCCACCTTTAATATACCTCCCTCCACCACTCTCTCTCTCTGTCACTCACTCCTCCCCCCTCTCTCTCTGTCGATCACCCCCCCCCTCTCTCTCTCTCTCTTTGTGTGTGTGTGTGTGTGTTTTTCCCACCCCTTCTCTCTCTATATATCTATGTGTGTGTGTGTGTCCCCCACCCTTTATCTCTTTATATATCTATGTGTGTGTGTCACTCCCTCACACCCCCTCTCTCATAGTCTATATCCACCTTCTATATACCTCTCTCGCTATCCCTCCCTCCATATCACTCTCTATATCATTCACCCCCCTCACTCTTTGTCTCTCACCCATCCCTCCCTCTCTCGCACGCAATATCCCTCTCTCTCACACACAAGCACTGTGTGTGTGTGTGTGTCCCTCCCTCACTTTCCATATCTCATAATCTCTCTCCACCTTCTCTATACCTCCCTCATTATCCTTCCCTCCATCACTCTCTCTCTATTTCTCACCCCTCCCCCTCTCCCTATCTTGCTCACCCATCCCCCTCCTCCCACATAATCTTTGTGTGTGTGTGTTTCCCCCCTTCTCTCACAAACTCCCTTTGTCTCTCCCTCTCTCTCCACCTTCTATTTACCTCCCTCTATCAATATCTTCCTCCCTTCTTCCTTAATTACCAGTCCTTTGTGCCATTATCCCTGCCTCCCTCCCTCTCTCTTTGTCTCAACTTGTATCCCTCCCACTCCCTCCCTATCTCTTTTCACCCTCCCTCTTCATGTTTCTCTCTTTCACAACCTCCCTCTCTCTCCATCTCTCAACCCTCCACCCTCTGTATTTGACACCATCCATCTCTCTCACCCACTCTCTCTCTCTCTCTCTCTACATGTGTGAACCTGCCCCTTTCTCTCCTTGTGTCTGTTCCCCCATCACCTTCATTCTATCTTCATCCCTCCCTCACCCCCCTCCTCTCTCTCTCTCTTATTCTATGTTTTCAACTTATTGCTTCTCCTCAACCCCCTACCTCATTATGATCCCTATTATCTGCTTTGTCACATCTCATTCCCATCTCTTCAATTTTCCCCTCCTTCGCATCTCATTCCCATCTCTTCAATTTTCCCCTCCTTCGCCTCTCTCCTCCAACACATCCTATTCCTCCTCTAATACTCCATATCCACTTTTCTATTCACCAATCCTCTCTCTCATCAAACCATCACCCACTTATTCCCCTCCACCTTATCCCCTTTCGTCACTCTAGTCTTGTGTAGTGCTTCTAACCCTATACGTCTTCAACACCTCTTCTCCTCCTAATAATTCTCTCAATCCCCACTTCCCTTCACCCTTGTAACCCATAATGTTCCCATTCCATTCATCTTTCTCCACTCAAATTTACAACATCCTCCTAGGACCTTGACCATTCCCAACCCCCTCAACTATCAACCATCCCCACTTGAACTTCCAACATCTTCCTAAGTCCTTGACCCTTCCCCACCCACTCTAAACTATTATCCCTACATTTGATATATTACATATAGTGCTAGATTTTTAGCTCTACAACACGCGTTCACGTGTTATAGTTATATAACGCGCTCGCGTTTTGTAGTTATATAACGCACTCGCGTTTTGGAGTTATAAAATGCGCACGCGATTTTTAGTTATATAACGCGCACACGTTTGTTAATTCTACAAGGCGGGAAATGTAATTTGAATTTAAACATGCCAATTCACTTGCTCGCATGTCACTAATAGTCCTATGTGTATGGTTTAGAATTTGCTTCGGTAATACCAAACCTGTGCTATGGTATATGATAAACCATAGCTAATTGGGCATTTCCCCCATTTTCTGAAGAAGTTGATGTTTACACACTCGTTACAGTATGCTACACACAACCATTTTTGACGAAATCTTAAACATAATTAGCATTTTTTCTGCAGATTCTAAATATGTAATTTTTATTAAAAATATTATATTTTCCTATTTGTTTTCAATTTCTATTATGTCCTAACTCCTTAACTCAAAATACATGTTGTTAGTGTTTTTCCCATAACTTTTTCAATTTGTAATCGTTTAAAAAAAATTTATATGGTGCACTAGAAGACACTAGCCTCTACATTCTATAAAAAACCCATTTCATGATTATTTCATTAAGACCTTCAAAGGCTGCACCCACAAAAGACGTACCATTTTCGAGGAATGATCACTTAGATAATTATTAAAAAAAAAATTACTAATTTTCTTTTTGAAAAATAGCGTTGCACGAGTGTTATATGTTCTCTACATTCCTGCAAAGTTTTGTATCCCGAAAGCATCATTTAGGCCCTCAAAGGTTGCACCCACAAAAACATATACCTTATCATTTGCCTAAAAAAAACTGGCTGTTAGAAAATATGAAATTTGACATAGTTATAAAACTTTTCAAGACATAAACCTTATATATTTGGAAATGTGATTCAATTTCCTACATTTAATATTTTTTACTCAAAGCAAGATATTTTGTGTAAGTATCTCAAAAAAACAATTAAGTTGAGGGATGCTTGATTTTTCAATTTTCTATTGCATCTAACGTGCCAAAAGTGACCCTCATTAGCTTGTACTGTCCCTACATCTAAGATTTGCTAACTCTAATCCTCTTAAATATAGAATGGATTTCCAACCCTATTGCTTTTATCTATAAGCAAATGGAATATAGATGTTGAAAACATTGAATGTGATACTTGATTTGATATGATGTAGGTTTACACAGATCCAATGCAACTCTTGTTGGATAGATTCTAAGTAAAAGAGGACAATGTCCAAGAGTGCACATATGCCCCCCACACCTCCTCTTATTCTAATAGTCAAACCTTCATTATTTTTCCATATTCTATTTTTTATTATAATAGTATATTCTACCCCTAGACTGGTCTCCTAGTTGAAGATGATTGCATGATTTTTTTAACTTATTAAATCTCTTACTGATGTTTCTATAGTATTGCTTCCCATCCCTATGCAATTCTGGGTGACAACTTCCATTATTTAAAACATGGTGTTTTGTGACCCCTTCCTTGACCAAGGACTTGATTTCCTATATTTTTATGAGGAGTGATTTTGTTCCATATTCCCATTTGATTTATCCAAAGTTGTTTGCAGACCCAGATAATTATCCTTGTTGGTTGCCTCCTCTCTCTTCTTTAGTTGACTTTCTACTACCTTCCTTATACGCCTTTCCTCGTCTTCCTCTTCATCCCTTTCTCCCCCCTCCAAATGATTTTGTGCTCTACTTCTAGTGATGATTCATGAGAGAATGTAAGGCCTACTGAGGGCTTAATCGATTTCCTTTTGGTGATCCGACTCATCTCCTTGGGTTCCTAGAGGGGATTCTAAAAAAGATGAAAACCTTGGCAGAAATGTAGATAATGACTCTTTGACTGAGCTTGCTACAATTTTGACAAAGAATAGTGGTTCTTCTTGGGATAGAACCCCAAATCTATTGGTTGGAGCTATAGGAGCATCTGCATTCGAATTGGATTTGGGTGAGTCACCCTTTGAAGAGACCGATATTGGAGAGGAAGGACTGATATGAGGAGAGATGAACTTAGATTATCCTAGATCAGCCAAAGTTGAAGTTGAGGGAACTAAGGAAGTGCCACTAGGATTGGAGCCTGCTTTTTTCTTTACAACTTGCCTTTGGTCCCTTTATTTACATCAAAATTCTTATGAGTTTGTTTTTTGCAGTATTTTGCGATGTGGCCATATTCATGGCATACTTTGCATTTAAATGGTAGTTGCTCATAGTCCATTTTTTGGCAATGCTTCAAGAGTCCAAGGTTAGAAGAATGTATTTCGACAACCATTTTTCCGTATCAACTTTGACATAGATATGAGCGCACACAAACATGTTTTCATTGGACTCATATTTCTCTATGTATTTTTTTAGTGTATTCCTAATGCTCATGAGTGCGTCTTTGTTTCAATAGAGAAGAATAACGTGTGGAAGTCTCATCCAGACTAGGATGATAGATAGAAAAACTAGCTTCGTATTGAAATATGCAGTCCATCTATTTAGATACATATCTTCAAATGAAAAAAAACATGGGCCATTCATGAATATGAGGTCTTGATCTTCTTCTTTTTTTAATAAGAAGGCATAAAAACCTCAACCACGGGAAAAGTGGGAAAGCTTGCCTTTGATAATACTTTTCCATTTCTTCTGAATCCAAGAATCCATTGAGCACATAGATGGTCATATCCTTTAAACTACCTAATTAGGCGTAAATCTACTAGAGCCAAGGCCATTTGTCTAAACGAAGAGGCCAAAAGAGGGACTAATGGGATGTTTTCCCATTTTTCGACAAATCTTAAAGGTTGAGATTGAGTAATTGACTTGTCAATGATAGAGATGAGAGATCAAAAAGTAGTTGCATCGACACCAGGGGGGAGGCTCCCCGCACTAGGATCTAGTCTATGTTTCATTATATTATTTTATTTTAATTAATATTATTAAATATGATCTTAATTTGAATTTAATATTTAATATTTTCTTTTCTTTTTTTTATTAATTGTTATCTATTGTAGTGATTATCGTTTTCAATTTTTTAGTACTTGTCTTTGGTAATGACTATTGTTTTCAATTTCTCAATTAGTTGTGTAGATTGCAAAAATAATTACTTGAATTTTACAATGTTTCCAAAAGATGTATCATTAAAATGTTTTTTCAAAAATTCAAAAAATTATTTAACTGCTCTTTTATAGGAGAAAATTCATTCTTTAGAGCTGGGAAAGGATTAAGGCAGGGTTGTCCTTTATCTCCATTGGCATTTCTTATTGTGGCAGAAGGGATGAGCATAGAATTGTGGGAGGCAAGCACAAATGGAAGTTTTAAAGGTATATGTATAGGGGGTCAACTTTGTCTTACTCATTTGTTGTTTGTTGATGACATTATGATATTTTGTGATGGCCCAAGAAGGAATGTGGAGAAATTAGTAAGCACACTCGATATTTGTTGTAAGGCAACGAGAATGGTGGTAAATCCAGGACAATATACTATCTCAGTAGAGGGGGTAGAGCAGGATGAATTATAGGCTTTTAGATATTTGCTTGGCTTCAAAGTTACTAGACTAGAGTATGGCTTTAAATACCTTGGGTTTAATCTCAAACCTTTAGCATATGGGATTAAAGACTGGTACTGGTTGATCATAAAATGAAAAAAGAGAATAGCTAATTGGTGCCTTCGTTGGCCAACCAAAGGGAGAATACTGACATTAATAAAGTTGGTGTCAATGGCCATTCCAATATACTGATCTTTATCTTGGATCTCAACGGGTGTTTTGAACAAGATTTCAAATCTTAGTATGATATTTTTTTGGTCTAGAAATATTGAAAAAGAGGCATTGCATGGATTAAATGGAAGAAAATAATTGTTCCAAAATCTATGGGAGGATGGAGCATAAAGAGTTTGATCCCTTTTTCAAAGGCCCTTGCAGTGAAAAGTATATATGGGCTAAAGTGGTGGTACATAAATATATATTTCCATTAACAATAATAGATTGGAGTAGAGTACCAAATAAGTCAATACTTTATGTGTTTTTCATTTAGAAAGAGACAATGCAATCCTTTCCTTTGATTGGGAATAGGTTGGTTTGGAAGGTTGTATATGGTCTTAATGTTCAGAGAAGAGAAGATCAGTGGGTGGGGAGTGGAAACATTAATGTTTTACCGATGTATATGGTTAGGCATTTGTGTGAGAAGGGATATTATTCTCTGAACTAGATAAAAGATCAAAATAATAATTTAATGTGGGAGCAAGGATGGTCTAATGCAAATATTATGGGCTTCAGAGGGGAGAACTGCAGGATTTGGGGTGGTTATATTGGGAAGTTAAAACCTTTCCATAGTAGATTACATGGATGCAAGGATATGTTGGTTTGGACAGGTGCGTAGAATGGAAGGTACTCTCTGAAATTTGGATACAATGATCTCATGATTAATGAAAGGCAAGGGGAGTTTATATGGTGGTGGAGGGTAATGTGGAAGTTTCAATGTCTTTTGAAGTCTAATTTTTTTCTGTATTTTTTGCTTTCAAATAAATCCTTAACTTGTGATCATCTTCAACATAGGAATAAGATTGGTCCTGGAAGGTGCTACCTATGTAAGGAAGTTGAGGAAAGTAATTTACATATGGCAGTAGAGTGTTAGTTCATTAGTCAATCTTGGAAGGATATTGAATGAACCATAAGTGGTTTGAATGTTTGGTAATGTAATTCCATGGAAGAATGTTTGCGTCTCTAGTGTAATTATAAGGATTTGAAGGATCATAGAGTGCTTCCAGTTATCATCAATTGGAGTACATGGTGTGCTAGAAATGATAGTCTCTTTGAGGATAGAAATACTCTAGATTTCCTCTACATGGCAGAGCCTACGCATTTTAAGACACTTTCCTCAATTCAAGAAGATTAAGAAGATCATAAAGGTAAATTTAGTGGAGATCAACAGGTTGATCTTGTGGGTTTTTCTTATGGGGAGTCATAGGGAGATCGAAATATTTGTGGAACTGGTGGAGTGCCATATCTATTCGGATCTCAAAATTATGCTTTCAAAGCTGGGTTAGGGCTTGGCAGAAACAATTACATGGAGTTGTGTGCACTCTAGCTTTTACTTTGGTTAGCTAAGGAAAAATGAGTCACTAGGTTGGATGTATTTGGAGATTCTATGTTAATTATTAATTGGATGGATGGTAATCTAATATATCATAATGTGTATTTGGATGTGCTTCTGGAGGAGACATGACGGTTAAGCACAAGTTTTGAAGAGGTGACCTATAAGCATGTGTATGGGGAAACTAATTCCAAGGCGGATTTGTTAGTGAAGGGAGGAGTAAATCTGTAGTAGGGAGAATGGTTTATTTCTAACAAAAATGAAGGACATCATCACATGCATTTATGAGAGATAAATGTCTTGTTTCTATTGTAGGAATTAAATGAAGGAGGGATGAAGAGTGGAAGCTTCCTGAAGAATAAGAAGAACCATCCTTCTCATGGATATTTACCCTTTTGGGGTTTTGCCATGAAAATCTAGCGACTTCAACAAAAGCGATCGGAGACAAGCCGAAGGCCTACGATCGAATCTGACAGCCCCCACTACCGGCGTGGTCAACGAGGAGGCCATCTTGACTCCTCCTATGGAATTTGGTGATCCCCATGCTTCGATTTTGTAGATCCATCCACTCCCTGGCCTCGCCTGTGGCAGATCCGATTGGATCCGACTTGTCTTGGCCTGGGGTGGAGAGGCATGTGTGGTTTCAATGGTGGCTGAGGTGGGAAGAGAGTTGCCCCCTACCCCATTTATGGATATCTTCAAGAATATAGTCTTTGCTCAAAGTAAGAGGACTACTAAGGGATCCCCTCCAATTTTCGTTAAATGAATCGAGGATGTTCTGGTAGTTTCTCTACTGCCAAGGGATACCATTCAGGTGGCTCTCTCGTCGGAAGAGCGAGAGCTGATAGGGAAATTCACCAGACTCTGGCCCTCGCCTAAAACCACCGACAGATGGGTTCAAAGGAACTGGAGGCCTCTGATCTTGAAAAATGTTGCTTCCTATTCAGTAGGCCGAGGCTATTTTGTAATGTCCTCTTCCAACTAAACCACCCTGAGAACACCCATTAACCTATCATATTCCCATAGGTTCGAATGGGTCTTAAATAAAAGGGAATAACTGAGGACTAATGGCACTAGGAGCAGAAAGGTACATCAATTCAGTATTATTAAGTCATCAGTGTAGTAAGAAGGCCATCAAAGTTCATATCCTAAAGCATGCGGAGCATGCAGGCCTTGTTTCTTCAGTGTTAAAGTCAACATCAAATTAGAATTGCATGCATGCAAAAGTGAAGCATAAACCCTAAAAGTGACATGCAAACTCTAAAAGCACATGAAGATCTATTTAAGAATGGTTATTGGACTAAAGGAGTTATCTATTATTATTGTTGATTGATTTGTAGCTTTGAGTAGCAGCACAGCGTGCAACTGCAACAGTTGGGGTTGAAGACAACGTCTTCAGCTAACGAGGGTTCGACAGTGAAATATCTTCCCTATTCTCCTTTAGGGTAGGCCATCTAGGTCCATCATCCACTTTTCATCTTTATTCATTCATATACAGCAATTTGGTATCCATTGGAAGATTATTTGCAAGGACACGGTACAGCTGGGGATTTAGCTAGAAAAACCCAAAGCATTCATTGGGTCTCCGGATCTCAGTTTATTTCTAAATATTGGTAACATCTTCATCAACAGGATCATCCTACAGTATAAGGTGATCATCAACTTCCAGTTTTCCCATCCAGAGCAATTTTCATCAGTTTCGTGTAGCTGGGGGCATGAGCAGCTAAACCAGTGAACCAATTCGCTAGCCTGTATAGCGGGGTCAAAACCTCTGCATGCTCCAGTCATCCTCTCCGGCATGAGAATACCTTCATCCCGACAAAATCTCACTTTCATCAGACAACTCCTCTACCAAAAACGTCACATCTGGCTGAGAAAGGGGTTCGTGTTGCTGGCAGTAACACTGGAGGAAGGGAGCACCAGTTCTTCATCAGTTCAGCTTTTGATGCATGTGTATTATCTCGAGAGTATCATGGATCAGATTGTCAGTGGTAAGTGTTAAATTCCTTTCTGTAAACCCTAGCCCTAATTCAGCTATATTTTAGGGCCTTTTTTCATGGCAATTTTGAATGCACAATTATTTCGTACTTTTGCACAAGATTGAATGTATGATTCAACATTATACCAAGTATCAGTAGAATATCAGTATTGGATATTACAGTGGTATCAGAGCATGTTCCTTGCCATTTGTGGGCTTAAACATGAGAAGTAGATGAATACATAAGAAGACACTTTGTAACCTATAGGAGAAGGAAGAGTAGGTACACGGAGGAATTTGAGGATATCCAACAAGAAGATACCAACTTAGACATGAGCCCAACAAGTATACACTCTAACAGAGGGAAAGGAACAAGAGAAGATGAAGATAGGATGGATTTTCATAGCTTGGTGAACACATTGTATGATCTAACCAAAGGGAAAAAGGAAGTCTTGCATGCAATAAACAGGTTGGCGACGAAACCAGAACCAGGGCATAGTAGTGTACCTCTCTCACCAGTAGATAGAGGGTCTACAAGAAGTAGTGGGAAGCATACATACACCAATATGAAAAACACACCCCACATATATAACAGACCTTCTAGAAGTCCTACTATGCCTCACTTCCTCGCAGATGTAGTAGCAGGACCAGTCATGCTAACATAACCTAGTGAACCATTTGGAGCGTACTTACAGGAGTACAGGGATTTGGGATATGAATTCCATTCAACCATGACTTTATCATATTTTTGCAACATGAAAAGCAGGAATAAGGCAAGAGGGTTCAATAGAGCATTCAATCATAGTTTTGAGTTGCAACGCACATTGGGGAGACTAACTATCCCCAACTTTGATGGGACATCCAGTTGTTCAACCAAGATTTGGGTACAAAAGTTAGACACGTACTTCCAACTTAACCCCATGAGAGAGACAAGTGTAATCAAGTTGGATACTTTACATTTAGACGGGGAAGCACGTGAGTGGTGGTACCATGAACTGGTGGCATTGGGTCACAACATTTTCACTTCCTACAATGACTTCACACAAAGGATCATGGAGCACTTTGATAAGAAGGACCCAGAGATTCATTTCAGGGATCTTGCTCAGCTCAAGCAAACAGGCAGTGTAGAGACATTCATATCTGAATTCCAGAGAGTTGCAGTTATGGTATCTGACATATCAGAGAGTCGACTGATTATGCTATTTACGGAGGCACTACCCGAGCCACTCTACGGATGGGTGAAGGCTTACAGGAAAATTACTTTGCAAGATGCTATCAGTAGGACTCTAGATATACAAGATTCTGTGCCAAATCACAAACAACTACAAAATCCTACCAATCTCCCGGAAAACAAGGAAAAATCTACCAATCTTTTAGAAAACAAGGAAAGGATAATCCCATAGAGGGAATGGTTGAACGAAGACACACGACGAGATTTGAGAAGGAAGAACTTATGTTTTAATTGCAAAGAACCTTGGGTACCCGACCACAGATGTATGGGTAAAGGGAAGGTACACCTCATTGAGGTACTTCCAGATAGCAATGAGGAATATAAGTCAGAGTAGAAATCGGATGGAGAACTACACAGTACAGAATTGGAACCATTGCCACAGAGAGCCACTATTGCTACCCTCACAGGAGTCCCCACCTTCCATACTATCAGGATCAGGGGAAGTATCCAAGGACAACGTTCCATTGCTTTGATTGATGGTGGGGCCACCCGCACCTTTATAGATGCCTCTTAGGTAGAGAGGAAAAGATTCCCCAATGAGGACTTTGAGGGATTTACCGTTGTCATGGCTGGAAATCACAGGATGAAATGCACACGGAGGATACCTCAGTTACAGGTACAACTTGGGAATTATACATTGGTGGATGACTTTTATGTGGTAGATGTGCCAGACACGAGCATTGTTTTGGGAGTACAATGGTTGTACTCAATTGGGAAATACTCGACCAATTACCAAACATTAGAGATGGAGTTCCTGGCACTAGATGGGAAGAGGGTAGTCCTAAGGGGATTTCCCAATGAAGCTTCAGGGTCAACCACAGCGAAGGGGATGACCACCATATTCAGGCATGAGGACAATACTCGCACAAGGAAATGGCCAACTCCAACACATAAGACTTCAAGGAAGGAACAATGGTATGCGAAGGGCTTTCCGGGTAGACCTCTAGACAAAGGTAGGATGACCCCTAGGGAATTTGGACAAGGATCCAAAACTAGCATGTTTTATCCTCACATTTATCCAAGAAGATACAAGGAGGGAATACAGAGCAGGGGTGAAAAGAAACACCAATTCGAAGGAAAAGAAGGGCCACCCAGTAGCGGACTAAACTGGTTGATAAAAATGGACAAGAAGATACAGGGACAGATGATTCAATATATTGGTTGGAGATTGCTTGAGGACAATCAATTTTTATCAGGGAGGACTGTAATGTCCTCTTTCAACTAAACCACCCTGAGAACACCCGTTAACCTATCTTATTTCATAGATTCGAGCAGGTCTTAAAGAAAAGGGAATAACTGAGGACTGATAACACTAGGAGTAGAAAGGTACATCAATTCAGTATTATTAAGTCATCAGTGTAGTAAGAAGGCCATTAGAGTTCATATCCTAAAGCATGCGAAGCATGCAGGGCTTGTTTCTTTAGTGTTAAAGTCAACATCAAATTAGAATTGCATGCATACAAAAGTGAAGCATAAACCCTAAAAGTGACATGCAAACCATAAAAGAACAAGAAGATCTATTTAAGAAGGGTTATTGGACTAAAGGAGTTATCTATTATTGTTGTTGGTTGATTTGGAGATTTAAGCAGCAGCACAGCGTGCAACTACGACAATTGGGGTTGAAGACAATGTCTTCAGCTAATGAGGGTTCGGCAGTGAGATATCTTACCTAGTCTCCTTTAGGGTAGGCCATTCAGGTCCACCATCCACTATTCATCTTTATTTATTCATATCCTACTATTTGGTATCCATAGGAAGATTATTTGCAGGGACACAATACAGCAGGGGATTTAGCTGGAAAACCCCAAAGCATTCGCTGGGTCTCCAGATCTCAGTTTATCTTATGAATATTGGTAGCATCTTCATCAGTAAGATCATCCTACGGTATCAGGTGATCATCAGCTGCCAGTTTTCCCATCCATAGCAGTTCTCATCAGTTTCGTGTAGCTGGGGGCGTGAGCAGCTAAACCAGTGAACCAATTTGCTAGCCTGCCTAGAGGGTTCAAAACCTCTGCATGCTCCATTCATCCTCTTCAGCATGGGAAGACCTTCATCCCAACAAAATCTCACTTTCATCAGACAGCTCCTCTAGCAAAAACGTCACATATGGCTGAGAAAGGGGTTCGTGCCGCTGGCGGTAACATCGGAGGAAGGGAGCACCAGTTCTTCATCAGTTCAACTTTTGATGCATGTGTATTATCTCAGGAGTATCACATATCATATTATCAATGGTAAGTGTTAAATTCATTTCTATAAACCCTAGCCCTAATTCAGCTATATTTTAGGGCCTTTTGCATGGCAATTTTGCATGCACGGTTATTTCGTACTTTTGCACAAGATTGAGTGTATGAGTCAGCATTATACCAAGTATCAGTCGAATATCAGTATTTAGGGATATTACATATTTCTTATTTGATTTTGAATCTAAGGAGGACAAGGACCTAATCTTCAAAAATGGACCCTACTTCATGGGGCCGCAAGGCCTTTACCTAAACAGCTGGACGCCAGATTTTGACCCTAAGGCAGATACCCCCAAAGCAGTCCCAGTATGGGTTAGACTCCCAAATCTACCTATGCACTACTAGAATCCAAAATCACTCCAGGAAATTGGGAACGCCCTGGGGAAATCGAGATGGCTACACCAAGTAAGAAGAAGGCAAGAGGAAGGAAATAGAAAAAAGAAGTGAGGGAGCAAGCCACTTACAAGGACAAACTGCAAGGCTCCCAGTTAACACAGGAAAAGCTGCTGCAAGATACTAGAAACACTCGTCAACAAGGGCAATTCCAGAAAGGGATGCACTCGTCTACCAAAAGTAAGTAACGAGGGTCCTCTCCTAGAACTGTAGAGGTCTAGGCAGTAAATTCAAGGAAAAATTTATGAAATAATTAATTTCTTTAGTCGAGCCAGACATCTTATTGATCCAGGATACCAAGATGGAGAAATATGCATTTCTCTAGGTTAGTGCAAAATTCTGGAAGAAAGGAGGAGGAATCGCAATCAGCTCAAGGGGAGCCTCTAGAGGCGTTGGATCCCTATGGGATGATCAGAAATTTGAAGTATCTGATATCAAGCATAGCGGTCACTGGATTCTCACTACGCTGATGCAAAAAGAAACTAAAATCCAGGTAAGACTCTTTAATATTTTACCCTCCCACCTCTTATGCTGAAAAAAAAGTATGTTGGAATATCCTTCGAGATGAAAGGAGAAATCTGCAAGGCAACATCATTCTAGCTGAAGATCTTAATATCATTCTAATTCAAGCTGAAAAAAGAGGGGGATCTTTGGTCAAAGATCCCATAAGGGATCAGGTTGATGATATCATTATGGACTGAGATCTAACAGATGTCATTCCTTCTAAAGGGAAATACACTTGGAATAATAAGAGGCTGGGGCCAGGGCATATAGCTGTCAAGCTGGATAAATTCTTGGTCCAAGACTCCTTCCTCCTCCTGGAACTGAATTCTTCTTCCAAAATATTGCCTTTTGGGGGATCAGATCACAAACCAATTATGCTCGAGATGAGGAATGACCAGAACCTTGGCCCAATTCCCCTTAGATTCTGCTCGCTGTGGGTCGCACACAAGGATTTTTTGGGGATTGTTGTGGATGCATGGTCAGCCCCGGTCACGGGCTCATCATTTTTCGTTTGGGAAGAAAAATTAAGAAGAGTAAAGAGGGTGCTCAAGGCTTGGGAAAAATCAGTTGAAACTCCAAACCAAAAGAAAGTCAAATCATCGTTGATGCTTGAGTCTCACCAGATCGACATGGAAAGCAAACAGATTGTTGAGGAGGATCTAAAAAAGGAAATAAATCTGCAAAACGAACTTCATGTTGCCTGTGGGAAGAAGGTTGAAATGTGGAGACAGAAAGCTAGGTGTCGTTGGCTCAAAGATGGGGATCGTAACACATGTTTCTTTCACAAACAGGTTGAGGCAAGGAAGAATTTCAAAACCGTGCATGAGATTCATTTCCAAAATCATGTTATTCAAGACTTTGGGGACATCAAAGTGGAAGCTTTCAGACACTTCAGCAAGACCTACACGGCTGAGCCTGTCAACAACACTGATAATGACCTTATGGAGTTAATCCCTCGAATAGACAAAAGAAAAGACAATGAAAGACTGATCCAAAGGGTCACGATGGAGGAGATAAAAGATGTTGTGGATGATATGGAGGATGACAAGGCACTAATCCCGGATGGGGTCAATGTAAATTTCATTAAGGCGTGTTGGGGAATTGTTCAAAAAGACTTATTTAAAATGGTTATAAAATCTCAGAGGTAAGATAAAATTGGTGGTAACACAAATTCGGCATTTCTAGCACTCATTCCCAAAGAGAAGGATGCCACTTCCTTTGGCAGGTTTCGACCAATTTCTTTATGCAACATTGGATATCAGATAATCACGAAAATTATGGCCAGAAGATTAAAAAACATTCTGCCATATATCATACCTGAGAACCGAGGCTTCATTAAAGGAAGGAAAATCTGGGACAATATCATTTTGGTCCAAGAGGCAATCCATTCCAGCCTGAAGAATGGTGAAAAAGGAATGGTGGTGAAAATATACTTAGCTAATGCCTTTCACAGAGTCTTCCATTCCTTTCTCTATCAAGTCATGCTAATATTTGGATTTGATCCAAGCTTCATTAGATGGGTCAAAGCATGCATTAGTAAACCTTGGATTGCCTCGCTTATTAATGGAAGGGCGACAACCTTTTTTCAAGCTTCGAGAGGTCTGAGGCAAGGATGCCCGCTTTCACCTCTGCTATATGCAATCCAAGCTTCGGTACTTAGTCTTCAGCTTGAGCAAGCTAGGAGGGATCAAGAGCTCTTTGGCATCATAATGGCTCGGGGAATGAAAGATATCAATCATGCGCAGTTTGATGATGATACAATCCTGCTCGGGGGTGCCAGTCAGATCATTGCAAGAAGATTCAAGAATGAAATGGATCGCTATTATCAAGCTTCGGGAAGTAAGCTTAACCTTAGGAAGAGCTTGATCTATAACTGGAATATTAATCCAAGGGAGATGTCGGGAATCTCCCGTATTTTAGAAATTTAAGGAGTGACTAGCTGGGACTCTTTTAAGTATCTAGGGGTCCCAATCTTCAAAACTAAACACAAAAGCTCAAATTGGAATCCAATTATTGAGAAAATCCAAAAGAAAAATCTAGGATGGGGAGCTGCTTGGTTAAATTTGGTCCGGAAACTGGTATTGATAAAAGTCATTCTGAATAGTTATCCTCTCTATCAATTCTCTATGTTGCTAGCTTCTCCCAAAATGCTTGCAACAATTGAAAGCCTGCTGAGATCCTTCCTCTGGTAAGGAGGGGGAAATGGTGGAGGGGAAAAATTGCTCTTATCAGTTGGAAGAAAATTAAAATTCCTAGGTTGGAAGGAGGACTGTAGATTAGAGACTTGAAGATCCAAAATATGGCAATGGGAGCTAAACTACTTTGGAAAATGGTAGATACAAGGCCCTCTTGGAGCAGTCAGGTGATTAAGCACAAATACTTCTATGGTTCGAGACTCTGGTGTCTTGACATTGAGCTAGAGAATCGGCAAGACACTCCCATCGTTTCCCTATACAAGAAGGCATTTCCCAGGTTCAATGAGCAGCTCCATTGGATACCAGGAAATGGTAAGCTTATAAATATTTGGAAGGATACAATCCTTGGGAATTCGCCTCCCTATGTCCCAAGAATAGAAAACTGGATGGGCATGCAAGATATCAACACGTTGTGGGATATCTTTGTTTGGGAGGGCGATCCACCATTTCGCTGGGCTGGATGGATTTTGTCGGAGTTCCCTACAGACCTTGATGATGAAAAGAACCATTTTCTAGATAATTTGTCAGGCAATGCATCGATTGCAAAGGGAAGGAGAGACCGACGTTGATGGGGATGCTGCTCTGGCAAATACACGACGACTGAAGGTGCTAAGAAATTTGTTGCGATTCCAACTATGCCATGCAATCCAGAAATTTGGAAAAGGTTATGGGATATCAAAATGTTTCCCAAGATTGATCCATTTGCATGGACGCTGGTGCATGGGAGGATTCTCACGGGAGAAAATATGGAGAGGATAGGATTCGTGGGTCCCTTTCGGTGCCCACATTTGTTCTGAAGCCAACGAGACCATTCATCACCTCTTTTTTGAATGCCACTATGCTAGTATCGTGTGGAAGCAAATGACAAGTCCTTGGGTGGACATAATTCAATTGTTAGGCAACATTCAACATTGCTTCATCAATTGGGAGAAGGCATATAATGGAGATCTGGATCAGAAAAAAGGATTTAAAGAATGTTGGATGAAGTTACCAAAAATCATTTGCTGGTGCATTTCGATTGAACGTAATCTCAAAACCTTCTGGGATAAAGCTCAACTTGCTTGGAAAATAGCAACCAAGACGCAAGCTCTAATGGGAGAAATAGTAAGTGTTATGGTGATCCCCAAAAACAAAGCCAAACTGACAGATAACAAAAGTAATTGGTTGCAAAACTTGAATTTTTCTACTGATACTGATTTGGGCAAAAAACATTTGGAAAATTGGGAAATCAAATTTGATAAATCTCAATTTGAAAATTGGCTGAAAGAGAGGAAGATCTTTAAATTGTTTTTTGATGGAGCTTCAAAGGGGAATCTAGGGATGGCGAGAGGGGGAGGGTTCATCATTTGCTCGGAAGGGAAAATTGAAATCGAATACTACTGGAATATAGGGGATGATTACAATAATATGGCCAAGGCATATGGGTTATTGCAAGGACTCAAGCAACTGAAAGATAAAGGAGTGGATGAAGTCATGGCCTTTGGAGAGTCCCGGTTAATAATCCAAGCAATGAATGGGGCAAGTCAATGTAGAAATCTAAGGTTAGACAGGCTGCTCAAAAGAATTAAATCCATCTCTAATACGTTTAGACAGAAATAATTCTTTCATATCCTTCATGAGCTAAATGATATGGCGGATCATGCTGCTAATAAATCAATGACATTAGGTAGAAATGAACTATCTGTAAATCAACATTTATGTTTAGTTTTCCCACCCTAAAAGGCATGGTTCTGGGTTAACTGGAGAGATTGTCGAGCATGGAGGAAGTGAAAAACTAGATTTGTTGCTCTGGTTTGCATAAACCAGATTTGTAACTTTCAATGGTTCCATCGCTGAGTTTTGACATACAACATATCTGGTTTTGTCAACAACAAAAAAAAATTAAATGAAGGAGGGCTATTTGGTAGCCAGTAGTGGTAAGAATGATGTGAAGTTTTTGAATGTTGGTAGTAGTATGTTTCAGGCTTCGGGCTTGATCTGTAGCTACATGTTATCATTGTCTTGAATGAAAATGTAAGGGATGCTTCGGGCTTGAATATGAGTTTTTTGTTTTGTATGGTAACTGTAAATAGGTACATGTTATCTTTGTTTTGAATGCAAATGCAAGGGAGGCTTCGGGCTTGAATATGAGTTTTTTTGTTTTATATGGTAATTGTAAATAACTATAGGTTATCTTTGTTTTGAATGCAAATGCAAGGGACACTTCGAGCCTAAATGTGAGTTTTCTATATGATAATTGTAAAGTAACATGGTATATTTATTTTAAATGCAATTGTATAGGTAACTAGTACTTTTAAAAGAAGGAGAAGGCTTTGCCACCTTTGGTAACAAAATGTTACATGGAAAATGTAAATCTAGAAGTTACTTAAGCTACATGCAGTTGTTTGAAGACAATTTAAGTGACCACTAAGAGGTGAGATGAGTGTCATGCTTAAATGCATCCAACGAGTAATATTTTTTATATGAAAATATTATGAGTTTTTTTCATGGAAAAAAAAGAAAAAGTTGATGTGATGTGTTTTTTATTGTCAAATCACAAAAATATTATGTTTTCATTGAAAAAAATAATAAATACAATGCACAATTTTGGGTATGGTTGTTGGATTGTTCAATATGAAGCTAAATACAAATTTTAAACTAGCAATTGTCCCAAGGAAGGTGCAATAATACGCCGTTAAGGTAATTGTTAGCGGGTAAGTGAGAACAGGTAGTCCAGTATCTATCATTTCCTAACCAGCATAACCTATTAATAAGAAAAACAACATCATTGGCAAACACATAAGAATTTCACCGATTGACCAAGTTACAAGATTAAATTGAGGAAGTTGCAGCAATTTCAAATGTGAAGCATTCCAAGTTCTATTTTTGCACATTTAGATATTGACTTTTCAAAGAGTCTAGCAAACCTATTTTTGATTATAATTTTGAGCTGCAAAGCTTAGGGCTGAAGCAAAACACCAAGGACAGCTTTGGCCATGTTGCCATCATAGGTGTATATGAATACATCACTTTCCAAAGCCATTATGCAATCCAATCCTGCCAATCTATTTTGAAACTGTTTGATACTTTAGAAAAAGGCCTGTCTCATGAGGAGTCAGTGGATAACCTCCCTGCCTACGTTTTTGTTACCTGTCTATATCTTTTTCCTTCCAATGGGAATACCTATGCTACTTCAAAAGGAAATCTTTTCTATTGTAGTTCTATCCCTCTACACAAATATTCAACAAGAAGCGACTTCTGTACTCGAGAAATCAAATCTGCAATTATTATATCTATTACTACAATGCAAAATCAGATCTACGTTATCACATTTACTTATTGAAAAGTGGCGAGAGGAAGAGACAACTGGTCCCATGTCACTTTCAGGGCAATCATAAGGTAAACCATCATATGCACCAATTCTTCAATAAATGATGCACTAGTATACAAACATTTAAAATCTAAACAAAACTTATACCTTTCATTGTGTCTTTCAAAATGAAAGGAAAAGGTTATTATATATAAAACTTACAACGGTTCATGCTCCCCCAGGCTAATGCCCTTTTTTTTTACATTAGAGACTAATCGTAATCTACCATATATTCTATGGGACCAATAATGGAATCATGCTATCATCAATTCAGTTCACCTTGAGACATGAGTTGGTGGAGGTGAAGACAAGCTTCCACTTTCACCGTATGAAGCTGAAGTGACAACTTTGTTCACATTTGTCTCAAACATCTTGGTGACAAAAACTTTTCTTCATGTCAAAAATTCTTCAAGATATATCAAGGGAGAGAAAAACTGTGCAATAAGCAGTACATGATTATATGGTCCTTACGAAGAAAATATATTTGCTGCACTTAACTTTTAGTGGAGTTTACATCTTCAAACCTAGGAAATTGGTAGATATACAAGATCTACAATCCAAACCTCTAAATATTTAGGGTTTTGGAATCTAAGGATAAAAAATTACAAGTTACATGAATAAACTTAGAATTTAAATGTTACAAGAAGACTAGAGAATTCAAGGATATATGGTTCCGTAGTTTTTGGAGATCTAGAATTCCAAAAATCTAAGGTTCTATTGATTTTGGTATATTCCAGGAAGTGATTCCATGCCCAAGAAGACCACATCCAAACAAGGAAGACGCGATAGTATAATGGAGGAGGTGCGTGACAAACAGTCTTATCACAAATTATTCTTAGGCTTTCGTTGTTATTATTGGATTGAATGGAAATTGATCAAATCATATGATAATTAACCAGGGAAATGGTTGCTGCAGGAGCAGCATGAATGTACACAAAATCCATACTTTGACCAGGAGGGAGTGACTTTAACCACTTAGGAAATGAATACGTATTGTTGGCATCTGGTTTGGAGAGACCCCATAAAGGACCATACAATCTTTGGATAGAGAAGCCAATAACTGTCAGTGTCTAGTGTGGAGATCTATTTGTGATAGATGCAACATATCTGTAATAAGTAGTTCGTGATTGAGTCCAAGAAGTCATGAGCTTCTGCGAGATAGCCAGCCTAACGTTTCCTGCAAATTGTTAACAATAAAGCAGCATCAGTACTGTTTTTGTAATGAATAATCACCAAGTCATTATTATAGTAGGAGTTGCATAGATTTATCCCACATTATTGGATGAAAACCAGTATTTTCATAACAGAATAAAACAAATTAGTTCTTTTCTCAAATATTTACAAACAAACATTTTATTTCTGTAAAATGCCACTAAGTGCAAAAAAATTCAAGGTAAAACAATAAAACATAAGAACTGGATGAACTAATATGTTATTTTTAATATAGACTTAATTGCAAAATCCAAAACTATCATTGATTTTTCCCTGTTTGTCCAGGATATGTGGCACTACATTATTTTTACCCCTGGCTTATTCCTGCTGAAGTTGAATTGTGGTGGCCAAAGTTTAAGATTCATAGGACTTACTCTGTGGGGAAGTACGAAGAGAACTCTGTTTAGGTGCAGGAGAGGGCTTTGGCTTTGGCTTTGGAACTGTAGTTGGAGCAGAAGATCCTGAATCTGATCACTGTCACTGCCAGAAGAACAACCATTAAAAGCATCACCATCAATATCACTGAAACAAACTGAAACCAAATTAATTTCATCCTATAAAACAATAATACCTGGGAGAAGCTGGTTGTTTATTTATTTACAGACCATATACTCTTTTATGGAGAGTATTTTGAAACGTTTCGAGTATCGCAAATATTTGAAACCAACTGAATGTACAAATAGTATACTTGTAGTAGAAGTTAAAAAATGGGCAACAAATTTACTTTCAAACCAAGTATAGGGACACGCTGGGGGAAAAAACAGTCATAGGTATGAAGTCAATAAGTACAAGCTAAATAAATAGACAGGATAAATGTACAACAGAACTTAAGAATTTAGTATATATTGTGAATTGTTTCTATGTACATACAGTATAGTGTGAATTATTTCTCTGATCATAAGAGAGTATTTGAAACAAAATGAGGATTGCGAATATTTGAAACCAATTTAATGTCCAAACAGTCTAAATTGAGTTTTAGTAACAAATGGACAACATATTTACTTTGAAACCAAGTATAGGGAGTCCATGGGAAAAAGAATATACATATGTGTAATGACAAGAAGTAGAAGCTAAATATATACATGGATTAAATGTACAGTAGAAGTTAAGAACTGAGTATAATGTGGACTGTTTCTATTTACATAGAGTTTGTTGCATTGTATTTGTAAAAGAAGTGTTTGTTTGATAGAGTATATAGTTTAGAGAGGTGCATTACATGCAAGTAGAAGGGAAATATAATAAATGTACATGTATTGTGGTAGTAGTGGAAGCATGTAATATGTACAATGTTTGTGCATTCCATGTGTGGAAAAGGCTAATACATATATTCAATAAAAGCATAGGTTATGGACAAGGTAGTACGGACAAGTGAAGGGTAGTAATGGCAATTGAAGAACGTGTGGGAATCAAAGAAGAAGGGTTGTTGGGTTGTAAGGAGAGGGAAAAGGGAATTGCAAGCAAGGAGGAGGCTCTAGTCATAAATGCAAGAGGGACTATGGCAACGACAACACCAGGTAAAGTTTATGTATTGAGCAAGACAAGGGTGGCAGGATACTAAGTCTTTGCGGATCTTGCGCATGGTGTCCCTTTCATGCATATGGATCATGCGTTGAAGGAAGGCTCTTATTTTTTTAGAGAAGCTTAATAGTAGGGTGAATTGGATTTAGTGGGATGTTTGAAGTCGATTGGAAGCGTGCTTCAATTTGTTGCAGGGATGCCTATTGATCCTTGATTTGCTTGCAGAAGTCAGCAAGGGTGTTCAGGTATTGCATGTCCATGTCTGTTGTTGAAGAGCTAGGAAGAGAGAAAACAGAGCGATTAAAAGCTTAACATGTTCAAATAATATAGAGTAAAGCAAGGCACATCTTTTTTTGTAATTGAATAGCTATACTAACATATTTTTTTTTTCATAGTACCGAATAAGAAAAGCAAGAAGATATTCACATCATAGATGAAAGGAAAACAAGTTGAAAACTTGTGTAATAGACATTTTGTTGTTCTTTTTTTGTTTGTTCTATTGTAGAGAGAAAAGAATGTTGTAAGTGTAATGTTATGGTAGATTCAAGTAGATGAAACAAAACGAAGTTAAGATGTTGGAAGCAAATGAACAGAAATATATGCATGAGTGCAAGAGTGTTTTTTTGGGGGGTGGATGGGGGGAGGGAAGAATGTGAGGTTGTTTTGTTTTGGTATTTAGCAAGTGAAAAGTGATAGTATTTGGTTTTTATGGTGTTGTTTGTTTATTATTTTTTGTGTAACCGAGAAGAGGTGTGGGAAGCAATGCATGGGTGTAAGCATATGTGAGCAACTATGTTAAGCAACGTTTGGTGCATTACATGCAAGTAGAAGGGAAATATAATAAATTTACATGTACTATGGTAGTAGTGGAAGCATGTAATATGTACAATGTTTGTGCATTCCATGTGTGGAAAAGGCTAATACATCTATTCAATTAAAGCATAGGTTATGAACAAGGTAGTACGTACAAGTGAAGGGTAGTAATGGCAACTGAAGAACGTGTGAGAATCAAAGAAGAAGGGTTGCTGGGTTGTAAGGAGAGGGAAAAGGGAATTGCAAGCAAGGAGGAGGCTCTAGTCATAAATGCAAGAGGGATTATGGCAACAACAACACCATGTAATGTTTATGTATTGAGCAAGACAAGGGTGGCGGATCGGATAAGGTGCAAAGCATATTCCTGCATGGAGACTTCGTAAAGACGAGGTTGTTTTAGCATGGGAACCCCTGTGGGAAATAGCATTGGGAATGCCATTGAGAGGAGAAAGACCAATGGGGGATTCCGTATTGTATTCATTTATTGGAGAAAGACCAATGGGGGGCCAATCAATTGATGTTGAAGGGGTGGTAGGGGTTGTAGATGCAAACCGCCTAATTTCTTCAGTCTCAGTGCGAGAATCTGGGAGTGCAAAAACAAAGGACGAGGTTTCAATGGTTGTTGGAATTTGCATTGAAGGTGTTGCATCATCAGTAGTGGGTGAGGGTAGTTGGAGGTTAGGCCCAGGGGTTGTGGCATGGTGAAGAAGGGAGGACACATCTGTGGGTTCAAGTGGCAAAGCATGTAATGCTTGGAGGTCAAGGTGGACATCCTTGTAATACGGGTCATTGGAGATTTTGAATTCCAATGCAACTAGAACATTTGAATAGCTAACAATGAATTCATAAGGCTTGTTTGCAGCATTGAATTGGCGAACAACAAGGATGTCCAAGTCTGCTAAGAGGCGTGGAAGAGAGGTGGCTCTTGTGGAGATATCTTGTGGGAAGCTAATAGTATGGCCGGAGTATTTGTATTGGCCACCATGTGCATGCGTAACTTGAAGTATTGGATTGACTCGGGCAATTAGCATTTCTTCTATTTGATCCAGGTGTGCAAGTTCAATTGGTTGGTTTCCAAGATCCATGTTGTTATCTGTGGAGAAGTGATGGCCATGCCGCTCATTACTACATTGAGAGCATGTATAGATTCCACTTGAGATTTTTTTTTTCATTTTTGGATATGATTTCTTGCATATGGAGCAAACATGAAGTGGGTGGAGGCGAGAAAGTCGGTTAAGAAAGCAAGCGTGACCATCTGGCAAGGGGGTGGTTGGAGGCGGGGGTGTAGTGGATGTGTGCATTGGGGTAGGGTTGATTGAAGCATTGGTGTTTCCACTCCTAGATTGATAAGTAAGACGTCTATGCACATTTTGGTGGTCCTTTGTTTGGCTATAAAGAAGCCTTCTACGTGCATTTATTTGGTCACGTGTAGTATTGGGCAACATGGGTTGTTGAAGAGGAGTTTGCCTTGAACCTGGAGGAGACATTGATGGAAATTTCAAATGTTATAAATGTGTAATTGTAAGAAAAATTTGAGGCATGTACATTAAAAGCAAGATATGCAAAGTACAAATAAGAAGGTATGTCTACATATAGAAAATAACGCATTGTGAAAGTTTTTGCAAGAAATAAGGTAAAAAGCAGTTTTTGTGATGTATGTGGAGCATGTATGTATGTGAAAAGCAACCAAGGAGTAGCATAGTAGAAAAAATAAATCCACATATATGACATAATAAACATTGTATACATGTAAGAAAACGTGAAATGTTTTATGGATAGATATGTATGGCGTGCTTTAAAAATAAACACGTAATGTATACGATAACACATCTACCATGTGAGCACAAAATTTACAGTAGCTAATTACATTGCAGATATTTGAAAAAAGACAGGAAAGTAAGGGAAAAGTATATATACAAGCAATGAAGGAAGGAAAGCGGGGGGGGTGGGAGGATATAGTGATCATGATGAAGTGGAAGAAACATAATTGGGTTGAGATGAGGTGGAATGCATTTGGAGAGATGGGATGGTGTATTGTAGGGTACAATGTGTTGAAGCAAGGACTAAGGGAAGAGTAAGATGTGGAAGGGTGAGTAAAAGTGGTGGTTGGAATAGCCGAGGGTGGAGTATATGAAGGGGAGGTTAGAGACGGCGTGCAATAGGATGGCTTTGAGTAGTGAGTGTAGATATTTCTTCAAGGAGCTTGGTTGATGCAGCAGCATAAGGAAGCTCTTCAGAATTGGCAATGGCTATATTCAAGCGTGTACTGGAGTTGAAAGTCTCCGTCTTAATGGAGAAGGTGAACAAGTATCAACGCGAAGTTACGTGTAGAGAGAGATCCTTTATGGCCAAGGGCTCAGTGGCAAGCAAACATAAATCCTTTGCAGAGACACCAAGTAGTTTGTTGGCTGCATCATCAAAAGCTATGGTCCCGTTGATCTGGCCGGTGTGGTCTTGCAAGGAAAGCTTTAAAATGTATCTGTAGTCACATTCTGTGAATTCACCATCACATTTGCTACAATGCCAAGTGTTGAAAGATCTATGTGCAACTTTCTTCATGCATTGAACACCATCAACAAAGAGAGGGCATGCAAGGAAGTGGAAGTCATCCATGTTAATGTAAACAATGGAAGCACGCACAAAGAACCATAGGTTCTTATCAGAGGGTTGCATGCTTTGCAAGTCGAAAATTGTTTTAGATGGGTGTGTTCGAGACATAGAGCCTATGTATTTGCGGCTCAACGATGGCAACGCAGCATGAAATCCATGATCAGTGTACCATTTTTGAAGGCGACGGGTTGCCTCAATATCTGGATTGATAAGGATGGTACTACTGGGAACACTTCCAATTGTTTTACCATTGTAATCTGTAAGACGACCACCCTTTATTGCAAGGACAGGTGGTGGGTCGGAGGAGTATAGTGAAGCGACATGTGAACCCTCAGTGTGGCAATGATGACCCCAAAGTGTGACATCAATGCTAAAATAGGATGTGTCTCTGAGGCAAACGATTCTCCTACTTGTTTCAGAACCGTCTTTTTTCCGAATTGTAGATGCAGGCGAGACAGAGCTAACAAGGCCAATCAGGTCAACCATGGAATTTGAAGGTAAACTTTGGAGGTCATTGATTGTTTTAAAGTGGAAGGAATGTAAAGGAACGGAGTGGAATGCATCGAGGCAAGGGTGGATGGTCGACGTAGATGAAAGGACAATCTCAAGATGGTTGTTCAAATGGTTATATGAAGGGTTGCTTGTTTTGATTGTGCCATTTGAGATAGTGTACACTGTCCCGATTTCAATAAGGGAATAGAAGGTGTCAACAAAGTTGTTAAAGGCAGAGACATGGATCACTTCTCCAGAACAATCAATAAGGTCAAAGCCAAATAGTTTCCCTGGGCCGCGTTGGTTGGTGTATTCATGGATGGGTGTCTTGGAAAGCACACGACCTTGGATGCACCATTTTTTATAGTTGGGATTGAGTGCTTTGAATGGAATTACAGTTGTTGGCATGGGTATTGGTGTATCTGATGCTTGGGATGAGTGAACATCGCTTTCTTCTATGGGGCGGTTGGATTGGCTAGTTAATGAACCAATTGGAATGCCAAAGCTAGTCGGTAGTAAAAGAGGAACAGGGCTCCCAACAAGGGCAAGCTTGCGGTGGACCAGTTCAAGATCGAGTATTGTAATAGTCCTGTAGGAGAAAAAGGCAAGAATTAGTGAATATATTATAAAATTGATGATGTTGGTGGTAGGTAAAAATGCACAAGCTAAGCTACCTAAGAGATGGCTTAAAATAATGGGCAGAAAAGTACGTGTTATTATGGACGACGGTGCAGGTGCACTTGGCGAGCTTGATGACAGAACCTTCTTGGAGTTCTCCATATGATATGAGGGAGTTGAAGGTAGTTGGGAGCAAATTCTGGTGCGTGTTGTTACCATCAGAGATAGTAATTCGGAAACGTGGAGTAGTTGCATTTGTTGGTCCGAATGGGTGGAGCGAAAAAACATGTAGAAGTGGTTGAAGATGTACAGCACTAGACAACAAAGAAGATATCGCATTTTCTGTCAAGGGTGCCTCCATTATGCGGGGAAAACACTGAGAGCAAGAGGAAACAAATGTGTAAGTATATGAAAATTTTGTTTTGTGTATATATAAATATGTGTATATATATATACTATTGTACGAGTGACATACAACCATGCGATACGTACAATGAAACTGTAGCAGGCAGAAGAGTAGAATGTACAACAATGCCATATTAATACTATTTTTTTTAATATAATATGAGAAAAAAGCATGCAATGGAACTATGCAAATTTAGGTTGTAAATGCTTAAAGTGTATTAGAGGCACGATCTAGCAAGGAATTTATTGGATACTTTGGCCCTCTTCGACATATCCCTTCTGGTCAACTGACTGTCTCATTACGATCCTCATTATGTGTTTTATTGAGTCCAATTCTCGTCGCTTCAATACACCCCTCGTTCTACTTTTCTAATGCAACACACTCTATTTGTCCTCTAATCTTCCATATCTAGGTTTGCATTCTTGTCCATCAGTGTATAGGGAGGAGATTCAAACTAACGATGTGATGCACAAGTCAACAAAGGGCTTGACTATCTTCTCTCTCTGAATGCAGGTATTTTTTCCTTGTGTGTCATCACTGTATAATTATGTGTTATTCAAAAGATTGACTATCATGTGTTATTCAAAAAATTGAATCAAAATTATATAATTAGTTCAAATATACGAAACTACTCTTGATGTGATTCTTGATCTAATACTTGTAATATAAGACAATAATCATAATACTAAATTGGAATAATACTAAAAGCAGATACATTTGGGGATCTCTTTGATAGCTGTAAAGTCAGAGAATTCCAGCCATCCAACCAAAATGGGGATAGAAAAGCATAAATTCTGCCAAGGGCGGAATTTTATCATCATTCCTGTAGCAACAGGTCAAAAAATCTAGCTGAAATAATTCGTGAGAGACCAAGAAACATATGAATCAGGAGCATAACAAGAAGGTTGATAGGCACATCCATGTCAGCAAAAGAACCATTCATTCAAACTGAATGCTTGTGCCTCATAAAGAGAGTGAAAGGGTAAAGCCCGGCACAAGCCAAAATAACTGAAATATCCCATGATCAATGATCATACCATCTAAAGATCCAGAAAATTCCCCATGCCTCGGGGCCAACGAAAGAGCATGTTTGGAGAGACTGTCAGCTTGCTAGTTATGCTCACGGGAGATATGATTGATGGTCACTAAAGGGACATGATGCAGCAGAGAAAGAATGTCATCACACCAATGACTCAAAAGTGGGGTGTTCAATGAAGCAGTTCTCTTCACTCGAGAGATGATAACCTGTGAATCCCCAAATACAGATAACAGAGGGATCCCCAAATGAATGGCAACCGAAAGAAGTGACCAAATAGGCAGAAGCTCTAATTTGGTACTGGTGCATCTATTATCCTAGGTTAAGAGCTTGTTGGCTATTTATAACCATAACATAATAAAAGTTTTTTAATTCCATAAAATAAGCATAATTTTTTTTAATTCCATGCATAAGCAAAGTTATTTTATTTGTGAAATGTGCCAAAACAATCCTCAATAACTACTTCAGATTTGCATCATAACTTCATACCAAATTTACCCTTCAACAAACTTTCAAATATGTGTATTGAAGAGAAGGTTCTTCTTTGCGGAGAAGTGCCACATTTTTTTCATTACATTCCTCTCTAAGAGCACCTTCAGAATGCAGAAGAATTCCGCAAATGTAGATACATTTGCGGATCTCTCTGATAGCTGTAAAGCCAGAGAATTCCAGCCATCCAACCAAAATGGGGATAGAAAAGCATAAACTCTGCCAAGGGAAGACTTTTATCATCATTCCTGTAGCAACAGGTCAGAAAATCTATCTGAAATAATTCATGAGAGACCAATAAACATATGAATCAGGAGCATAACAAGAAGGCTGATAGGCACATCCATGTCAGCAAAAGAACCATTCATTCAAACTGAATGCTTGTGCCTCAAAAAGAGAGTGAAAGGGCAAATCTCGGCACAAGCCAAAATAACTGAAATATCCCATGATCAATGATCATACCATCTAAAGATCCAGAAAATTCCTCATGCCTCAGGGCCAACGAAAGAGCCTGTTTCGAGAGTCTGTCAACTTGCTAGTTATGCTCGCGATAGATATGATTGATGGTCATTAAAGGCACATGATGCAGCAGAGAAAGAATGTCATCACACCAATGACTTATAAGTGGGGTGTTCAATGAAGCAGTTTTGTTCACCCATGAGATGATAACCTGTGAATCCCCAAATACAGATAAGAGAGGGATCCCCAAATGAATGGCAACCAAAAGCAGTGCCCAAAGAGCCAGAAGCTCTAATTTGGTGTTGGTGCGCCTATTATCCTAGGTTAAGAGCTTGTTGGCTATTTATAACCATAATATAATAAAATTTATTTAATTGCATAAAATAACAATAATTTTTTTTAATTCCATGCATAAGCAAAGTTATTTTCTTTGTGAAATGTGCCAAAACAATCCTCAATAACTACTTCAGATTTGCATAGTAAATCCATAGCAAATTTACCCTTTAACAAACTTTCAAATATGTCTATTGAAGAGAAGGCTCTTCTTTGCAAAGAAGTGCCACATTTTTTCATTACATTCCTCTGTAAGAGCACCTTGAGAATGCACAAGAATTCCGCAAATGCAGATACATTTGGGGATCTCTCTGATAGCTGTAAAGTTGTAAAATGCCAGTCATCCAACCAAAATGGGGATAGGAAAGCATAAAGTCTGCGAAGGGCAGACTTTTCTTATCATTCTTGTAGCAACAGGTCAGAAAACCTATCTTAAATAATTCATGAGAGACCAAAAAACATATGAATCAGGAGCATAACAAGAAGGCTGATAAGCACATCCATGTCAGCAAAATAACCATTCATTCAAACTGAATGCTTGTGCCTCATAAAGAGAGTGAAAGGGCAAAGGCTAGCATAAGCCGAAATAACTGAAATATCCCATGATCAATGATCATACCATCTAAAGATCCAGAAAATTCCCCATGCCCCAAGGCCAACGTAAGAGCCTGTTTGGAGAGACTGTCGGCTTGCTAGTTATGCTCGCAATAGATATGATTGATGGTCACTAAAGGCACATGATGCAGCAGAGAAAGAATGTCATCACACCAATGACTCAGAAGTGGGGTGTTCAATGAAGCAGTTCTGTTCACCCATGAGATGATAACCTGTGAATCCCCAAATACAGATAAGAGAGGGATCCCTAAATGAATGGCAACCGAAAGCAGTGCCCAAAGAGCCAGAAGCTCTAATTTGGTGTTGGTACATCTATTATCCTAGGTTAAGAGCTTGTTGGCTATTTATAACCATAATATAATAAAAGTTATTTAATTCCATAAAAAAGGCAAAAAAAAAATTAATTCCATGCATAAGCAAAGTTATTTTCTTTGTGAAATGTGCCAAAACAATCCTCAATAACTACTTCAGATTTGCATCATAACTTCATACCAAATGTACCCTTCAACAAACTTTCAAATATGTCTATTGAAGAGAAGGCTCTTCTTTGCAAAGAAGTGCCACATTTTTTCGTTACATTCCTCTGTAAGAGCACCTTGAGAATGCACAAGAATTCCGCAAATGTAGATACATTTGGGGATCTCTCTGATAGCTGTAAAGTCGGAGAATTCCAGCCATCCAACCAAAATGGGGAAAGAAAATCATAAAGTCTGCTAAGGGCAGACTTTTTCTCATCATTCCTATAGCAACAGGTCAGAAAATCTATCTGAAATAATTCGTGACAGACCAAAAAACATATGAATCAGGAGCATAACAAGAAGGCTGATAGGCACATCCATGTCAGCAAAAGAACCATTCATTCAAACTGAATGCTTGTGCCTCATAAAGAGAGTGAAAGGGAAACGCCCGACACAAGCCAAAATAACTGAAATATCCCATGATCAATGATCATACCATCTAAATATCCAAAAAATCCTGCATGCCTCGGGGCCAACGAAAGAGCCTATTTGGAGAGACTGTCAGCCTGCTAGTTATGCTTGTGATAGATATGATTGATGGTCACTAAAGGGACATGATGTAGCAGAGAAATAATGTCATCACACCAATGACTCAGAAGTGGCGTGTTCAATGAAGCAGTTATGTTCATGTAAGAGATGCTAACATGTGAATCCCCAAATACAGATAAGAGAGGGATCCCCAAATGAATGGCAATTGAAAGCAGTGCCCAAAGAGCCAGAATGAACCCCCATCCCTCGGTGTCTCCTTCATGATCCGTTGGTCCTCTGCGTGTTTTCAAGTTGAGTCTATGTAAAACCTTCGTGCTGATAGCTGGGCCTTCTGGATTTTTTGGAGGTAAAGGTTAGAACCCAGTCCGGGCTTCTCTGCAAGTGACAGCATTGATGGTTGAAGGTTTTCGGTCACTGCCTTGCTCTGCCCTCCCATTTCACCTACAAGTTTCAGTGTTCGCATGTTTTGCACCTCTTTGTTTTCCACCTCTTTGCTGAGCATTGTTCATAGGATTTGCCGTGACTGTTGATCTGGTCAGAACCGTAGGTGTCCGACGATTCTGGAGTCTCGTGGGCGATTTTTGGAGAGCCAGTCCTGTGAAAGAACCCGTCCGAAACATGAAGTGTTTTTTTCTCAATTTGGCATTTATTCTGAATTTATTATATAGCTTGCTATTCATGGAGGAGGTGGTTGAACATCTTGTCATGGCGACTGCCCCTCCTTGCTGCCTAAATGGTGTTTGCTGGTCAGATTTAGTTTGCGTGGGTTTGCACAGAGAAGTTGCATTGTTTCTAGTTGCACGTATTCTGATTCAAAGAGCCAAAGAACTAAAAAAACACAGGTGCATCTATTATCCTAGGTTAAGAGCTTGTTGGCTATTTATAACCATAAAATAATAAAAGTTTTTTAATTCCATAAAATAAGCATAAATTTTTTTAATTCCATGCATAAGCAAAGTTATTTTATTTGTGAAATGTGCCAAAACAATCCTCAATAACTAATTTAGATTTGCATCATAACTTCATACCAAATTTACCCTTCAAAAAACTTTCAAATATGTGTATTGAAGAGAAGGCTCTTCTTTGCAAAGAAGTGCCACATTTTTTTCGTTACATTCCTCTCTAAGAGCACCTTCATAATGCAGAAGAATTTCGCAAATGCAGATACATTTGCGGATCTCTCTGATAGCTGTAAAGTCGGAGAATTCTAGCCATCCAACCAAAATGGGGATAGAAAAGCATAAAGTCTGCCAAGGGCAAACTTTTATCATCATTCTTGTAGCAACAGGTCAGAAAATCTATCTGAAATAATTCGTGAGAGACCAAGAAACATATGAATCAAGAGCATAACAAGAAGGCTGATAAGCACATACATGTCAGCAAAAGAACCATTCATTCAAACTGAATGCTTGTGCCTCATAAAGAGAGTGAAAGGGCAAAGCCTGACACAAGCCAAAATAACTGAAATATCCCATGATCAATGACCATACCATCTAAAGATCCAGAAAATTCCCCATGCCCCAGGAACAATGAAAGAGCCTATTTGGAGAGACTGTCAGCTTGCTAGTTATGCTCGCGATAGATATGATTAATGGTCACTAAAGGCACATGATGCAGCAGAGAAAGAATGTCATCACACCAATGACTCAGAAGTGGGGTGTTCAATGAAGCAGTTTTGTTCACCCATGAGATGATAACCTGTGAATCCCCAAATACAGATAAGAGAGGGATCCCCAAATGAATGGCAACTGAAAGCAGTGCCCAAAGAGCCAGAAGCTCTAATCTGGTGTTGGTGAGTCTATTATCCTAGGTTAAGAGCTTGTTGGCTATTTACAACCATAATATAATAAAAGTTATTTAATTCCATAAAATAACAATAAGTTTTTTTAATTCCATGCATAAGCAAAGTTATTTTCTTTGTGAAATGTGCCAAAACAATCCTCAATAACTACTTTAGATTTGCATAATAACTCCATAGCAAATTTACCCTTTAACAAACTTTCAAATATGTCTATTGAAGAGAAGGCTCTTCTTTGCGAAGAAGTGCCACATTTTTTCGTTACATTCCTATCTAAGAGCACCTTCAGAATGCAGAAGAATTCCAAAACAATCCTCGATAACTTGAAAACACGCAGAGGACCAGCGGATCACGAAGCAGACACGTGGGGATGGGGGTTAAGTGCCAAGACCACCGGAATGCGAAGAGGACACGCAGAGAACCACCGGATCGCGAAGAGTGAAATGTGCCAAAACAATCCTCGATAACTACTTCAGATTTGCATAATAACTCCATAGCAAATTTACCCTTAAACAAACTTTCAAATATGTCTATTGAAGAGAAGGCTATTCTTTGCAAAGAAGTGCCACATTTTTTGATTACATTCCTGTCTAAGAGCACCTTCAGAATGCAGAAGAATTCTGCAAATGCAGATACATTTGGGGATCTCTCTGATAGCTATAAAGTCGGAGAATCCCAGTCATCCAACCAAAATGGGGACAGGAAAGCATAAAGTCTGTGAAGGGTATACTTTTCTCATCATTCCTGTAGGAACAGGTCAGAAAATCTATCTTAAATAATTCGTGAGAGACCAAAAAACATATGAATCAGGAGCATAACAAGAAGGCTGATAGGCACATCCATGTCAGCAAAATAACCATTCATTCAAACTGAATGCTTGTGCCTCATAAAGAGAGTGAAAGGGCAAATCCTGACACAAGCCAAAATAATTGAAATATCCCATGATCAATGATCATACCATCTAAAGATCCAGAAAATCCCCCATGCCCTGAGGCCAATGAAAGAGCCTGTTTGGAGAGACTGTCAGCCTGCTAGTTATGCTCGTGGTAGATATGATTGATGGTCAGTAAATGCACATGATGCAACAGAGAAAGAAAGTCATCACACCAATGACTCAGAAGTGGGGTGTTCAATGAAGTAGTTATGTTCACCCATGAGATGATAACCTGTGAATCCCCAAATATAGATAAGAGAGGGATCCCAAAATGAATGGCATCTGAAAGCAGTGCCCAAAGAGCCAAAAGCTCTAATCTGGTGTTGGTGCATCTATTATCCTAGGTTAAGAGCTTGTTGGCTATTTATAACCATAATATAATAAAAGTTATTTAATTCCATAAAATAACGATAAATTTTATTACTTCCATGCATAAGCAAAGTTATTTTCTTTGTGAAATGTGCCAAAACAATCCTCAATAACTACTTCAGATTTGCATAATAACTCCATAGCAAATTTACCCTTCAACAAACTTTCAAATATGTCTATTGAAGAGAAGGCTCTTCTTTGCAAAGAAGTGCCACATTTTTTCGTTACATTCCTCTCTAAGACCACCTCCAGAATGCAGAAGAATTCCGCAAATGCAGATACATTTGGGGATCTCTCTGATAGCTGTAAAGTCAGAGAATGCCAACCATCCAACCAAAATGGGGACAGAAAAGCATAAAGTCTACCAAGGGCAGAATTTTATCATCATTCCTGTAGCAACAGGTCAGAAAATCTATCTGAAATAATTCGTGAGAGACCAAGAAACATATGAATCAGGAGCATAACAAGAAGGTTGATAGGCACATCCATGTCAGCAAAAGAACCATTCATTCAAACTGAATGCTTGTGCCTCATAAAGAGAGTGAAAGGGCAAAGCGGGCTCTTGCTACAAGACGGGCTCTTTCACAGGAGGGGCTCTCAAGAAATCACCTCGCGGCAATCCAGAATCGTCGGACAAGAGTCACGACTCTCTAGAAATCACTGGACTGTAGAAGGAAGAGAATGGTTTGGAAACCAATGTTCATTTCGTCGTCTATTCAACCAATCGTGCTTCTCTGCGTGTCTTTTTCCCAATCCACTGGTTCTCTGCGTGTCTTCTTCGTGTACACTGGTCTTCCGCGTGTCTTCAAATTGATTCTTGCTCGGTAGTAAAGAACTTCGGTGTTGATAGTCTGGCCTTTTGAATATTTTGGAGGTAAAGGTTAGAACCCAGTTCGGGCTCGTTCACAAGTGACAGCATTGATGGTTGGACCTGGGACTTAACCCCCATCCCCGAGTTGTTAGTTGATTAAGGTTTTCGGTTGGTGTCTTGCTTTGTCCTAGTTGGCAATACAGGAAACCTATGCAAAATGCACAGTGCAAGAGGAGACACGCGTAAAAGTAGCACTGGCAGGAGGGACAACGACATCTACAGTTGTTGAGAACAAAGCAAGACACCAACCAGAATCCTGCTCCCCCAGTGTTTCCAGTAGCTGCCCCATCAAAGAAACCACAGGGGTAATCAATCTTCGGGCCCGAGCCAATGACCCTAGATTTTTTCTTCTTATTAGGAACAAGATACATAAGCATGAGCTCATTGGTCTGCTTACGAAGTATAAAAACAGTGACCAAATTATTGTCAAAAATGCATCGTTTTCTCTGTTTCCATATGCACCAAAAAAAGAAAAGTGGCAAATAATGATAGAAAGAGTTTACCGGAGTATTGTTAAACCACTGTTCAAGAAAATAGCTGACAGATAAATTCATAGTAGAAGGTAATCCATAACCTTCACCAACAGCAGAGTAAACACTTCGAGAGAACATACAGTCCATAAATAGATGTTGTGACGTGCCTCCCCCATTCCGACAAAGAAGACACAGGCTTGGACCTTGTCTTCCTCTACGTTGGAGCTGGTCCCAAGTCAATATTCGATCCTTCATCAACAGCCAGATGAAACAACAAATTTTTAATGGAATATTCAGTTTCCATAGGAGACTAAGGACCGGTGACTGTCTCGAAATGCAACAGGTAGAAGCAATATGATCATAGCCCTGTGCTGCAGATAAAGCCCCAATATACTTATCATGTGACCATAAGAGGGTATCCAAATGTTCAGTGAGATGAATTCTACCGAACTCCAAGCCCGCAGTATAAGCATCCCACTGATGTTTACAATTCCCCACTATGTCCAATTCCTTAGCCTTAAACCAATAACTTTGTGCACATGAAGTAAGGTTCCTAACTTGATCCAGCGAGTAAATACCGAAATCATCCAGGTATTCCCTCAAGTCCTGAGTGAGAGAGAAGGGAGAACCTAAACCAACAATCGAGTCTATGCCAATCTGAACAACCGAGCCCTTTCCCACCAACCAAGTAAGACCACTGCCTAGCCAGGAGAGAGTAAGAAGGAAACCCTTCCAAATCACAGAGACCCCTCTGACAAAAAAGGAGTTATTGCGTAGCCAAGAAGCCACTAGAAGCTTTTTCAAGTATTTCACAGAGATAAGAGAAGACCAAATGCCAGTCCCATTTAAAGCTATCCAAAAACTTTTAAGACGAAGAGAAAGATTGAACTAGTTCAATTGTTTAATACCCCATCCCCTGTGGGAAGTCAGTAAGGACAAAGAACGCCAGTCAGCGAGATGGAACTTCTTGTTATTCGCTGAAGACCCCCAGAGAAAGGAGAAAATCATACTTCTAAGCTTGTCAAGGATGGATTGTGGAATAGGGGCCAAGGCCATCCAATAAACAGGCATGCTGGAAAGGACAGCCCTGATCAATACCAGTCTTCCCCCCAACGACAAGAGACGAAATGCCCAATGATGAATTCTTTTTTCAAATCTCTGAATTAGCCAAAGCCAGTCCTTTACCAAATACCCAAGTGGTTTTAAGTAATAACCCAAATAATTGAAACCTTTTGGAAGATGCTCAAATTTGAAAGGAAGCGTCCCAACAATCCTGTTCATAAGTCCATCATCCAAATTGTTGTACAAGAAGCATGATTTGTCCATGTTGATCTGCATTTCGGAGGCTTCACAGAATGTATCCAATATGACTTTGAATGCAACCCATTCATCAAAAGATCCATATCCGAACATGATAACATCATCCACGAAGAGTAGATGTGTCAAAGAGAGCTCTCGAGAGATCTTTATACCTCTGATCAGCCCACTATTCTGTGCATCCTTGATAAGCAAACTTAGTCCCTCAATTACCAAAATAAACAGCAAAGGGGACAATGGACATCCCTGTATAATTGTGTTCTAAAGGATTTATTGTTTTTAAACCTTTCCTTATATATAAAGCAATCTCTATATATAATTGTTATTAGCTTTAAAGCATATATATATATAAGCCATTAATATGAAAACTGAAATGGATCTTACTTATAGAAACTTGTAAACATAATTATGACAATACATTTAAGACTTTTACGCATTTAAAAATATCAATTTTGTAAACATAATTATGGCAATACATTTAAGACTGTTACACATTTAAAAATATCAATTTTGTAATGAAAAAATATAGTAAGAAGTCCATATTTTTCTAGGTTGCACGCTAACCTTTTGCATAGTAGCAATCCTGGAGAGAATTTGGTGCACAGGTACAATGCTGCTAATCATAAATCTATGCTCTCGTGCGGGAGTTTACACCAATTGCAACATTGTCCTGATCAAAAGCTAACTTCAACCACGCGTGTGTATAATGAAGAGCTATTAAGAGTGGATGTTTCTACGGTTTTTTGTTGTTCCAGTTGTATTTATTTATCTCAAGCACAGAGAACAAACTAAATCATATTTAAAAAATAATAACAGTACGGTTAAAGAACATATTTGCAAGTATTAATCATTTTCTTGTCCACGCAATAATTGTTAAAATTTCATAATTTCTTTGGTATGAATCCTCTCAATGGGAAGCGCCTTTTTCAAAACAAATAAAAATTACAGTCTTATGGACGAGAACATCAATCCTCACTGTGGGATCACATCCCTCTCCCTTGAGCAACACATATACTTTTACTCTTTAGGCGTTAGGTTAAAAACCAGTGTGGATTGATTTGGTAACATGCTTCCCTTTCTCAGACAATTCAATAAGCAGATGTTAAAAACACTTTTAAATACACAAAACCCTAGCGTCCAAACAGAGATCATCCTCTGAACTGCACCTTTTGCTGAAATACATAATGTTTCATTAATGAATTTAAATTCCAGACCTTTCATTTTATGTAGGAAACAAGCAAGATGTCCCATCAAAATCAGGTCTACGTCCCAAGAAGTTTGCGCATTTCCCAACCTTTGGAGGCAACCAGTTATATATTGTATAGAACCAACCATGGTCTATGCCCGAGTAACGCATAATTAGAGTCAGAGGTGTAGTAATTACTTAAAGTGTGAGATCTTGTGTAAGAAAATAAATAAATTTGTGGTGTCCCTACTGGTTGTCACACCGTTCACAAATCAAAACCCCTTAAATTTAACACAATAAAAGTGGAGGCTTTATTATTCTTTACAAGGCCCCTAGTGGCCTGTTGTCAGTTGAAAACACAAAGAACTTCAAAATCCTGAAAATCTTAACAAGAAAACCTACGAAATTCACAGTCGTTAAATAAATTACCGTTCAAAAAGGTGGAAATTTCTCGCCGTGAAAGAATTCAGAAAATAATACTTCAAAGAAAACGCCTTTTTGTTCTCCTTCAATTAAAGCTTCAATGTACCGACCATTTAAAGAAGGCATCTCCCCAGAACGGAAACCTCTTGCATTGAACCCTAGCCGCAACCTACAATAAATCCATCACCGTGTTTAAATCTCTGTGAAATCTCTTACCATTATCATTATCAATTAACAGACAAAGTAATAACTATAAAACCCCATATGCCCTTCAGCTTTTTACATTGTTACATTTAATCTATATATAACAAGAAAAGAGAATTAGAATAATCCAAAATAATTTTAGTGAAATAATTAATTTGAGTGGCTGAGACGTCAAACAAAAGCAATTTACACAAGATTTTACTTATATAAACTGTTTCTCTTTGAATTGAGGAGCCGACGAGGTTACACCACAGCAATTTGCACCTAATTTTTTTGAAATAATCCAATTCACGAAAAGAATCCGTTTCTCTTTGAATTAGCAGTCGGTGTAGTCGCACCTCAACCATTTACACAGAATTTAAGGCAGTCAAGGTGTTATGGGAGTTTATAAACACCCAGAATTATAAAAAAAATAAAACAAAACATCATGCTCAGTAAAACTTATACAACTTGCAATTGATCACTCATATAAGAGCTTGTGATCTCCATTAGAAGAAGGCCTCGGACATTCCTTCCATGAATTAAGAGCATGGAGCACCCTTTCCATCACTTGTATGAAAGTTAAAACTATCCTTGTTGCATCAGAGTCGTTGTTTTAGAAAACCTGCCACAATGGAACATTGAAACACCCATACTAAATCAAATGAACTTGTCATAGCGCAGGTAGAGGCAAAAGAAATTGGAAGGCCGAGGAGGCCAAGGCAAATAAGTGAGGAGATAAGAAAGAGGACTGAGATTTTTTTTTCCACACAGGAGAAGAGGACTAAGATATGGCAGGATGATTTGGCTTGAACCCAATTGGTACTGCACCAACCTCCCAGTGGAAATTAATGAAGAAGATGATAAGTGCACACATAAAGATCTTAAGATGTGGTTGGGAAGATTTCCTTGAGACCTGTGCTTGACGGAAACGGAGATGGAGATGCCTAGCTCACTCAGGAAGGACGCTGAGGGTTGCCGGACAATGGAAGGAGTCTCGAGAGCAGGGTTACCAAGAAAGGACTAGTTGCTGGAATAGGCTTACGCTCTGGGAAAAATCTTAGACTAGGTATCGTGAAGTTTGCGTTGTGGAAGGATGAGCTAGTAATGCAGATAAAAACAATGGGAAAACAACAAACTCAACATATAGGCATATAACTTACTTGGATCTTGATTAGTCAGCATTTCCATCAAAGTTACAAGTACCAGTGGCCATGCCATTCTTCTTGTAGTAGTTGTCAAAAGCATATGAAGTATGAAAAGCAACACTATCTGGGTTATAGCACATGCCACCTTGTTGAATCGCTGTATAGTCGACACCTCCAATCCCACATGCATAAGTCCAGACGATCCTGCGAGTTTGAATCAAAGATACCAGACTTCGCTACACACCAATCCACGACACAATATTTTCATCCCAGAGCTCTGTGAGGGGAGGAAATAAACGGTTTTTCTTTGGATAATTAAATTTTAATCTAGGGATTTTTCGGATGAATCTGGCTCAAAGAATATTTTCTCTGAATTTTCATCTTTAAAGAAAGGTTTTATCAGAGAAATCTTGAATAGAGGAGAAATCGCCAATGGCAAGAAACTAATTATCAGAAAAATCAAAAGGAACCTTAACTAACTAATTTGGCCGAAGTTTTCCAAAATGGTTTTTCAATCCACTATTTCGGAGACCGATATAGAGCACGAAAGCACCATCACGAGCCTGATCGTATTCCTTTGAATGAAATTAGCAGCGGGGATGAAGAATTTGAATGGGTTGGACAGACTTGCAAAACAGGAGGCAAATAAACTCTGGTTCTTCTTGGTGGTAGGAATGGCTAGTACCATCCCAGCTACCTGAGCCTGACCTCCTCCTATTCAAACAGATGCAACTCAATGGCCCATGGGCATGTACCAACATTTTCTCCCTGATGTGAATACAGTAGTGGAGAGGAGCTACAAGGTGCCCGATTCTTTTAATGGCAGTTTTGTGGAAATTGATGAACGACTTGCAGAGGGCAGAAATTGCGATAGAAATGAAATTGCGTACCTGTGTTTTTTTAGTTCTTTGGCTCTTTGAATCAGAATTCCCGCAACTAGAAACAATGCAACTTCTCTGTGCAAACCCACGCAAACTAAATTTGACCAGTAAACGCCATTTATGCAGCAGGGAGGGGCGGTCGCCATGACAAGATGTTCAACCACCTCCAAACCGAGAAAAAAACACTGGTCTTTCACAGGTTGGGCTCTCCAAATATTGCCCACAGCGCTCCAGAACTGCCAGACAAGTGCGGTTCTGACAAACTCAACACTCACGGCAAAGCCCGTGAACAATGAAACTTGCAGGTGAAATGGGCGGTTCTGACAAACTCAATAGTCACGGCAAAGCCCATGAACAATGAAACTTGTAGGACAGAGCAGGGCAGCGAAACTTTAAAACACGCGGAGGACTAGTGGATCGCGAAGAGGACACGCGGAGGACCACCGGATCGCGAAGAGGACACGCGGAGGAGCAGGGTTGGCCGAATAGACGACGAAAGGAACAATGTTTTTCCGAACATGTTCGGAGAAAAATGCCTTACGGCGTAAGTAGTTTTTTAAAATAGCATTTGACATTTGAAAATGAAGTATATATTCCATTTATTTTTTTAATTGTTAGAGTGCGAGGGTAGGCTATGTTGAATCACCCTTATATTTGCTGCCAATAAAAACCGAAGTGTTTGAGAACGGAGTTGTTGAGTATTTTAGTAGTTCAACTCCGTGATTTCCTTGAATCGAGGTATACCGGGAAGGTAGCCGACTAAATAAACTGTCATTTTAGGAGGGGAAGTAGGAGGAGGTAGCCGACAGAAAAAAAGCTCATTTACCAAGAGAAGGAAGGTTGTTGGGTCAAGACTAAGATGCATTGAAGCATCGAAGCATTGAAGATTTTTCTCTTTATATATATATATATATATATNTAACCCGAGAGGACTCAAGGCTTGAACATGTGACCTCCCCCGGACTGAGAGAGTGTATGCACGTCTTACCAATTGAGCTAAGCCTTAGGGCTAATATTTATTCAATATTTATAACAATATACTTGTTAGGAGCTCAACATGTCACTTATAATAATAGGAGGTGAGGAGGATAACACTCCATTCCACAATAACTCAAACTAAACCCAATTGACATCATTATAAGGTACTTAATACAATGATTAAATTTCTCTTAGTAAATGACTAAACTTGTTTTGTATTATAATGCTTTTCATTTTACTTATTAATTTTATACTTATTTATAATGTATAATATTTTATTTTGTAATGGTTAAGATTATTTTTAATATTAATAGTATATATGAGACATTTTATTTAATAATAAAATAATTTAAATTATTTTATTTATAATTTAATTTATTTTAATATTAATAAAATATATAAGACATTTATTTTATAATGAAATATTTTTTTTTAACAGAAACCAGAGAAGATTTATATTTATAAAAAAAGTTGAGCACAACCATCCTTACACTGACTGCGTTCAAAAAATTGCTCTGTTGTATAAGAGCTTACAAATGCATATAAACAAACTACAATGAAGAGAAATATTTTGAGTTTTTTCCTAAGATTGAGGCTGCCCCTATATGGGTAATGTTAGACAAACTGATTGTTTAAAAATAAACAAAAATACATAATGTACCTAAATATATATCAGCAGAACACAAATTTTCAAAAAAACCGAGAGGGGAGGCTTGTCTTTTTTGTAGTTTTGTAACCGAGCCTAATCATGTGTTGTCCTTGATGGCGCAAACTCTTCATTCACTATCTGGTGGTGCGCATCAGAATCACTTTGCGAGCTGAGAAAACCTGTAAAGATAGAAATGAGATCTTCTTCCATAATTCGAGGGCGCCTGAATTCATTCATGATGGTGGCATCATCATTGCATGTGAAGTAAAGGCTTGTATTATCTATGAGCTGGGGGAAGAGACACTTATTTATTACGATCCCGAAGCTAGAAGAACAACTATGATGGTCAAGACACGTCGGTGGGTACTTGCTCGTGTGCTGAAGTTGTGCAATGGAGGTGGGGAGATGGTGAGGCCCCTTTGAAGTGAGGAGGTTAAGGGACATGTTTGAGAATTGCTTGGTCTCTTATTGAGAATATACCTATCTTATTCTTCACCCCTTTATTGGTCATTTTGTCCACTAGACTGTTGTTCTGCCTTAGGATGTGGTAACATGTGGCCTGAAGACTGGAGCTCATCTTGATGATTCTTTTATGCAAACGACTGCAATTGGTTGTCCCGTCAGTGCATCCGTTCCTCATTTTCTGAATTATTTGTTTGGAGTCTCCAAAAACAATGATCTTGTTGATGTTTTCTTTTTTAACCAGTTCGATTCCTAGTAAGAGGGTGATCCATTCTGCTTCATTGTTGGGCTTTATTCCAATCCCCCAGGCGAAAGAGACCACTGGATTTCCTCTGGGGTTAAAGATAATTCCACCCGCACCTGCCTTCCCTGGATTGCCTTTCGATGCTCCATCGAAGAAGAGAGTATGGCAATGAAGAGTCCTTTTCCATTGATGGAATTCTTCCTTATCTTTTCGGATTTCCCAATCTGATAGAAGGAGTTTGGTTTGACGGGAGCTCTGCAACCATAAATTTTTGCAAAAGGTTACTTCCGAAGGGCTGAGTTTTTCTACTTCTTTGAATGATTTGCTTGTTGTTCAACTTTTCGGAAATCATGTTCTGCACTTTGATAGCAATGCGTCCGGGATCAAATTTTTTCCCAACGAAAATTGCTCTGTTTCTTGAGAGCCAAATTTGCCAACAAGTATTTTGTGGTATAGTGTTCCAGATGCATAGCATAGTGGGCTTCCCTCCTGTCCTTCCAGGGTAGAAGGTCTTCCAGTTTGATACCATGTCTGAAACATTGCTTGGGAGCCACCCTTTGATGGCCAAAGATCCAAGGGAGCATTCCCAGACTTGGATTGCCACTGGACAGGTTAGAAAAAGATGAAGAGCAGTTTCGTTGTGGGTGGAACAAAGTGCACATCTTGAGGGCCCCTCAAATCCTCTTTTTCTTAAATTATCAGCAGTGAGAAATTTGTTTTGAGCTAACAACCAAGATAATATCTTAACTTTGGGGATACAGTCATGGTTCCATACCTTTTTCTAGCTGGTTGCGTTTTGGTTGCCATCATTGCTTTTTAGAATTTTGAAGCCTTCTTTTACTATGTAGTGCCCATGAATTCCCCATCCTTTGATATCTCGATCCTAGGTATTTGAGGGAGACCTGCGATGTAGGAGGGAGGTAAAAATTTTGTATTATTCTTCAAGATGCTCTGGGGGCTACAAAATTTTCCATTCCTTCCAATTCCCACTATTGTCCCAATATGAGATATCGTAGAGCCTATTATATCCCATTTCTTGCATCCAGAGTTTAAGATTCGAAAGATTGGCTTCAGCAATGGGAGTGAGCCTGAGAACCTTATCTTTCTAGAGGTTAATTTTTTTCCCATTGCCCAGAATCTAGTAACTATTGTCTTTGATTAGACCAATAGATTTTATGCACATGTTCCAAATGGACGAGCCTTTGCCTTTCCATTCGATTTCTAGACTCCTTGCTCTTAGAGTTTTGAGGTGATTTTTCCTGAGGACCTCCTTCCACCACTCCTTCCTTCCTGATATGAAGTGCTAGACCAGCTTGGCACCCATTTCCTGGTTCATCAATCTAGGGTCTCTGATTCGAAGCCCTCCTCTGTTTTTGTCCTCTAAAACCTTGCTCCAGTTTACCAAGTTGAACTTTTTGCCCAGGGTTTTCCCTCCTTGCCACATAAATTTTCTGAGCTATTTGCTACTGTAATTTTGGATGGACTTGGGAGCTAAGAAAATGGCGAACGAGAATATAGGATAAGAGGAAAGGATGGATTTTATCAAAGTTAGCTTTCCTGCTAAATTGAGCCAACGTGCTCCCCAAGCTTGCAGTTTGTTTTTTATCTTTTGAATGATGGACTTCCATGACTGAGAGTTACTGGAGCGCTTAGAGATGGTAATACCCAAATACAAGAAATAAGTCCAATCTATATTCACCTTGATTCCCAGTATCTGGGCAATTTCGCTAAGGATTGTTGGTGAGCAGTTCCAGGCATAAAGCCAATATTTCTGGGAGTTTAGTTTGCTTCCATAAACTTTGAGAAACAAGTCCAAAGAAGTTTTGAACCTTCTTGCAATTTGAGTGGACACACTTCCGAGTAAAATGGTGTTGTCAACGAACTATGCATGGTTGATGGCTTGCACTCCTCTCACGAATGAGATGCCAGGCAAGATTTCTTCATTTTTAAGCCTATTAAGTCTTTTGCTGAGAGCATCTACGATTATAATGTATAGGAAGGGCAACATTGGACAACCTTGTCAAATCCCTCTCTTAACTTAGAAAAAAACAGTGGGCCTCCCATTGATCATAGGAGCCATCTAAGGACTGTCTACGCAGGCTTTTACCCATTTAATGAAGGTGGGAGGAAATCCAAATTTGTCTAAAACCTTATAAAGGAAGGAGTGCCTTACTCTGTCAAAAGCATTGGCAAGATCTAGCTTAATAGCCATTCCTGCTTCTTTTCGAACTTGGCTGGAGTGGATCGCTTCTTCCACTAGGATAATGTTATCATAAATCTACCTGCCAACTATAAAACCTCCTTGATTCTCTGAGATGATGAGGAGGATTACCTTTTTTAGCCTGTTGGAGATAATCTTGGTGAGGATTTTGTAAGAGGAATTGCATAAGGAGATTGGCCTGTACCTTTTTATAAAAGAAGGATTTCTCTCTTTCGGAATGAGGGCAAGGAAGGTGGAGTTGGTGGCTCCCCCTATTTTATCTCTAGACTGTGTCCATACAATAATTCTCAGAAGATCTTTTTTAATGATGTTCCAACAACTCCTGTAGAAGCTAATAGTGAAACCATCAAGCCCGGGGGCCTTGTTCGGATGAAGCGACCAAACAACCTTGGTGATTTCTTCCAGAGTAACATTTTCCATTAGGAAGTCAATGTCTTGCTGCATAAGATTAGGAATATCATCACTAAGGTTGTTTAATTATTCTTTCTGAACGTCTTCTTCTTCAGTGAAATATCTTTGAAATGATTTTTGATCTTAGTTTTTATTTCTTCTGTATCATAGATTTGGACTCCTTCTTCAAAAGTGATATCTTTTATGGTGTTCTTTCTGCTGCGCTCTTTGCACTGGTTGTGGAAAAATTTTATATTCTAATCGCCTGCTTTTAGCCAAAGGCATCTTGATTTAAGGTGAGCTTCTTCTTCCTCTTTGCAAAGTATAGTTTGTAGGTTCTTGCCGACTTCTTTTTCTTGCCATAGCAGGGATTTGGTAACCTTAGAAGTTTCCATTTGATTCTGGATGTCCTCAATATTGCTAAGGAGAGAAGCCTTTTCTTTTTTGTTTATGAGGGTTTGGTTTTTTATCCAAAGCTTGAGCCCTTTCTCGGTGTTAGATAGATTTTGTTCCCAAATGTAGCTAGGGGAACCTTGGATAAAAATGTTCCAGGTGCTTTAGACTGTTTCGAGGAACCCAGACTCCTTTATCCAGGTGGAGGAGAACCTAAAGGGAAGAGGTCCAAGGTTTCCAACAGGGGACATGTCAAGAGAGATAGGCCTATGGTCCAAGATAGAGGATGGGAGAATAATCGAAGAAGGATGAATTGAGAGATCTAGGAAGGAGGAGCTCACCAGGATCCGGTCCAATCTAGCAGCAATGTGGCCCAGCCCAAACCTCTTATTGCTCTAGGTATATTTACCTTTTTTAGGTTTGATATCTATAACTTTCTAGGTATTCATGAGATCTTCCAACATCTCTCCAAAGGTATATCGAACTATACAACCTCCTCTTTTCTCTTCTGGTGAGATTGTGGTGTTGAAATCCCCAACTATAATGCAAGTTTGCTGCAGCTTCCTGTGCTTTTGAGAATCCAGTTGGTCCCAGAAATCTTCCTTTTGGTCGTGAAGGGTTGGGCCATAAACGTTTCCAATCCAAAGAATCTCTTGTGTATTGAGATCTTCAAGTTCAACAAACAACCAATGATGATTTTCAATTTTAGAGATGAGATTAAAAGAGGCTGCGTCCCACCATGTAACTATGCCTCCTGAAGCCCCCTGGGAACTAACATCAGGTCTAGACTATTTTTCAAGATTTTTTTCATTGCTTCTAAGCAGTCTTCAGATTGCATTTTTGTCTCCTGGATAACGAAGATAGACATTGATTCACTTTGTTTTATTCTTTTTACTTCCTCCAATTTTTGTTTTCCTCCTAACCCTCTGCAGTTCCAGGAGACAAGATTCATTCTTTCTTAGAAGAACGGGGTAGAGCTCTATCTTTTCTATTTTCATGCATTTTTTATGGATTCTTTTCCCTGTGAAGTGGTCTTACAAGATAGTCCAGGCTTGATTGTTTACCTGCTACCTTTTCTCTATTTGCTTCTATCTCCCCTATGACTTTATTGGGTTTTCTCCTTTTTTTGCTTGTTTGTTCTAGTTCTTCTCCTCTGCTTTCTGAAGTTTCTTTCGTTTGTGCCTTTGCCTTAGACCTGGTTACCGAGCCTCCGAAGTTCTAGGAGGATTCTGGGAGAACCTCTATATACGCTTGCTGGGGGAGAGTGGGGATGAAATTATCTTCCTGCCCTATTTCCATGAGCACTGGCTCGTCTTTTTTAGCTTCCTCTATATTTTTCTCGCTTTATTTTCCTACTATTACTGCTCCTTCATCTTCTACTATTTCAAGGGCTTGAAATCTGTTTTCATTTGATTTTTTCTTTGTTGGTGATGTCTGGCTTGGTCCTGCTTTGCTCCCTTTTCTCTTATGCACTTCGTTCCATTCTTCTTTTGGGATTTCCCCTTCCTATGGCTGAGCTTTTTTAGGCAAAATCTTGCGAAGTGCCCATATTCGTGGCAGGTCTTACATTTGAAGGGTATCTGTTCGTAATCAACTGTTTGCAGATGATTCCAGCCATCCATTAACAAGTTTATAGCTGCAGGCAACCCTTTCTCTAAATCCACCTCTACGCAGATTCTGGCACAAGAGAACATTGGGGGTTTGGGCTCCAACTTATCAATATATTTCCCAAGGGTATTCCCTATAGCTTTTAGGTCTTCGTCACTCCAGCAATGAAGAGGAAGGTGAGGAAGTTTCACCCACACTGGAACTGAGGAGGGTATATCTTTTTATGAATCGAATGATAGATCCCATTTGTTAAGATACATGCCTCCTAGGCCCATGAAACAAGAATAGATCCCATTTGTTAAGATACATGCCTCCCGGGCCCATGAAATAAGGCCCATTCCTAAAGATGAGGTCCATATCCTCTTTTTTCTCAAAAAGAAAAATGAAAAATCCTCGGCTGCAAAAGATTTGCTGCACTTCACCTTGTATCAGAGATCCTTAGTTTTTGTTCAGCCAGGTTTCGATGGAACGGGGGGAAGGCCAAAGGCCTATAAAGTGCCCAACTAATCCTCTTTCGTGCATTGCGACTGCCTTAGACTTGGAAGCTGAGGATGAGAGTTTGACTTCTGGGGCTTCTACTCTTTTCACGAATCGAGCATCAACTGGGGAGGGTTTACAGGGGGCTGCAAAGCAAGCACCCGCTGAAACCCAGCATCCATCCAGGCTCTACGCTCGCTAGGATCGGGATCAGAAGGATCCATAACACGACCAGACGAAACCCGTAGCAAGGCGGCTAGGGTTCAACAATCTCCTTCCTGGTGTCGAAGTAATAATGAAATAAATAAATAATTATTTATAATTTAATATATTTAAAAGTTGGATAGACCTAATTTAATTTAATGAATGGTAATCAAATTTGCATAGTCTAAAAATTTAACCATTTTTCCTGCATGATTTTGTAAACAATCATGTCAGGAATTTAAAAAAAACCAAGTTACAAGTATTAAGTTTTGGAATTTTGAGTGTTTCAAGGGGGTTGAATTCATTTCTACCATCGGAATGGTGATTAAAACATAACATGCCGAATTTTGGGTTATTTAGTCCAAATAGTCAAATTTTTAGACATATCCATTTAAACTATGTAAACATAAAATAATCCAAAAATATTATAATTAATGCAACGGTTCCAATTAACCATTTAACTAAGCTCATTTAAATCTTAATCAAGATGCATTTAAGCATAGCAATATACATATGATCATGAAATAAATTCTGACTAGACACTTGTTACACCTGGGTTAATCTTGTTAATAAAACATAACAATATATAGACAACCATCAAATAAATAGTGGCTGTACATTTGTTACATTGGGGTTAATCTTGTTAATATGCTCAATAAAACCCAAAATGTCAGATAATATCTAAACACCTATAGACATAATTATATTTTGTTATTTAAATAAAAAAAAATATTTTTAACATTTAAATGTACATAATCTTTCCAAAATTATTTAATTGTGCCCAAATGGGTTTTCTACAACTCAAATGGGCGAGATGTGTCCATGTGTAACGGTGACATGGCACATGTCGCTCAATAGCAATAAATAAATAAATAAATAAATAATAATAGAAATTAACATGCAGCCTATTTAAAAAATTTCAATTTTTTTATAAATAAGATAAATTTTTAAGTAATTGTTGATTGTTTTTTATTATTATTATAAATAATTGTTATTGAAAAATATGGATTAAATCATCATTATTAATAATTACATGTTTATAAATTATCAAAATTTTCTTAGGAATTTTTCATAAGAGTTTATTCATTATTATTAATATTAAGTGTTTTATGACTTGTTGGGCAAACCTTTGGTCTGAGAAACCACAATCCAGGGATACAATAAAACTTTGATTCTTGCATTTCATAGATTACATAGCAATGCAATGAATAACATTCTGTAAAATATTATGTGAGCACTTGGTTAAATCACAAAATTACTGCATGAAAAATTGGGTTGAAGCTCATAAGAAAATGGGGACAGAGAGGCCCACTATGTTATAAATTCATTCCTTGAACAATGAGTTTGTTTATTGTTGGTAAATTGAAAACCGGTCTAGATATCTTGAACTTGGTAAATAGTGCAATATAAACTGTTATGCATAAGCATCTTGACATATAACAATACACAGATTTTGTTTAAGATTATTTATTTTTCCTTGTTTTCAGAAAATACAATAAAGGAGGACGAGAAGAAGCTGGACGACCTGCTCCAATGAGACACATTCTACAGTCCAATAGGAGAGAGATGTGTAACTCCTTGTGTGCTCATCCTAGAGTTGACACTTGTTCTTTTAAAATTATATAGAAATACATATATAGAAAATTACACAAATTAGATAAGTTAAAACCATAAACATTGCATTACACACTTCCTTGACATCTCCATTTTAAAAAAGGGCTTGCATCTTCAAAAATTTGATCCCTGGATGCTTGGTGCATCTTTTTTTAATGGATCTATACTAGTTTAAGATTTAAATATAAATATATCTGGCTAAGTCACAAGTTATTGATATATCTGGCTTACACGTTGTTGGATATACTTTTGAAAGGTTGCTCTTCCCATCATTAAAAAGGAAATTTAAATACATATTAAAATAATTGAAATATTTGAAAGAAATATTCTCTCAAATTTCAATTTATATCCTATTCGTTGTTAATAAATCAATTAATTAATTAATATTTAAATTGAAAGTAGATAATTATATTAAAAAAAAATATTTCAGTCCAAACATGAGATAATTAAAATGACAGGAAATTTAAGAATTCGCCGTCTTTGACCAAAATGATACAAAATTTTTAAATTCGGCAAGAAAAAATTGTGGATTCTAAAAATACACGTCGGATAGCTAACTCTTTGAAACTGTACAGAGCGACCGGATTTTCCCGAGAAGTTTTGATGGGCAGACATGGGAGCGATCGTGACTGTATGTATAAACCTTATAAACCATTTTCAGAGCCATCTTTCCTGGTATTGCCTATCATCTTTATACACAGAGGTGTAGGCCATTGTATTATAGTGACAGATAGCTATGATGCACTCAGAAGTCCATGAAGCAAAAGAGCAGACCTCGAAAGATAACAAGTATACTCCCATCACTTTGGAAGGAGGAGGAGGCGGCGACGAACCCTTTCTTCACTCTGATGGAAATCTTGCGGTTCAACGAGACCTGAAGATCACACAAGTCAGCGTTCCCGAGGTCAGTATTTTAATTTTCAATAAAACAGTTGTGTAGAACACCGTTGTTTTCTGAATTTCGTCTGAAGCTAAGAAGAACAAGAAGGGCTGCAATCGAATCACCAAAAATGGGGATTTAATATGATTATACCTCATACCTCATTAGGCTTCGATGCATATACCCACATCTATATACCGAATTTGATAATTTGTGGACATTTATAATGATATCTTTGTTTCTTTATAAGCAGCTTCTGTATCAAGCATTTGATGTATAATTGGTGCCTCTCAACTCCCATTCATTAGATTCATAGGTCCAGACATCAATAATGCTCTGATCAGCGTGATGCATATTGGCAGTGAAGGTCGAATTCTATAGGTTTTCACAGTTCCTTGATTTGTTCATCAGGTTTTGGGAATCAATTGCGTCCATGATTTTCTATTTCCGAAGTTTCGGGTGCCACCTTCACCTATAGTGAGGGAAAGTGCCAGTAGAATTATGAAGGTGTTATCCCAAACGCTGGCAACTATTAAATGCTAAACACAGTTGATTCCTAAAATCTGATGGACTTTTGTTCCCAGTACAGTATCACATTGGCTCATTCAGCCAACTATTATCCACGGGGGAATGGATTGACCGAATCCCATAACAAAATTCTTGTCAGAATCATCAAGAAAACAGTGGGTCAGAATCACAAAGAAAACAATGAGTGAAAACAAGCGAGTGTGGGACAGTTACCTCAAGTATGCGGTATGGGCTGATCGAATTGCTAGCAAATGTGCTACTGGGAAGATCTCTTTCGAGTTGGTTAATGGTTTAGATGTGGTTCTCCCTGTAAATTTAAGGCTGCCAGTTTACAAGCTATTGAGACAGTTCACTACCAACCAAGATGCATTGCAGTATCATATTTATCGGTTGGTACAGTTGGAAGAAGTTAGACAGATGGCATGCACCCGTTTTACAGAATATCAGGTACAAGTCAAAAGGGTGTTTAACCGGAGAGCAAAGGGCAAGTCTTTCCAGATGGGAGGTGTGGTTTTGCTATGGGACTAGAAGAATGAGAAAGGATACTCTAATTGTTTGCATGCCCAACACTAAAAATAAGATTAGATTATGCGTACCATCTTGGTCTACTGGCACATTTTATGCCTTGTGCCTAGATATGCTTATATAATTAATTTTTTTCTTTGGAAATAATTTTTCCGGATATTTTTGGGCACTTCTCCCATTTCAAGGATGGTACCCACTTCCAGTGTAAAGCAGGTGGCATAGACTTAGTTTGCCTAACCCTATGGGAATTGAACCTGCACAATGCACTACGTTACCGACAATGTCCTGGCAATAGTGGCACCCACTAATTGAGCTAATCCTCAAGGCTTAAAAAGTTAAATGTTTTGGAACATCTCTTCCTACCCAGAGTGAAATTGCTGGTACCTTGCCAGCCCTAGTTAGTCCACAAGGGTCAAACATGTCACAAGTGGGATTAGGATCTAGGTGGGGAGGATACCAATCTCTCCTCTTAACCACCCAAGCTAGAACCCATTTGTTGAATTTTGAACTATTTCCATACGCTGGTAATTATGAGTGCATTTTTAATTTTTTTTCCATAATTACACATGAAAGTCTCAACCATATTTATGACTTATGAGCAGTATGACATTAAACAGTTGTAAGAGTAAACTAAGTAGAGCAGAAAGTAAACACATCACATCACAATAAACACCATGTTTTACTCTGGGAAAACCATCTTTCTTCAAAGAGAAAAACCCAACCACCTTTCTTATGATAGATTCATTAATAGAAGAACAAGTATACATCAAATGACCATGAATATCAAACCCTTCTCAGCGGGTAAACAACAGAGAGACCAAGTATTTATCTTTTCATATAAAGCTGAAGAAGCAAGCACTGTTTCAAATGCTACTCTTTCTCCATCATGTGAGATTACTGTAGCAAATTATCTTAGCTCATGTAGCTCATTACCCTTGCTGATATAAATTCTTTGTAAGCTGATATAGATCTCTGTCATGCCTGTTGATGTAAGCCCTAGACTTACCAAACTTCAACCCTAAATCCATCAGTGATTAATCTGATTGATATGCTAAATTGCAGACCTTCCCCGTTGATATAGGCCCTTGTAGTTCCTTCAAATGATGACTGCTGCTAACAGTTGACTGATCCAAACCCTTACAGCTTGCTGTTTTATTGATCCAAGCCCAATCAGGGCTGGCGTTGGCTGATCCAAGCCCAAATAGGGCTGATGTTGACTGTTCCAAGCCTTAACTAGGGCTGTGGCTGCCTAAACCAAGCGCTAATAGGGATGCGTTGACTAGTACAAGCCCTAACAGGGCTACGACTGTCTGAGAGAAACCCAACAAGGGTTGCGACTGAGTGAGAAAGGCCCAACAAGGGCTGTGGCTGAGTAAGAGGCCCAACAAGGGCTGTGGCTGAGTAAGAGGCCCAACAAGGGCTGATCTGTTTGCTGTAGCACTATACCAGCCCTTCTAGGGCAACAACTAACAAACTAAGCCCTAACAGAGCTGTTGCTTGCTTGTACAAGGCCTTCTAGGGCTGCTGCTGGCGAGTACAAGCCCTTCTAGGGCTGCTGCTGGCTGGAAGAGAGCTACTGCTGAGTGAAACAAGCCCTCTAAGGCTGCGGCTGCCTGAAGGAGGGCTGCTACTGAGTGAAAGAAGCCCTCTAGGGCCGCGACTGCCTGAAAGAGGCCCTAGCAGGGCTGCGACTGTCCCGAAAGAATGAACAAGACCTCCAACGTTGAAGAGAAAGAGACAATAGCAACTTAGAACCCCAACAAATTCTTTTTGGACAGAGATAATGATGATTTGATGTGATTTGATCACTTGAGAGGGTTCATATTTATACTTCACCCTACGCTGTCGGGGACATAGAATGGGAGTGAAGCGAAAAGCGAAATTTTCAAAAACTTCCGAGGTGGGAGCGTTTTTTATATAATATATATTTTTATATATTTTGATGCATATATTTCAACAAAACCATGTTGAATTAGTTTAAAAAAACAGAAAACATGGATTAAACTAGTTACTATATAACATCAATCATCTAGGATTCTAGTAGTTATAACTTATAGCATTGTCATCAAATGATCAATCATCAACCATAACATCAACCATTTTCAATTTTTCAATATATAACATTTGTCATGACACATGACTCATTAAAGTTTCAAACTCATATATCTTGTAACAAAAGTTACCAAACTATAACAGACAGCATCAAATGATCGACCATGAAATGAAACGATTCACGAAGCACGTACTAATGAGTAATGACCAAAGTTCAAACAATTATAATATGCTATTATTGTAATATCCCGATTTTGAAACCATTGCATTAAAATTGTACATGTAGATATCGTTATTAAATCGTGGTGTGGAGCTCAAGGCCAAGGCCCTGCTATCGACTTAGCGTTTTATGAATCGGTAATTAAAATCGATGCATATGGTTCTCGTGCTAGTCAGTTACAATATAAATTGAGACATCATGTAAATATGCAGTTTAATAAAATACCCACAACTAGCTATGCAATGCAACAAGAGATGGGGGCATGATTTCACAAGGAATAGGGAGGGAAATTATTCAAACCCTTGAGCCAATAGTGTTAAGCCAAATGTCAATGAGAGAACCCATAAACTCTCAACTACTCATTTTGTCTTATGCACCCAATCATTTAATTCTTCCAGAAGTTGGTTGAGACAGTTAATGCATTGGGAATGGAGAGGTATGGCAGTCAATTTTGTATTGGGGCAAGCCATCATTTTTGGAAAATCGTATTTTTGCTTATGGGGCAAGAAAACACTTAGAAATTGGTTCCCAAACCATTCCTCACCCATGCGTTTCTCTTCCTCACCCGGGATGTTTTCTCTCACGATTTTTTGCAGTTTCCTCATTTTCTCCATGGATGGAAACCCGTTTTTGTGTTGCACAGTAGATGGGTGAAGAGATTCACGATTTGGGGGTTTGTAGAGGTCATTTTTGCTCTTGAAGGCCCATAAACGTTTTCTGCAAATCGAATTGCTCTCCTAGGGTTGATTTCCCCATTTGCCATTCTGTTTTTCTTCATACCCAACACTTGTGTTGCTGTTATGTGCATCCCTGTTTGGGTTTGAAAGACTTAGGAGTGGAAGAGGCCCATAATTGGCTTGATAAACCTAGTGAAGAGAGGAACCTCACAAAAAGATTAAGAGGGGCTGGCTAATCTTCTATGCACACCTGAGAGAACACTGGAAGGGAAGGTATGGCCTGAGGGACTGTGCAGCAGTGAACGGGATACTTCCTTGTGTTGGGTGTGTAGGTATTGTGGAGGCCAAGCTAGATAGATCTTGTGGAGGTGTCCATAGCTCTGTGGTTGAGCTCACTAGATTAGCAATTCTACCTTTCCACTGCCTTAGTAGCTTGATAAACCCAACTGTAGATTGGCCTAGCTGAACTTTGCTGTGTATTTTGCTATGTGTGAGCTTGTTGTTCCCTTTTTCCTTGTGGAAATCATGCCTAGCTTGGGGGTGGCAGTTGTGTTGAGAGATTGATGAGCACAGCTGGCCTATGGTTGGGTGGAACATTGCAGCGACATAGCTAGTTGCTCAGGGCAGCTCATTTTCAAGATAAGTGCTCTTGTATTAACTCTGCAATGTATTTGTTTTTATAATTATGAATGTATTGAATGCTTGAAAGATATTTACTTCTGCTGTATTTTCATGTATTATGCATCTGTACATGTCTTTTATTTCAATGCATTTTGTTTATGTTCATGGGGCTAGATGCCCGGTGATGGCAATGCTGTAGTCGCGTCCTCTCCGCGACGAGAGGGGAGGGGACGTGACAATTATGTAGTGAATAGTGCAAATTTTCAAGCAATGAAATTCAAGGTAGGTTCAAGTTTCATATAATGTTTTCAAAATATTTAATAGAGCCATAGAGTCACCCTAGAAATATTAAAGAGTCAATAATTGCAATTTGCAAAGTAATGAAAAACTAAAAAAGGTTGCATTAATATTTCCTATTGCCACTGGAAACTTCTAATTTATTTTCCCAAGGTCTATGAGCACTGCTAGCCTCCTCATTTTGAGTAGGTGGAAGTGGTCGTGAATCGCGTCCAATAGCTACACGACGCCCACGAGAGGATGGAGGTTGTGAAGCTGGAGGAAAAACTGGTACAGGTGGGATAGGTCAAACACTGCTACTAGAGGGGGGTGGCATCTATGTTGCTGATGCTGTTGCACAGTCATTGTTATCACACAAAGTGTAGCTACCCACTAAAGGTATCCCATCCGAGACGGTAGAGGTGGGGTAGTTAACCAGTGGCACCGCAAGGGCCTCGTCCACTACAGATGAAGGGAAGTTGTCACACCAGACGGGCTCTTGTCACTTTAGATCAATTTGAAGAATGACCAAGGGGAGACCCTACTAGCGTAAGAGGGCTAGCGCACTTACTCAATACACTCATAGGGGTAAGCCAATGAGTAAAAGAGGAGAGATAATGAGTGAGGTAGTCTAGATCTAGGAAATAGATGTGGTATAGGAGTTAAAGTAAAGTTGGGAAGGTTTAGAGAATAGGGAAAATGACCCATCTTGATAGGGATAGTACCACAATGAGTTAAGCAAAGTAGATTTAGAAAGATCTAGCCACATGCAAGAGATACCTAAAGGACCCACTTAGGATTTTATGCAAAAGTGGACAAAGTGGTCCCAAAAAGGTAGATCAAGGCATGGAATGACCAGATCAGGATGCTTGGAGGATAGATGGGTAAAAATTAGGTGCGTTCAAGCATGCCCAACTAATAGATCTAGAGAGATCTAGCCACACGAATGGAAATCGTAATGGGACCAACCTAGGGTTTATGCAAAAGTGGACATGACGAACCCAAAAGAATAGATCGAGGTAAGGGGTGACTAGATCGAGACACTTGAAGGATGGATCTATGAAAATCAAGTGGGTTCAAGCATACCCAACTGATAGATCTGAAGATTTGGCAACCCACCCAAAGGGGGATCCCCCACTTAGAGAGACTAGTGCTAGATCCCGGGGCAAATGGAGCCCGATTCACGTGAAATTCGAGATCTAGGGTCTATTCAACAATCTCCAAGTGGGTTTTGATGGCTGTCATAAAAAACTCACCGGACCTATTAGATCTACAAAACGAGGGTTTTAAGAAAGGCTTTAATGGACAAATGGATGAAAATATTGAAAAACAATACTAACCTTGTAGATCATACCTGAAAATACTTGTGGTCTCCTTGGATGTCGATGATCCTTCCACTTGGTTACAATTTCTAGCGAGATCCGGCACGAAACAGATGTAAAACGCCCAAAGAAGGAAGTGCGCCTCCTCTTCTCCACTTGCAAAATCAAACTACAAATGAGTTTTGTTCATGGATGAAAAAGATAAGCTACGTATTTCATCTATAGAGAAAAATCCAATTCACAAAGTAACAATTGAAAAACTCCTTGAAGACGAAATGACTTGACCGAAAGATGATGCAAGACGTCTTAGCAATCTCCTCCAACCAATTCGCTACCGTGCAAAAGATTAGTACGACCTTCTGGAAAAATATTTGTTTGCATGCAGGATCTACTGAAATGTCCAAGCAAGAGACGCAATAATCACATCCAAATACATTCACAAAGCTTCCAAGAGTTTCTGCAAAAATGCTCTTGTATTCAATATTCTTAGAGCCAAAATTCTTCTTACAACCGAGAGAGCATCTCAATATATCATAGTTGCACGGGTACCGCTCCCGGGATTTTGGTAACCCGTACCCGACGTTTCCCCGCTCCTGGGAGCTTGGGAGCTGGTACAAAACGTCCCCTTTTTGATGGGAGCTTCCTTGGGAACTTGGGAGCTTTTCGGGAGCTTTTGGGGAACTTGCTTTTGCCGCTCCCTTTTTATTGGGAGCTT
>LPNX010367321.1:555390-580470 GCA_001517045.1 Pseudotsuga menziesii
TCTCTCTTCTTCTCTCTTCTCTTCTCTTCTCCTCTCCTCTCCTCTCCTCTCCTCTCCTCTCCTCTCAATCAATAGAAAATGAAAATGAAAATGGAATGGAATGAAAATGGGCTTTATCCCTCACACACATCTCCTAAACCCTCTATACAAACCCTAAGGCCCAACCGTGGGTCCCCCAAGCAACCGCGCGGATTTTACCAATCTCCAAATCGGCGGAATCGAAGGAAGCGTTTTCGGGAATCGAAGGAAGCGTTTTAGGAAGCGTTTTTTTAAAACCGGAATCGATTTAGGAAGCGTTTTTTTGGCGATTCGGAAGCTCGATTCCTAGTCGATTCCTGGCGATTCCTAATTCGGGCAGGGAGCGTTTTATAGACAGAGGAATCGCGATTCCTAGTCGATTCCTAGGCGATTCCTTTGGAATCGCGATTCTGGAGCGGGTTCGAAGGGGGGGGGGGACGATTCCCCGCAACCCTGGTCATGAGGCTCAGTCATGGCATAGAATTGGTCAATTTGGATACTTTGGATCTGCTGGAAGTGGGAGATCATCAACTGTGGCTCATCATCTACTAAACTCATAGAAAAGGGATGGCTCAAAGAACTGCTCGGTATTGCTCAGGAACAGAAGTAGCCCAGCTACTGTATATGTGACAACATCTGGCTCCAACTGGGACAGGTGCTCTAAGGGAGAGAGTGCATGAGAACCTCAGATATCTATTGTACACAACAACGCTCATCCAATCATCAAATATGCACCCCATCGACTGCTCCATCTTCAGTGAAATTGATTTCTGCTCATCATGGAAACATGATTACCTAGCAGTACATGCGACATGATACAAAATAAATGCAGGGAATATAATGCTGAAAGTACATGCTGAAATACAAAATGCGGGAAGTAAAGTGCTGAAATAAAAATATCTATTCTAAGAACTGTCAAATAGTTGCGGGGTTTAATAAGGAAGACTTAGACAAAAAGCAGCAAAGGGCCAAACTCAATGGCTTGGTAGACTCAGACAGAAAAAAAACTCAAAGACTCAGGACCATGCAACATTGAAGACTCAATCCTACTGTTCAAAAGAGCTTATTCACGTTCCTACTCTAAACTAAACAGGAAAGGGAGGTCTCGCTAAGTACGATTTGGAATATAATCCTGTAGACTAGTCTCATGAACAAGGATGCGAAACTGATGTCCATTCGTAGAGGATAAATAACAAAACTTTCCATTTGCATGTTTCGGAGGGTTGTGGTCCTAAAGCATCATCAAGCGAGCCTGAGTATATAAACCATGTAGGCGACATGCATAATATTTTTAGAGAAAGTTGGAGAGAGGCAAAAGAATATTCAAGAGAGCCTCATTACATTAACACAGTGGGGCAGCTCCATCCTGTCACCACAGAAACCTGGAGTCAAGCGAGAGAGTACAGTCAAGGGCATGATACAGGTGATGAAAAGTCCCTTACACCTGACATGGATGATGACTACGAGACTTCAATTAAAAATCCAATCTTAGAAGTTTTGTGTGATGAGAATCCTCCATGCTCTCCACTTGATGACAAATATTTGGAAAGTTGGGTCCCCTATGATATCATTGAAACCCAGCTTTTTGAAGAAGATTGTTTTGAGTAGAATGAGGAGTGTATCCAGGGACTTGATACCAGTGATGAGGCATGTCTCATATCTGACATAGATGGCGATGATGACTATTGGACTTTTATTGAAAATCTAACCTATGATACTTTTGAAAATATTTTTGAGAATCCCATCTATGATGTCTCCAACGAAGGGAGTGTTTATTCTGAGACTTATGAAAGTTGTAATGAAGAACAGTGAGGGTTTTCATATGATGAGTCAGAGTTGTATTTGAGTATTTGTAATGAGGACTTGGAGAAGCAGTGCAGTGAAGAATCAGATGGGGTGCAACTAGCTGAAGTTTTCCCTCGGCCATCTTCTTCACATATAGATGTTCCTTATGATTTGGAGTAGTTTTGGGCTTACACACAGAGTTATCAGCGGATAAGCCATTTTTATGAGTATGATGATCTGCCTCATCATACAGATTTTTACATCAGCCCTATCCAATCTTGGATAGAAGAATCCTACAAGAGCACCTACCAGTTTGGGAAGAAGTTCGACAACATTATGCATGCCTATGATTCCCCATCTAGCCCGCCCATCTTGGATCATCACGCAGGTTTGCATTTTCTGAATAAAATATTCTTGTTTTGGCTGGTAACCAAAGACAAGAAAAAACATTTTTACATTAATAAAATGCCTAGGTGGCTACATTGGATTTATGATTACACCTAACCTTTTTATATCATGCTTAGAGTAGGAAAATAGGCTCCTCAAAAGGAAACATTTACTTTTAGCATTTTCTTTCTGTACTTGGGAATAAATAAATTTTTTGTTAAAGTTTTGTCATTCCTTTGAATAAAGCCGCCAGAGTATTAGTTAAAGTTTTCGGTGAGCCGCCAAAGTATTGAACAAGTACACTTGTTCATGATTAGAGTTCAGAAGTCTGCTAACCTTTTTTTGGGAGTCTGTTCGAATTTTTTTGTAACACATGTTCATACCCCCTTGGGGAAATTGTAAAGAATGTCCTAGCATTTAATTTTTTTATAAAAGGCTCCGCTTCTTAGACTTAAGCATCAAGCCGACTAGCCCAGAGTGTTTTTTCCCTTGTTTATTATTGGTTGTTGAACAAACGACTAATAATTTTCTGAGTTTTTCACTCACACCTCGAAAGTTGGGGTAGTTGTCTTGGTGTTTTGGCCTTGGGAGGTTATTAGAGTCTTCGTTTCAGTGTTTTACAACATGCTAGGCATTCTTATTGAGTCGTATGAACATGTACTAGGCCCCCCCAGAGTTTCATTTGATTCCGAGAAAAAATAAATTTTTTCCTTTTTTTAAGCCATTTTTTAATGGTTTAAATGGAAAAATTTAAAATGTAAAAAAAGTATGATCCGGAGTCGGTCTTTGGCGTGGTTTGGCTCATTTTCAAGCCCGAAGCAACATCTTTACTCCAGGGGCCACTTTCACTATGTTTCGGCCAGTTGAAGCATCCCAGAAGGCATCATTTGGCTAACAGAGCATCAGAGTGGCATTTTAATGCTAAATTTGGATAAAATGCACAAAAGTCAAAAATTAATATTTTAAGGGTGGGGATGACATGGAGGTGGGTCTCTCATGCCATGTAACCCACTTCAAAATATGATATGAGTTAAACTTTGGTTTAAAGGCATGGCTACGAATTATTTTTAAAAGGGGATGACGTGAAGGTGAAGGGACTCACGCTTATGTGGTAGTGATGAGTGGGATTGGGGGACCCATCCACTTAAAGAATTAAATTAATATTATAAACCATGATATAGTATTGCATGCATGCGAATGATTTAAGGGAGAGTTATCGTGATGGTTAAAAGATGAGGGGTGACGTGAAAGCTCACGCTACCACCATCGCTAGTGTGGATGTGAGTGGAAGGGGGTGGATCCCTCTCCACTTAAAACCTATGCTTTGAACACATGCATTTTGAGAGTGTGTTATACCTTATCCACGAAACCTTCATTTAATTTTTTTTCCATTGCCAAGCTGCTGTACGGTTCACGTGAAGATCAAAGATTTCCGTGTGTGGAGTTTGGTAAGGTTTTTGGTGATGTGGCCCTTAGGGCTTGAGTTGGTAGGAGAGGTGGCATCTACCTCTCTAGTTCCACTTCTGATTAGTTCAGTTCAGCTCAGTGAGACTCCTCTTCAACTCAGTTAACTTCGGCTTGATCCTTAGTTCATTAATTCCCCCCTAGGGATTGGTTTTTGTATAAATAAAGGCTCTTCTTTCTCATTCTAAAAGGATGGAAGGGACCTCTGCCTATTGTAATGCTGCCGAGATTTTAAGGAATAAAGTTGATGACTTTGGAGGTCCACCGTGTGCAATTGAATGAATGCTTGTGCTATGAGGTGACATTGTAGAAGTTTGATTTTATTTGCTAATATTATTGATGGATCTAGCTTAGAAGGTTATTCTAAAACACGTAGGGTAAACATTTATGGTTGTTAATTTGTTTACTTGTGCTTTGCTTTCGAGAGGTAGGAAAGTAATCGAATATACTCAGTTGTATTGAAGTTCTTTTGATTTCTTGTTTTCATACACACTAGATCTAATATTGTTGTGCAAGTATTGTCTCATAGTTTTGCAGGTCACAGATTCAAAGGGGAAATGGAACTCAGATGTCTCTTCTCTTCCCTTTGGTACCTTTACAAGATTAATGGAATTTGTTGCAGGGACTCCAAGGCCATCAACAAAAAAGATCAAGCAAGGGCTTGAATTTCCCCATCTTTCAAACTCAAAATTTCCTCTTTGGTTCTGGTTACTTTATAAATGCTTAAGTAAATTTGTTTCTTTTTCTTAAAAGATTATTCAAAGGCTGATATATTTAAGTACATTGCTAGATCCTAATCTTAAAGCTTTATTATGAGTAGATCTAGATTGATTAGGTACTTAGTTTTATTGTTTATCATTTAAGTACTTAATTTTTTATGCTTTTAACGACTGATTTGGTACATGTGGTGCATTTCAGGTGGCTGGTTTTACATTTTTCATGCAAAGACAAGGGGAAGTGCTGTCGAAAAATTAAAGATCTAGGCCATCCAAGGCCTCTCGGAGCAACTTCCTTCTTTCTCTTCATTTTTCAAAACCGGTAAGCCTTTGGATCCAGATCTGTAAGGACCATAGGCATCCACCTCTCATGAGCTTTGTAAATACTGTAATAAAAGACTTTGAGTAGGCTCTTCAGAGCCCATCCCCCCTGGGGGGATTTGTGTCGGTGTCTTTTTTTTATGATTTTCCAGTTTTAGTTAGTTTTATCTTTATTTCTGATTTAGTTGTTTATTTGATCAAGGAAGTAAAAGAAATACTTACCCCACGCTCTCCCGAGTACCTCGAAAGGGTGAAAGAGATTCGTGGTAGGATTAATTAGAAAATATTTCTTTTATTTATTTGCTCTTAATTTTTTAAATCAATTTGACCGTTGCTTTCTCGAGTACCCGAAAGGTGAAAGAGACTCTTCGGTCGTTATCTAAACAACTCATTGTTATGTCTCTATTAAAATAAACCAAGACTCCTTCCTCGTATGCTCTACACCGCTGCAGCTTGTCTGATCAGTTGGCTGTATCAGAAAGGGATACGAGTTACTAGATTTAATAGGAAAATCCACACAAGTCATTTTCTCTAGAACTTGGGAGGTTGCAAAGGGTAACTACTACAGAGTCAGGGGCTACTCGAAGTAGGTTCATCCTCGCCCAGTTGGACACTTGGTATTACCGCTTTAGCACTCAGTTCGAAGGGACTTGACTTGTTGGGCCAAACCCACAATCAACCCATGCCCTTAATTACTCATTAATAATTTTAAAACTGGCCAACGAGACAACTGCAATATTTACACGACACAACAACACTCCACTTTTATTAGCACTCCATATTCATTGGCACTGGTCTGTTTTACTTTCAATGCTTAAATAAATTATTGCAAAATGTCGTGAATGGTGTTTACATTGTCATATGCTGTTGATGTGTTCTCTTTCTTGCAATAGTCTGTTGTGTTATTTTATCCATTTCATATTAACTCCTAGATTTAGTCTTTTCTTTCGTAGACTAAAAACCATAGATTTTCTTATAATAGGGACCACCCCCCTTGGCTTCGCTAGGAGTTAGCCTAAACGGAGGAGCTGGGATCAGGTGACGACACCTGGCTCTTTGCTTGCCCCCAAGGCCACACCTTTCCCGCTTAGGGAAACAACAGTCCAAAATATATCTGCTGACGGTGTGCTTTTGGCGGACAACAAACCGATAGAGTCACCGGGGTTCCAGGTTGAAAGGAGGCCGTACAGATCACGTTGGGAGGCAACCGTACCATTCGGTAGAGGGCAGCTGTACAACTGACGTCAGCGCAGTACAGATCCGTACAGTTGCGCATAAGAGGTCGTACTGTTGACGCAAGGCCTGTACTGTTACGCTGAGGGTGTGCTGGGTTGCTGGACTTGTCCAGTGTTTCTGCAAAGGTTCACATTCGCTATGTTGGGTGAATATTCTGCTAGTTGTAAAAGTTTCTTATCTTCTCAATAATAAAATTCATATTTGACTGCTTAACCGGTTTTCCCATATTGGGTTTTTCAGGGGGTTTTCATACCCAAAATAATAGTGGCTATATTGTGATGTGATGTTGTGAATGTTTCTCAGTTTTTATATTTCACTGCAATACTAGTAAAGAAGTTCATGTGTGGTGTTTTCAGTAACAAATTAAATATACTGTTTAGCCCTATATTGAACTTTAAAGGAAAAATTTACATGGTATTAGAGCTCTGGCAAGATAAATTTGAGAGACTTGCGGCAACAGTGATAGATCAAGGGCAGACCTATTGAAGGCACAAACCTAGATTGCAGATCTAGGGTTTGATAGGTACACTTAAGTATGGCCGTGTAGTTGAGAGTTGAGGATAGACTCCAGGGGGCTCATAACTTTCCTACATGGAAAGAAAGGATCACAAAGATCCTGGATGTCAGTGATGCAGAGGAGCACATTGACTCCACGAAGGTTGCGCCCACTGATCCGACAGAGTTAGTAGCTTGGAAAAAGATAGATTCCAGAGCCATGTTGATCATCATGGATGGAGTGAAGGACCATATAGTCCCTCACCTTTCCAGGAAGAAGATCGCTTTGGATATGTGGAAGGCTTTGGAAGGTCTCTACCAGAGCAAGAACGAAAACCGAAAGATGGTGCTGCAAGAGAGGATGCGCAGTACCAGGATGGCCAAGGGAGAGGGAGTGGTGCCTTATCTCGCAAGGCTCACATAGATCAGAGACGAGCTTGGAACTGTTGGCTCTAAGACCAAGGATGAGGAGCTAATTCGGATAGCCCTCATTAGCTTTTCTAAGCCATGGGACCCCTTTGTCAAGCGTGTCGTGGCTAGGGAGAAGCTCCCTAATTGGCAGAGATTGTGGGATGACTTTGTGCAGGAAGAGACCCGCATGGGTCAAGGATCGGCCTCATTTAGCAGTGCCCCACAAATTATGGATGGGGAGGCTCTAACCCTGATAGGGAAGAGCAAGGGGAAGGCAAAGAAAAAGAAGGGTGGTAAGAAGAACCTTGACATGTCTAAGGTCAAGTGTTTTATCTGCCACAATCAGGGACACTTTGCCTCCTAGTGCCCAAACAAGAAGAAAAAGAACAACACTCGGATGGTAGGTTCTGCAGAGGTGTAGGAGTTCAACATAAACTTCGATGAGGAGTTTTGCTTGATAGCTTGCATGGAAAGCATCGCAGGTAGTAGTATCTAGTACATCGACAGTGGAGCATCTAGTCATATGACTGGACATAAAAGGTTCTTTAAGGACTTGCAGGAGGGTGGAACAAGTATCCACGTTGAGCTGGGTGATGATGTGTGGTATCAAGCGCAGGGGGTTGGCATTGTTTCATTTCAGAGGGAGTCTGGAAAACCCCTCAGTTTTGTTGATGTGTTATATGTTCCGGGGTTGACCAAGAACCTCATATCAGTCTCCAATCTGGAGGACAAGGGATTTCAGGTGAAGTTCCGAGACCATAGAGTGTATATCAGGCTCAAGGGGTCAGATAGGATTTTGGATCGGGTAATTGGGATCAGGAGCGGGAACGTGTATAGGCTACACTTTGAGCCTGCAAAGGCTCTAGTTAGCAGCAACAGCAGTCAGGGTGAGTTCTGGCATAGGAGGATGGCACACTTACACCATGGAGCACTGAGGCACTTGAGATAGGCAGTCATTGGAGTTCCTCAGGTACTAGAGGAGAAGCATAACCACTTCAAGGGTTGTGCTTTGGGGAAGAACATCAGGAAGCCTTTCCCATAGAGTGAGCACAAGTCTATGGGGGCCTTGGACTTAGTGCATTCTGATGTTTGTGGACCTATGAGTGTCCATTCTTTCAGTTGTTACAGTTACTGTGTCACCTTCATTGATGACTGTTCCAGGAAGACTTGAATCTATTTCCTGAAGGCCAAGTCAGAGGTCTTTGAGCGGTTTCGGGAGTTCAAGATTCTCATAGAGAACCAGATAGGAAGAAAGATCCGTGTTTTGAGAACGAACAATGGGGGAGAGTACACCTCCAATGAGTTCTTGGAGTATTGTTTGGCAGAGGGGATCAAGAAGGAGCACACCGTGCCTCATACCCTGCAGCAGAATGGAGTGGCAGAGAGAAAGAATAGGACTATGGTAGGAGCAGTCAAGGCCATGCTATTTGATCGGGGATTACCACTAATCCTTTGGGTCGAGGCATATAGGACTGCAGTTTACATTCATAACAGGTGTCCCCACACGACTTTGGGGAGGAAGACACTCGAGGAGGTCTTCACAGGCACTCGACCAGATGTGAGCCATATTCGCATATTTGGGAGTGTTTGCTATTGTCACATTCATGCTGGCACTAGGAAGAAGTTGGACCCTTCTGGAGAGAAGGAGTTACTTGTTGGTTACAGTGAGACTTTGAAGACATACAAAGTTTATATACCTGTTCGTGAGAGGATCATTGTGAGCAGGGATGCCCAGTTTGATGAGGACAGGGCCTTGCGGAGATCTATGGATTTACCAGCAGAGAAGCAGTCAGTACAGGTTTTGGGGGTCAAGTTGGAGGAGCTAGAGGTACAAGTACAGGTACAGAAACAGGGCATAGGTTCTGGTAGTCAAAGGGAGTCAGGTGGGCAGGATCCTTCAGTCATTGACTTGGAGGATGAGTTGCAGCAGGAGACAGATATCCAACAGATGCAATAGGTAGACTAGGCCAAGGCCTAAGTGGTTTAGGTCCACAGTTTAAGATTCTAGGCAGGTTGATCCTCCACAGAGCTCCATGAGGCGGAGAAAACCACCAGAGAGACTCAGTTATATGGCACTGATGACAGAGTTGATTAACTCTGAACCTTCCAGTTTCAAGGAGGCTGCACAACATGATCCGTGGCGGGAGGCCATAGTTGAGGAGTATGACTCAATCATGAAGAATCAGGTATGGGAGGCTGTGCCAAGTCTTGAAGGTAAAAAGGTGGTGGGATCCAGATGGATCTACAAGGTGAAGCATGCAACAGATGGAAGCGTGGAGAAGTATAAGGCGCGCTGAATCTCAAGCAAATTTTTTTGCTTAAGAATAGTATTGTAATAGTTTTGTTGCAGCTATGTGGGTTGTTTGCTTAGAATTTGGGAAGTTAAAGTGTTTCTAGCTTAAATATTTTGTTTCTCAAGTCTTTGTGGATTTCTCACTCCATTTGCATTGTTGAGCTAATCTTGTTACAGGTTTCCCAAGTTTGGAGAGTGGGATTCCCGGGTGGGATACCCCATTGTCCAACAAATTTCGAAAAGGACTTGGCATCTTTACTAACATTCTTATTCTTATTGCATCTATTCAATGCTTCATTTTGCACTCAAACATTATCATTTTTCAAGTATTCACATGTTAGTTTTGCCTTAGAAAAAATTCTGATTTTTGCATGAAATTTTTTGAGTTCGTTTAAAACTCATTTCTATCACTTTTGTGCTATAATAACTTATTGTTTTGTGCAGGTTTCTAATCTCATAGGGGGAGGGAATGCTCAAGTTCAATGACTAGCAAGCACCAACAACAGCCAAGAGGGTCTATTTCAAGTTCCTCGCAAAAAACGGTTAAAAAATTACTCATTCTCTCTCATTCCTTAATAAATATTAGTGCTAAAATTTACATCTTTGTAACAAGCCCAAGAGAGTCTCTTGGGGTTGAGTTTGTTGTGCTTCATTTCGAATTTTCAGTACTTAATGATTTTGGTTTTGGTTGCATGTAAGTGAAGTGGCTCTACCCATTCTTGCATGACCTTGTAAGTTGCTTGGATTTAGATTAGTTTACTTCATTGTTTGTTTTCTTTTTGCCCGCACCTCACAAGTGAAGTGGCTCTGCTCATCCATGTGAAATCGCGTTGGCTAGCATTTTTATTTCAAGTATTTGCTTATTTCTTTTTGCCCGCACCTCACAAATGAAGTGGCTCTGCCCATCCATGTGAAATCGCGTTGGTTAGTGTTTTTATTTTGCGTATTTTCTTTTGCTCACACCTCACAATTGAGTAGGCTTTGCCTCTGTTGTGATATCGAACTTGGCTTATTTTGTTTAATTTTTGCTTGAAGGAAAAAATTTACCATAAGCCCCATTTTTTGCCCCGTATCCTCTCCCCCCGTCGGTTAGACCGATCTAGGGTGACGAGAAAGGGCAAAGATCTGTGCTGGCTAGTTCAATAGGCACCCAAATAAGTATCTTCATGAGAAAGGAGAAAAAGAGGCTTGACCTGTGGAACTAGTGCGGTAGAGGCATGTTATCACATATATAGTAGCTGGGCTACCATATTCTATTTTTCAGATTCCAGTACACTGTTTCTGCCAGGTCCCTTACATATGAGATGTTGAGATCAACATCTATGATGGATCACTATTTGATGATGGACTATAGTACTTTCCCGTGCCATGATTGAGTCTCAGGACACTCAGATTTGAGGACGGATGTAGCCATTTAGCCATTTACAGAGTAGTCTATATTGCCCAAAGTTGCAGCAGTAGTTTCTCATTTGACAGATCTTGGTTCAGATTGATTATTTACATGTATATGACTCGGTAGATATTATCTTGTGTTATGGTTATTATTGCTTTTATACTCATTCTTGTGACATGTCTTAGCATCTTAGTGTCATGATTTGGCGGTCGTATAAATATGTGGACCTGGTTGTATTGATATTATGTATGTATGTCCCTACTTAGACCTGGAAGTTCTTGACCCATACTCATTGGTTTTACCTTCCTTAGGGAGAATAGAGGTGATCATTCCAACCATACTTTGTCTTGCTAGTGTTGGTTTCACCGTTCATCATCTCCATCCATCCATTACCTTCCAGTTATGTTTCTAACCTGACCTACTGCTTGACTTGTGACATGGAGGACCTTTCCCCACTATAGCCTCTTTGTTGGATAAGCTTCCATGTTTATTTGTGTTTCGGCTCTAAGTTGCCTAGGTTGTGTTGGCTAAACTTGAAACAAATAGCGCTGCCATCAATACAATGTATATGGAAATGAAATGAATATCTTGTGAAAAGCCCATTCATGAAAAGAAGTGTTTTTGAACATACATTAATGCAAGGCAAGCCTATTGAAATTGGCTTTGAAGTTTAAATGTGAAATATGAAATGTAAAACCCATGTAACAAGTGTTTTTAAACACGCATGGAGCATGAAGCCTTAGTAAATAAAAATCCGTGTAACAAATGGATGGATAAAGGCTATGGAAACTTGAAGGCCCAAAAATCAATGGTTCTTAAAAGTTATATCTAAAGATTGTTGGCCTCACTTGTATTTGATTTGGATTGTGAGCATTTGTCAAGGTGAATAAACACCTCTGAACGTAACTTACCCATTTGTGAGACACTGCCATCCCTTGTGTTATTGCTTGTCTGGCATATGCTAAAGCGAGTATCCCCTTTCCATATCCAAAGTGTCATAGTGTCAAGTTGGTAGTCACCCTTTAGCCTAGCCTTTTGATTTTTAGCCTTCATCCGTCACTAGCAAAATGATTACAACTATGAAATGAGTATGGTCTTGAAAGTCTGATCTGAGTCATAATTAATAATTAGCAAACTCTGTATATTTGTTTGATAGATCGCCAGTGAAATGATTACTACTTGTTATAATTGTTATTTGAATGATTTGTAGAGCATGTCTTAACCTATAAACACTTGCAGCAGATTGATGTCAGCCTGGGCCATATTTTTGATTGTTTGATCACTTACAGATTATTATTATCTGTCTGGGCATATTAGATATTGTACATGATCATGCAGAGATCTGTAGGGTGTATGAGTATATACCTAAGATGGATTTGGGCTCCCTGAGTCCAATGAGACAACTTATTTTCAGTTCCGGGCAGTTACAGTGATGATTTGTCTCAGTATACCATTTTGGTGCAGTTTTGCCATGTTAAATGGCCTGTTAGAGCAGAAAGATGATTTGATTGATTCACCTAGGGTGCTATATGAGGAGGGGGTGGTCCAGCCACTTGTTTTTACCATTATACCCCTCTCCCAGAGAGCTTGGTGAGATCAGTTGGACAACGCAGGCACTCCAGGAGGCAGTTTGGGTAGGTTCACATTTCTCGAGGCAGATTAAAAATGATAAAAATGGCTACTGAAGAATTCGATTTGGGCTACTGAGGCAAGGAAATGGCATGGGATGAGTTTGGATGATGAGTGTGATCTCTTCCACCCCTTCTCCAACAGTTTCGGCATACAGATGGACCCACACCCATCTCTTCGGCATATTTTATGATTTTCTGGAGTTTTTGGGAGGCTCACGATTTTCCCAGAGAGGCACTATTTTGCACTTAATATTATATTTTTATTTATATTGCGCCATGGGGACACACTAGGGGTTTTAGTTAATACCCCCTAGACCCACCATGAGCTTTATTCATTTTTATTTTGTCATATTGAGTGGGATCCCCTCTCTTAGGGCGATTTGGTCCATTGATGTATTATATTATTATATTGATCCATGTACTTTATGTTGAGCTCATCTCAACCGTTGGTTAGAACATTTTGATCTTTTAATCTTAGCCATCCATTTGAAAGGTGGTTAGGATTTTGGTATCTCTCATTCCTATTTAAAGGAGAGAGCTTTTCATTGTAAAAGGGTCTTTGGCTCTTGGAATCTTGATAATAGAAAAACTCTTTTGTGGAAATTCTTGGGTCTCCTTTGCATCTGGTGTTCTTAGATGGTGATTGGAAAGTCTATTGCTTCCTAGCATGTGGGTATTTGTGGTGAGATCTATATTTTTTGTGGAAACTTTGTTTTGTCTACAGGAGGGCGACTTCACTTGGGCGTTTTTGCAGGGCTTCCTCTACTCGCTTGTTTGGCATCGCTTGTATCAGGGGGTTATCATTAGTATCATTGTGATCTATGGTTTCATCTTGCTATTTTTCTGTAGCATTTGTCCATTTCTCTTGATGCATCGGTTGACGTTTGTTGTGCAGGAGGGAGGGCGCATTAGTTTCCTTGGGCAAATCGATTTGCATAGAGTCTTCATCCAAATCTTCTCAAATTGATTGGGACGGCATAGATCACCATCATTAAGGCATCTATAAGGTTATCCAGGTAAGAACCATAGGTTAGTTCTTCTTTTCTTGGTTTCAATCCATTGGCACCTTCATTTTACTTTCAAAACCCTAACTAAAAATAATAATAAAATTATATGGATCAAACCGCTTGATCTTTTGGCAAACCATTTCTGGGTATTGTAGATCGGGTCAAACCCTAAGTGGGTCCTCTTAGGCGTCAGACTTAGGTGACTCCATTGGGCCCAATTCCTAAGGCATTGATCTCTTAACCCTAGTGCAACCATCATTTGGCCAATTTTTCCTTCGTTTTGATACTATCCCCAAGGCTTGGGTACTTTGATACTGTCATACCTTTCGTCAAGTCTGTCCACCGGTACTAGATAGCCCCGATCTAGTCCTTAACCTCCCTGCATTGGACACGGTTTCCAAGGCAGTGGATATTTTCATCATTTGCTGGTACTTTGATTCTGGATCTAGTAGTAAAAACCATAAGTCACTTGTATTTCAACCTTGGATCAATCTCATACTTCATAAGCCTCTTGATCCAAACCATAACTCACCTCGTGACTTCATCCATAGATCTAGGGTTTATTTCACCTTACACCTTACGTACTTCATCTTTCATTGATTTGATCTGGTGTCTTGGTTTGCTCTCTCCTGTCGGGAGTAGATTTGGGTCTCCCTCATTGTTGTCTTGGGCTAAGATAACATCAAGTGAAGATTGCCTCGATTGACGTGACAACCATCCATTTGGAAGTCGAGGCTATCTTGGTTTCACCTCTTTGGTAGCCCATTCCTCTACCATCCATCTTGGATCCACCTCATAGGGGCAACTAGAAGTTTGGTGATAGCATTTTGGCGCCGTTGCCGGGGAGGTAGAGGCTTACCTTGGTTAATCATATTTACCTTCGGTGTCTGTGAATGCATTTATATTCTTATCATTCAAATCACATCCGGTTTAATTTCAGTGATTACATTTTATTTGCTTTATTTTTATAATCACTGCATGTGTTTCACTCACCTCTCCTACGACATTATTCGTTGGTGAACACAACAATTCGTTCACCTGGCGACTCCACAACGCGACTCCATTGAGAAGCGAACCCGTCCCATAAATCACAATGAACTCGAATTTATTTGTCCAAATTTTCAATGAAATCAAGGAAAATCCAACCAAGCTCAAAAGGCAGCTTCTATCTCGTCTGGACTTCTCTGAAATTTATGAGGCACCTCATCCTATGCCAAAATGATACCGGGAAGGGTTGCCTCGTTTCTTTGGAAATTCCGTTGAATCAATTGAAAGCCACTTGGATGCTTTTTGGTGTTATATGGAAGCATATGGTGCAGACAATGAAGACGTCTATATGCGAGCCCTATGTGAATCCTTAGGAGGTGATGTCGATTTTTGGTTATATACGTTAGCACCAGGATCTATTGTTGGAGTTTGTGCAACTTTAGAAGCTATTCTTATTGTTCTCCTTCAGGAGTTGAACTTGTTGTAATTATTCATCTAAACCCTAGAAAGAGCAATGTAATCCTTGGGGAGAAAAGCTAGCAATAAAAGAATAAATAAAAAAATAAACTATAAAATTATTTATTGCACCCCCAAGTGAAGTCGGCCCCAGTTATTTTCTGGGTGGCAAAACAATATAAATAGAAGGCGCCCCTCCTTATTTCAACACACAACAACGGTGCAACAGCTACACAGCAGTTCACAATTTTATGGGAAAGGCAGCAGCTACATAGCAGCTGCCCAGCAGTTCACAATTTTATGGGAAAGGCAGCAGCTACATAGCAGCTGCCCAGCAGTTCACAATTTTATGGGAAAGGCAGCAGCTACATAGCAGCTCAGAAGTAGACTGATTTTCAGGGTTTCATATTTGGAAGGCATTTCCATATTTTTTTTTCTTTCTTCATTGTACTTCGATCTCAGAATTATCATCTCTAGACGAAGGTTGCTAGGTTTTTTCCCAATTGGGTTTTCCAGGTGAAAAATACTTCTGTTATTGTTCTATGCTTTGTCTATCTTTTAGTGATCCTATTGACAAATGCAGTTAAGATATACTGCTATAATCTTTAAGAAAATCTAACATGGTATCAGAGCAGTACTAGAAGAAGCCATTGTCGAAACTCTGTTGGCAACCTGTCGAAACTAGGGTTTCATCTTTCAAGGTCTTCACTCCACCTTTTGGCAAAAAAGAGCCTTTGGAATTTCGCTCTAAGGAAGGTGCATCTTTATGTCGAAACAAAATTGGATTCTGAGCACTTTTAGTTTTGTCTTGTCACTACTGCGGGAAATTAGGGCTTTTCACAGAAGTGGAAATTTTTGAGTGAGCCCAGCATAGGATTGTACTCCTCTTAAAAATCAAAATTTAGAGACCAAGATCGAAATTTTTCGTTGGGTAAAACTCCGGGAAAGTCAAACCCTAATTTGACCTCGAACCAGAAAACCAGCATTGCAGAAGATCTGTAGACACTGAGAGGGGGGGGTGAATCAGTGTAAAGCAATTTTAAACTTTTCTTGACCTGTCACACTTAACTACCAATTCATCATTTCATTATTCTACCAATCTCATAATCATTTCATAAACTTCATCTTTCACATATCATAGCATTTAACTCATCAAGAACCATAACACAGAAGAACACCACACCATATAAATTTGTAATCTTTTTATATTAGTTTTGGTTCGTCTACAACCGTTAGGCAAAATCAACACTTACTAATACATAGAGCACCTACTCTGCATCCAGGACCCTGCCTGGTTTTCTTAGACCCTGCTAAGAAGGGATTGAGGTATCCTAACCTCAAAAGCAAGACAAGCTTGCTTTTACAATTTAAAGCTTATTGTTACATCAATTCATCAAACACTTGTCTCTTAAATCTGTTCTGCTGCTGGTCAATACTGTTGATCATCTGCTCAATACTTTAGTCTGTTCTTATGCTGCTTAACCATCATCATCAATGCTGCTCACTGTCAAGTCATCATACACAAGAGATCTCTGTCACATCATCAAAGCTGCTCATCTTCTCTGCTCATCACATCAACTGTTTGACAATCTGCTCAACACTGTTGCAATAGTCTTTTCAATCTTCTTTGTTCATCTTCTGCTGGTCAACACTATTCATCACTGTTGGTCAATCTTTGCTGCTGGTCATCATCAACGTTGCTTATCATCTCTGCTCAGCACACATCAACTCTGCTGGTCCAAAACTGTTGGCCAATCAGCTCATCAACAGTTGCTCATACTGATCATCTGCTCTACTGCTCAAGGATCATGCCAATCACATCTACTCTGCTCTTATGCTTAGCAAGTAGTGCATGTCAAAACTCGTACCTTGACTGTGGATAACTTCAGACTTTATGCTACCAGACATAACTCATTTCTAACTCAATAACAGTCAACTCTAGAGTTACATACCTTGGATGCACTTGAAGAATGCCAAGTCTAAGTTTCCTTCTCTTGCTAGAACATCTACCTTTATCTTTCACTTACCTCAGTTCAACCCTGAACTTCCTCTTCTTATCTTTACTCAACTTATGAAGGTCTGATATCATCATTTAAACTTTGATCATCACATCAAGGTCTGCATCTTTTAGGAGTGCATCATCACTGGTGTATGCACTTGACCTTGAACTGTGTGTACATTATAGTAGCTTCCAAGCTTGACTGTGTATGTTCTTGATGTCTGTCAAAAGGGGTGACAAAACTGTATGCTGAGGAGAAGTCCATTGTTTGCTGGTTCATTTGTTGGCCAAAACAGTCATCCACAAAAGGGTGTGAAGTAGCACACATCATATTCTATAGTGGTCATGTTTCACCATTGTCCTTGTGCATGTTAATATACCTTCATAAGCTGTGCATATAAGGCTTACAGACATCATACCTGTGCTGTTTCATTCTGTCATTGAAGACCTTACTATATAAGACCTTGCTTTATGTCATTGTATTATAGCTGCTGCTATACTTCACAAGCTGTTCAAACTCAGGTACGTATGTCACCAAACTTCAAGCACCATGAACCTCATCATTGTTCCATTATCAGACCCTCATCAAACATCAATAGGAGATGAAGAATTCGGACTGTTTATACTTCTAAAATTTAGGACTGTTTACCAAGATACTTGCTGCAATAAATTCAGATGTCAGAGCTTTGGACTGTGTATTAGCTGTAGAAGATCTCGAAGAAGGTCAACTCGAGACTGTGAATATGTTGTCAAGGAATCCCAAACAAATCCCAAAACTGGATTGTGTAGTCTTGCAAACTTGAACTCCAAACAAAGTCCAATTTGAACTATGTATTACATGACAGTCACCCTCGCAGTCAAACTCGGGACTGTCATCTACCTCGAACTGTGGAAGAAAGCTTCAAAAACCTAGTCAATATTCAGACTGTTTGTATTTTAGTTAGTCCCTAAGAACATGTCAAAACTTGGTCTGTAAAAGAACCTTAAACAACATCAAAGCTTTGTCAATTTGAGGAAGACCTCTTTGATACTTCAGAGACCTGTTTCTTCCTTACCAATTTCAGACACATCACTGTCCAAAACACAGTCTATCTTCAACCTCATTTTCTGTCCATAGACAGCCCACTAAACATGTTACAGCAGCCTTAGATGACTGAGCAATAGGTCATAGCTCTCACTTAGCAGGATGAACAATCATGGCATAGTCTTATCAGTCCAGAGAAGGTAGTTTAGATCTAGCATCCCACAAGAGTCACGGCCCAGATTTAGATGCCTCCACAGACACAATCAACGCTGTTATAAATGCCTGTAACTTATAGTTGTAGTAGCATCAGCATAACATAAACTCTAACTGAGTGGAGATTTCTTCACCAAGCTGATCTAGAGTAGTTCAATAAATAGTACAACTGTAGCAGCACTCAGATACGAAGAGTTTCTCCCTTTGGCTTCACATATGAGCAAGACATGATGCAACTCATTGAATATGAACAACAGCAAACTCAATCAAGGGTCACAGTTCAGCCCTAAGGAGCTTCTATTAGTCACGTCCCACCTCAGAAAGGATTCTATCAATCACGGCCCAACCCATAAGAGCTTCTATCAGTTACAGCCCAGCCTGGAAGGGCTTCTATCAGTCACGGCCTATCTTTAGCAGATCAACAATGGTCACGGCATAACCTAGGCAGCTCAACAAAGATGACGGCTCAGCCTAGCAGCTTCAACAAAGGTCACAGCTCACTCTGGCAGCTTCAACAATGGTCAAAACAGGCTCAAGACAGCCTTGGCAATGATCACGTGTGAGAGTGAAAGAAAGAGCAGCACAAACCCTTAGACTTCAAGCCAAGATAGCAGCAAACTAAAATATCAGATGTTGATAAGCAGATCTCAGACCTTACCTAGCTTCTTACCATTGAAAAAATTAAAAAATAAGGAAAAACCACAGTCCACTTCTGCTGCTGCCTGAAAATTTCCTCTGTCTGCTGCTGCTAACCCCCGAAATTCTCCTCAGTCTAGCGAGCTTCTCCACAGAAATTTCCACCTCCAGCGAATTTCTTGCCTCAGTAATCAATAAAAAATCAGAGCTAACCCCGAATTTTTTGTGTCCCTTAAATGAGGTCGTTGATAGGGTATTTATACCCATTTTTCATATTACCTTGGGGCCGACCTGCTAAATTTATTTAATTCTGAGCCGACTTGCAAAAAAAAACTTTTAATGGAGCCGACGTAGCAAATTTTTTTTTATTTCTGGGCCGACATACTATGAAAAATATTCTATTTCTGAGTCGACATACTATAAAAAATATTCTTCAATTTATAGGTGTGCAAACCAAGATTCATCATGCCATTTAACCACAAGGGAGACCATACATCATCATCAACCTTCTTCTAGAGCTATAATGACTTCAAGGGCTTGAAGGGTACAATTTCATCAAGTTCTACATCAAGTGCAAGCAGTGGGGCTCCAGAAACCCATTTAACCACAAGGGAGACCATACATCATCATCAACCTTCTTCTAGAGCTATAATGACTTCAAGGGCTTGAAGGGTACAATTTCATCAAGGTCTACATCAAGTGCAAGCAGTGGGGCTCCAGAAACATCAAATGACACATCTAAGTGTGTGGGGGCTTCATGACCAACTTGTGGGACTTCATCAACATCAGCTGGGCTTCTTCAACATCTTCAGCAAGGTGGTGGCATCAATGACATCAAGTCCATGTTGGCATCAATGACAATTTCATCAACAAGATCAACTCCATATCCATATCTGCAGTCAAGATGATCAGCATGAAGGTTGAAGATCGTTTGGAAGGGGCTTCCAATTTCATCCCCTGGAAGTCTAGGGTTCTTCTTCTACTAGAAGAAAATAACCTATTATAGTTTGTAAAGGCAAAGGTCCCAGAACCAGAAGCCAAAGAAGACAAACCTCGCTTGAGAAAGGATGATGCCAAAGCAAGGAGGATTTTAGTGGACTCAGTTAGAGATCACTTGGTTCTTCAGATATCAGAAAAGATGAGGAGGAGGAGGATGTTCAAAACCCTAAATAAGTTATTTGAACACAATAGCATCAATGTGACTCTCACATTGAGGAATCAACCGTCGAACATGAAGATGACGAAGTTCGAGGATACTGCCTCATATTTCATGAGGATCACTGAGCTCCGGGACAAGCTAAAGTCCAGTGGAGACAATCTTTAATAAAAGGATCTTGTCATGATCACCTTAAATGGTCTCCCACCATCTTGGGAGTCTTTCATCCAGACTATAAGTGGTTGGAACAAGTTGCCCAAATTTGATAAGCTATGGGCAGAATGCACTCATGAAGAAACAAGAATTGCAGCACGCCAAAGACTTCATGGTACCCAACCTGAGGAAAATCAAGCGTTCGTATCACATACCAAGAAAGGCAAGGGAAGGGGAAGGAAGCCGTACATTCATAAGCATCAAGATAAGAGATCAAGCCCTCCCCTAGATCAGAAGAAACAAAAGAAGGATCTATCTCAGATGCAATGCTACAGGTGCCAAAAATACGGTCATTATGCCAATAGCTGTCGAAGTTCTCACAAAAGGAAGCATGAAGCTTCAATTGCTGATGTAGAAGAAGAGCCTCCTCATAAGGAGCCAAGGAAGGATGATCGTTAGGAGTTCTTCTTCTAAGAAATGATATGAAGATCCAGATTGTGATGATTGTCAAGCAAGCATATGAAGACCAGTGGACCCTGACAGTGGGAGCCCACCCACACAACTACAAAAGATAAGTATTTTATTTTACATGCTCTAGTAGATTAGATCTGGTTGTTTTTGAATTTGTTCCACACAGATCTACATTTCAGGTAGTTAACAAGTAGGCTCATCTAGTGTTTGTTGTACACATGATTGTTTAAATAGCCTGTCATGCTGCACAACCCATCAAGGATGACAACTCCTTTATAACATACTTGGAGTAGTACACACTCTTAATGGTATGCTATAATGGAGACCATAAGCATCTAGATAATGGCCTTACGTGTGTTGTGTCGAAGCATCGACTAAAAGGTTTCCTACAGTATTTTGTTAATACATTGATTATGAAACATTGCTAACCATCTGACGGGATTTGACTTGTAGGGAATGCCATGATCTACAAGGACAAGCGATCCCATTGATATACAGATGGAACAGAAGCAAAAAGCCTTTAGAAGCATGTATTATGACTCTGAGACCTAGAATAATCTCATGCAGAGATTTGGTGATCAGAAGCAGAAAGCTTCTACGAATGTCGGTCTATATGCTGCTTCAACAAGATTTACTCAACCGACTTCTGAGAGACAGAGGGAGTTATCCCTCAAATACAAGGATTCTAGTCTATTACACATGATAGAAACCTGACGACACTGATGTTGTGATTCGAACAAGACAATTGAAGGATCCTTGATGAACCTGGTCGTCACTATGATGGACAATTACTTTCCAGTCTACATTCATGTGCTCAAGTTAGAACCTTCAGGTAAGAAGGGAACATTCGTGGGATATTGCAAGTCTTCAAAGGCTGATAGAATATATATCCCAGGATTGAGGCAAATCGAAGTTAGTCGGGATGTAACCTTTGAAGAAGAAATGGCTATCCGAAAAGGAATAGGTTCAGATACGGAGATCAATGACGATGAAGAGATGAGATCATCTCCCCTCCAAACATTAAGAGGGAGTCTGAAGAAATGAATAAATCGATCAGTTCCATTGATCTAGTTGAGCAAGATGATGCTCCCACAGATATGGCAGTGAGCCGAAAAAGACCCAAATGGGCACGACAGATTTTGCGGAATGAAGAGGAGCATGAAGTTTCGCATGGAGCAGATGGGAGGCCAGATTTGTGGCCAGCGGGCTCTCTTAGAAAAAGGGAGTCGATTATGATGAGACATCTGCTCCTATGGCTCGATATACTTCCATCAGATCGGTTATTGCTATTTTAGCTATGGGATGGAAGTTATATCAGATGGATGCCAAGACAACCTTTCTCAATTATATTGTTGACACATTACTTCTTGGGATTAGGAGTATGATAAAGGCAAAAGAAGATTTTCCTAGGTCAAGGAAATTACACCACGGATATGCTAAAGAGATTCAGAATGTTGGACTACAAGTCCATAGCTACTCCGATGGATACAAATGTGAAGAAGCTGAGGGATTCTGCTTCAGATTCAAATTTGATTGATCCCACCATGTATTGCTAGTTGATTGGGTCCTTGATGTATTTGATGAACACTAGACCAAACATTTGTTTTGCTGTGAATGCTCTCAGTCAGTTCATATGCGAATCGAGGCAGATTCACTGGATTGTTGCAAAACATGTACTCAAATACTTACGTGGCACTATGGGATATGATCTATGCGATATGACTCAGATTGTGACTTAAGATTGCAAGGGTTTATAGACTCAGATTGGTCGGGATGCACTACAGATAGGAAGAGCATTTCAGGATGTTGTTTTCAGTTTGAGTTCTGCAGTGATTTCCTAGTACAATAGAAAGCAGAACTCAGTAGCTCTCAGTACTGCAGAGACCGAGTATATGACTGCTAGTTCAGCAGCGAGGGAAGCAGTTTGGCTTTGTAAACTTCTTGCAGGAGTGTTGGCCAGATTCCAGAGCCAACCATGATTCATTGAGATAACCAGAGTTGTGTGCAGATGTCAGTGAATCTTGTATTTCATGACAAGTCGAAGCACACAGAGACTCAATATCACTTCATACATTATATGGTGCAGAAAGGTGCGATCGAGCTCCAGTATATTTCGATAGAAAACCAGACTGTAGATGTTCACGCCAAGCCTCTTCCCAGGATGAAGCTTGAATACCTTCGCGGAAGACTTGGAGTAGAAGAGAACGTATCCCTCCTTAAGAGGGAGAGATGACTGAGAGACATTTACCATACTTTCACCTAGATACCTCTACTCGTCCAGGTTCTCAGCCAGGTATGGGAGAAATCCCATCGACAGATGAGACAGACAGGTAGTAGATGGCCGGGTTCACCCAGGTACCTCTACTCGTCCAGGGTCTCAGCCAAGTATGGGAGAAATCCCATCGGCAGATGAGACAGACATGTAGTAGATGGTCGAGTTCACATAGGTGCCTCTGCTCGTCTTGCTCAGCTAAGTATGGGAGTAATCCCATTGGCAGATGAGTCGGACAGGTAGTAGATGGTCGTGTGATTGCATAGGTACCTCTACTTGTTCAGGTTCTCAACCAGGTATGGGATTACGCCATCGACAAATGAGACGAACAGGTAGTAGATGGTTGTGCATGTGTGCTCATCCGGGATCTCTAGCCAGGTATGGAAGTATTCCATCGGTAGTAGAGACGGATAGGTAGCAGAAGATTCTCTCTCAGACATCCGAATTGAACAAATTTATAAAGACAACCTTCAGTACGTTTAGAGATGATGGAGACAGTATAGATGTACAGATGAAACCCAGATGATGATGATGCTGATGAAGACCGAAGAATACCTTCCTTGTTGAGAGGGAGTGTTGGAGTTTGTGCAACTTCAGAAGCTATTCTTATTGTTCTCTTTCAGGAGTTGAACTTGTTGTAATTATTCATCTAAACTCTAGAAAGAGCAATGTAATCCTTGGGGAGAAAAGCCAACAATAAAAGAATAAATAAAATAATAAAATATAAAATTATTTATTGCACCCCCAAGTGAAGTTTGCCCCAGTTATTTTTTGGGTGGCAAAACAGTATAAATAGAAGGCGCCCCTCGTCATTTCAACACACAACAATAGCGCAACAGCTACACAACGGTTCACAGTTTTCTGGGAAAGACAACAGCTACACAGCAGCTCAGAAGTAGATTGATTTTCAGGGTTTCATATTTGGAAGGAATTTCCATATTTTTCTTTTTTCTTTCTTTCTTCATTGTACCCTGATCTTAGAATTATCATCTCTAGACGAAGGTTGCTAGGTTTTTCCCAATTGGGTTTCCCGGGTGAAAAATACTTGTGTTATTGTTCTGTGCTTTGTCTATCTTCTAGTGATCCTATTGATAAATGCAATTAAGATGTACTGCTATAATCTTTAAGAAAATCTAACATCTATCACCGGATACGACATGTTCATTGATTTATTAAGAAAAGTATGGGGTAAAAGCATTGATAAACCCATAGATCCAAATAATGATTGTGTTGTTGAAGATCAATCTGATAAAGATGATTAGGATAACCATGTTGCCACTCCTGACCGGCGTGTGTGTGTCAAAGCCCAAAATTAGGCACACCGGCTTGATGGCAACTGCGAAGAGAGAAGCCACTGTCACCACGTTGCACTTTTCCTCGCTTCAGGTTGGCTCTTCTCCAACTCAAGGGGGGCGTCCCTGGTGTTAAGATCGCTAAGGCAGGAAATAGTTGTGGATAGGGTGATTGGAAGAGGCTGCCATAGCGAAATGGTTGTAGCATAGAAGTATTGAATGGTTGACGGAAGGAGGGAGGGATCAAACCCCACTAATGGACTAGTGCCGGTATACCTAAAGGGAAAAATGGAGCCAAGGGAGAACCCACGAGGGCCTTGTGTCAGAGGGGCAACTACTAGGTCTTCTTCTTCCAAAACGCAGAAGATGCGCTATGCAAACAAAGGAGATGCTACACAATCAAGCTTGATAAAGTATAAGCATCTAACTTGTGCATGTAAGCTCACAAAGGGGAAAGGCTAGCAACTGCTAGGATTTCCGCCTTCCAGGAGGACGGGAGCGTCTGTTTATGGTCCCCAAACATAGACATAGAAGAGAAAGAAAGCCTCTAACAGCCAGCACTCAACAACACAAATTTACGCCACACACCATAGAAAGCACTCAACTAAAAACCATGAGACCCAAAAGAGTAATTTTCTATAAATCTCTAGGGAAAAATCCTCCCAGTTTTTCCATCCTTACAAAGAAAAAGGCTATCCTCTTTATAGGCCAAAAAAAAGGCTCCCAAACAAAAAATAAAATAAAAAGGTAGATCCACCTTTTTCTCCACTAAAGTCTAAAAAGACTATTAAATAGCTAAAGTGTAATGCTAATCAAAGTTTTTAAACACCAGCTTAACTAAAGGCGTTATGCCACTATAGAGAATCAAATCCCTTGGAACTGATGTCCACCTAACTGGTGTTTAATGAGTACATGGGTCACCAGGGGCTGCTCCAAAGATCTACGTGGAAAAACCATTCGCCCTAGCGGCAACCTAAATCTTCCTTGTTGTCCATCTGAAACCTGGTTCTCTTAACCACAAGTAATTTTGGCAAATGGAGTTTCAAGAATCTGTCTTCATCGTTCCATTTGATTGATTGGCAAACTGCCTGCAAATTCCATGTGGCACGATAGATACCTTGAACAGCTCACTCGATGGCTTGAACAAGTAGTCGGCTGCCTGTGACGTTGTTGTCCGCCGATTGCACACCAGCAGCAAAAATCTTCCGAAAGCTGTCTCCTCACTTGAGAAAGTGGGAGAGGTGTGACCTTGGGGGCAAGCACA
>LPNX010367321.1:581500-596699 GCA_001517045.1 Pseudotsuga menziesii
AGGACAGCGAACAAAAAGTGGACAAAAAGGCCACAAACAAGGTTGAAGAGGGCCAAAAAACTAGGACAAAAAAGGGGCAAAAAGGAAGAAAAACTAGGGCATGCTAGGGCTGTCAAAAATGGAGAAAAGGGGGCTGTAAAACAGTTAAAAAAAAGGCAGCGAACAGTCAAAAGAGGGCTGTCCACAAAGAGGAAAAAGAGGGCTGTCCAAAGCATGAAAAAATGGGTGAAAACTAGGTAAAACGAGGGCTGTCCAAAGAGAAGAAAGAGGGCTGCAAAACTGAGTGAAAAGAGGGCAACGAAGAGTAAAAAGAGGGCTGTCCACAAGGAGGAAAAAGAGGGTAGCGAAAAGGAAGGAAGAAAGGCGAGCCAAACAAGGCAAAGAAAGGGAAGCCAAAGGATGGAAAGAAGTAAACTAGGGCTTCCTAAGTAACCGGTAACCAAAAGAATTTGAAATTATGGATGGAACCCAAGAGAGAGAGCTAGACTCCCAGCTTTCTTTTTTGTATTTTGAAGAAGAAGATCTTTGTAGGTCCTGCAATGAAAGTGTTAGATTAAAAAGGTTGCTTGAAGCCTGGGATAGAAGCAGCTGAGCTCACACCCTTCTTCAACCTGTGAAGCCTGAAAACACACTACAACTCAACACAAAACGTGAGATCAAAATACATGCTAGTATGCTAAGAAAATTGAATCATGATCAACATTACTTATATACTGATTACTCATGTCCATCAAAATACTAATCTACTTCGCATAAACAATCAAGTTGAACTACAAATGATTGTTCTACTGTGCCAACAATGGCCCTCTTGAGCTAACAAATAAACAATATAATTTCACATAAGCATTAAAGAAAATAGGGGTTAGAGACAATATCACCTCAACCAATTGCAAAAAACTACCACATCCAAGAGCTCATGGACCTCCAAAGTCTGATCTTTATTAACAAATTAAAGCAAATGCTTGATACAATTTCTCAGAGTAACTCTGCTACAAAAGTCCATCCAAATAGAGCTGAAAGAGCCTCTTTTTAACAAATGAGAGAGTGCTAAAACCCTAAAACCAAAAAACCAACCCTAACCAGCTTAGCCACCTAACAAAGAGCCCAGACCTAAACTGAGAACCGGGAGTGAGGGGAGGCCTCCACCCAGGCAAGGCGCCCCCACTCCAAACTTGTGCACTGAAAACAAGCCAAGGATGAGGCCACATGTGTGAGTCTGGATGTAGGTAAGCTCACCCTTTAGGTCTGGTAGGAGCTTGAGCTAGGTTTGGGAAGTCCACTGATGGTGTAAGCTTCAGTCTTCACCTCGATCAAATCACCGGACCAATGAGAGCTCTCCATCTCATATTCAGCTGGAGATGACATGTCTAATAACTGATAATAAATTTATTGCTCTCTTAATGATGACTGAAGATGAGTTATGATAACTCCAATCATCATAAGTGTTCCATGAGATATCATTTAGCCTTTTATTTTATTAAATTTGATTTAATTTGGAGAGTTTTAGTTTTCTCCAAAATAATCATTTTTTTTAATAAAAATCATTTTTTTACTGAAAAATATTTTTTACTCAAAACTGACTTTTTTGAGTAAAAAGGCATTATGTGTCCAATTGCTGATCTGAAAGTTGGTTCTGACTGGCTGGCTGATCAAGAATGATTTTTGGCTTAAGGTTAGAGCCTTCAATCACTGAATTCTGAGTCCGGATCATGAACGGGTTTTTTCCATTTAATTTATGGAAAAATTAACCCAAAAAACTTAGGAAAAGTAATTAAAAATTAAAGAATATTTTTTCACTGTTCGAAAAAGATTTTTTCGAAATTTTTTTATGTGTCCAGATGACTTAGGACATGACCATGATCTATCTAAATAATGTCTAGTAGGCTTATAACACTCAGTTGGGCTCTAATAACCCCCCAAGGCCCAGAATTCAACATCGGGCATTCCAGCTTTGGAGGAAGCGGGAGAAAACCTCGTCAATTATACTCAGCTGAAGGCAAAGCATAATTGTCAGGGGCAAAAAACTCCCTGGAATACCCTATTTGAGATTCTACGTCTTAGGAGACCAAACCACTCAAAAATATCCTACTAGCACATTTTATTACAAACCCTGCGGGGCCATGGTCAAAATTATTCAAATAAAAAAGTGACTAGCCAATATTGGCTAGACAAGCAGACGGTTCAACTGATACACTGGAATCAGACTTTGAACAAGTCTGTCAACTGGCGGCTCCTTAGGTAACCCAACTTATGGTATAAAAAGTTGGATAACAGACGTGAAGAGTATCTTCGGAATTGACTGAGAACGCCCTCCAGATCAGGAATAAATAACGACGATGGAGATACTCTGGCACCAACAATCATTTGAAATTTTGTTTGCTGCGTATTTGTTGAGGCGTTAATCAACAGATCGACTTACCCAAAATTCAACTCATAAGAGACAAAACACGTTTGGCTGCCAATGTTGAACGCTGAATTCAGTGTGACGGTGCGACCAACCCGCTCAACTGACCGGGGTCATTAAGTTTCATGCGAGCTGCTCCAGATTTCACGTAGCAAGAAAGATCTTAGGGCTCTCTGACAGCAACATTGCTCATGATGGTGCAAATCTACTTTCTTCCTCAAAACTCACCGTGAAAATTGCACTCCATACCATCAAAGGTCACTAACCTGTGAAAAGGCAGATCTTCAAACAGTTTTCCAATCAAAACGAGATCGCAGGTTTCATCCATAGGATATGGAGTACTTTAAACTGAAAGGGACAATTATGTACGGGACTGAAAGCTGGTCATCCCCGAGAGTTTCTCTGCTGCAAATTTTGATGAAGAAGAAAAATTAATTTTAAAACTGTTCCAATCATACGACTCACCAAAGTATCTTTTTGTCGGATTCGTTGGTGTCTGGGTTGTTTTTCTTCATCGAACGCCTGACCAAGCACATGGAAAAATACTTCTCAAAACATGCCATTGTTTGCCTTGCTTTGCTTTGCTTGCACCAAATTTGGAGAGGCATTACAGTTGGAGAAAAAGAGCCCATAGAGTTGTTTGGCATTACATGATGCAAAGCTCTCTAACCATACAAGAAATCCAAGTCTATTTTGTATTGGCTGCATCCTCTCTTCGTGCCAATGGAAGTTTGGACCTTCATAAGGAAATAGCATTTTCCCGATTCCCTTATGTATTGCACATCACCATTAGTTAATTTGAGGAGTTTCCGGCACATGGTCAGTCCAACCCCCTCTTGTGTATCCCACCGTGATCCATCAAACAGATATTGGAAGGCCTGGTCCCGTATGTGTTATTCTGAATTTTAGATGAACAACATGTCAACCACCACCAAGCTGTTTCAAGGTTGGCAACCACTTTCGATTGTTTCCCATCCCTCTGGCGACGGAGTACACCTCAACACATTCAGCAAGAAATCTGCTGCAATCTTACTTGATCTCCGTAAAGACGCATTGTCTTTACCTCCCCAGGAATCTTACTAATCAGCTGCAAACCCTTCTCTTTCAGTACAATCATACCTTGACTTACAACAGCATCAATGATAGTTCCCAGAATAAATTCAGCTGTATCTAATTCCATGTAACTTGAATGTAATTTTGAACCTTGATTGCTTGCAGCTGGATTGAATTGACAGTTCCATTATCCAGAGGTCTTATGCCCTCTGATTCTAGAGGCTCAATCACTTGAATGCCTCCATCAGTCAACCCAACGACAAACTGATTAGGTTCTGATGGATGTGCAACAACCACAAGCGGATAGGCATTGCCACTGCTAAAACCAGGCTGTATACATATGATGGATCTTTGCTGAAGAAATGAAATTGTTTCTTGATTCTCTATTGTTGTTCATAACTACAAAAACTTAAACATGCTGCTGTGTTTGCAGGCCGTGAGACACTGTATTTTGCTGAAGGCAAACCCGAGCAAGAAACTGTGTTACTGCTGAAAAGAAACTTAAACAATACAAGACCTCCCCCAGCTGCTTGTGGACACGCCTGCCAGAAAGGGGTGGTAACAAACCATAATGAGATAACTCACGATTTTCTTTATCAAATTGATTCCCCCTCTCCCAATCCAACAACAGATTTGCCTTTGAATGACTTTTCGATGCAAGAGATTAGTGATGAACAAATGTTGACCCTTCAGGACTGTAACTTTGATATTGATATAGAAGGGGAACCTCTTATTATCTTGTCATCATTTCCTCATGAAGGCACAGATAAAGAGGGAGAACAAAATGATCATCCATCCATAGTTGATTCGCTCAGACGTAAATCCAATGAAGATCCTTCTAGAGCACAACTCCACAATCATTGCCTGGTTGACTTAGGATAAAACCCATAAGTATGACTTAGTATGACTTAGTATGACTTAGGATAAAACCCATAAGTATGATAAAGTATGACTTAGGATAAAACCCATAAGGTAAGAGCCAAAGGTGCACACACTACAAGAGTGTTAGGACCAAGTAAAATAAGAGAGCATGAGTCAACAAAGGGGGCCACAATAAAACTACCCACAAACCCACAAGATCAAGGTGAATCATGTAAGGTGGATAAACGACTTCTTTATAGGACCAACAAGGCCTGTAATCTTTTCTCTCTCTCAAGGTACATTGTTTTATATATTTTTGTCATCACTGTATAAGGGGAAGATCCAAATGGATGGTACGATCCTTTAGTCCTTAACACTGCTCCTAAGGGTTAGGTGCTAGGGACATCATCAAGGGGTGGCCAGTCCCTTGAGAAGCAACCTAGAGGCTAGCAGTAACGATTAGGAGAGAGGACATCACACATCATCTTCCATTCTTAAAGAATGGCTCTCATCTCTAGGCCGAGTTTCAGTCCTAGACTGAATCAAATTCCTGGTAACTGACCAGGTGCCTCCTTTCTCCCAGAGAATGGCTCTTAGTACTAAGCTGAGCTTTAGTCCCAGACTAAATCATGTTGATCAACTTCTGGACTCCGACCGAGTCCTCCATTCTCTCGGAGAATGGTCCTTAGTACTAAGCTGAGCTTCAGTTCTAGACTGAAAGTTGATCAACTACTTGCAGGACCTACTTGGACATCGTATCCCTGGTCCCTGACCAAAATATGTCTCTGCCTCTACTTGCAGGTTCTACTTGGACATCGTGTCCCTGGTCCCAGACCAGTATACCCTAGAGGCATATAGAGGCCCTAGCCACATGCTAGGGGCTTTTCCATGGCATCAACCTGCTTGGTCCCAGACCAAAAACCCCAGGAGATTACTGGGTGCCCTAGGGTACCTTCTAGGGTCTTACTCTGCCCTAGTTAACTGACTAGGGTACCATCCTCCCTGAGAATGGGTGTTGCAGCTGCACTAACTTTAACAAATTTATTATCTCAGCATGGTTTAGGCCCTTAGGGTAGTATTGTTTTATTTAAGGATTTTAATGCTTTATGCTTGTGTTAATGGCGACTACCCTTGTAGTCCCTCTTTTTCTTAAAATGCTCTATTTGCAAATATTGTTTTAGCGAATTGTATAAAGGAAGCAATATTACTTAAAAAAGAGCGTTGAGAAAAAAAGTGTATTGAGAACCTGAAAATGATTTTTATAAATGGATTTTCATGAATGAATCTATAAGTAAAACATAGATTGAGCAACTAAAAGAAAGATAACCTATTTATGTTTTGATTTTGTATTTTTCTTGCGTGAGATTTTAGTGACTGGCATTTTGGATGAACTACTTTGAAGATGGGTGAAGTAGTTCACACGAAACATGAGTTACCAAAACTCATGTAAGACGACTCCGAAATCGAAACTTAAATAATGACTCTTCCTGCAGAAATTTTCGATCATTTATGAAAAATCAATTCTTCAGGTTTTTTCTTCTATTAAACGAAAACAAACAAAACAAGATGTACTACTTTGAACATGGGTGAAGTAGTTCACCTGAAATGCGGGTCACAAAAATGTAGCTGTCATCTGATTTTTGTTGAGAAATATAGCTTGGGCAGGAACTTCCACACAGGTATAGTGTGAACATCCCAGAAGTGGTTCGAGATATTTTGAAAAGTAATTCGATTTTGTAATTCACTTTAGGAAATAGTGAAAATTTTATATTTAGTTGTTGAGTCTGTTGTCGCCAGAAACTGGCACACAAGTGCTGAAAGCCCAAACTGCAGGCGCGCTGGCCCGGCGACAACTCTCGAGAGAGAGGCCAATGTCACCACACCCCTCTCTCTTCGCTTCAGGCTGGCTCTTCTCCAGCTCTAGGGGGGTTTCCCTAAGTTAGGATCGCTAAGGCAGGTACGACTGAGGGCAAGGTGATTTGAAGAGGCTGCCTTAGTGAAACGCGGGTAGCAAAAAGGAAAATAAGTCGGATTGATGGGACGGAAGGGAAAGGAGGATTAGTCCTCAAGGGAAGGCTAGTGCCAGTACAAGAAGGGTAAATGGAGTCAGAAGGGGACTCGGAAAGGCTTTGCGTTTCACAGAAGGGAGACTAAGCTGGTCCGTTCCATAATCAGAGGCAAGGAGAATGGAAGTATAACTGACTACTTTTCATTACTCCCAAACCTCCAAGAACATAACGGCGACAAGCAACTTGGCAGCTGCAAATGCTTGCCCAACGTGTAGATTGTTAGCCCTCTATGTTGGCCTGGTCTACAACTCATGAAAACACAAAACTACGACAGAGAAGCCCAACATGTCCAAAAACTCAACATGATTTTCTTTATTAACTCTGGGGAAAAATCCTCCCAGCCCAAAAATTCCATCCTTTACAATGAAAGAGCCTTGCTCTTTATAGGCCATAAAAGGCTCATTTTTTTCAAAAAAAAAATAAAAAAATAAAATAATAATAAACAAAAGAAATAAAAAGTGGACAAGCTCTAGCTCCACTTTTTTCTCATCACTTAATCTACTTTATTAAAATGAACTATACTTTACTAAAATACTCATAACCATAATGGGCCCAAACAGATTGGCGGCCACTCTAAACTTAACAGTTTGCTCCTCTCTACTGCCACATCATCAAAGAAAAAGTCAAGCTTATCCAACACAGATTTTTTCCAATACAAATCTTGTGAGCTTGTCGCTGCCAACTGAAAGAAAAATCGTGACAACTGCTTGAAAGAAAATCGTGGGGCCAAACTCCACGCGGCCTCCAACGGTGGAAATTCTCTGATATGCTCGACTGCCTCTGCTAATTCTAAAAACCACCGTCAAATGATGAAATCTGCCCCGGTTCATAAATTTGCTGTTAATGAGCTATGCGTGAAGCACAGCTAGTGACTGCAACATCATGTTCAGTCTTACAACTGCCAAAATTCACGACTTCACGACTGACAGCAGCTGATAGAAATGAGGGACCACCTATCAACACCGTGAGTAAGTATATCCTCATGGATGGATTCCACAATTGGCGTGATGTGAAGATGAAGGCTGGCACTTGTCATTTATTGCTGAACTTCATTAACAACCACTTGAAAAGTGTGAGATCTCTGCCCGTTACCACTGAACGCCTGCGATCTGTTCAATTCAAAAAACTCCCATGACTCGGTGTAAAGTGAGGGGCGTGATCTAATCCACAAAGGACTTGGACTCTGTGAACTCCTCGGGTTATCTGTCAGTGAAGCCAAGTATTGGCGTTGAAATAGAATGATTGCTGGGACCAACATACCCAGCCGCCAATAAAACAGTGGAGTTCCACGATTGTTTAATTGAAACACTACAACTTTGGTTGCAAGAAGCGCATGAGATAGTCCGGGATTGTCTCTGCTACGTGTTTGGTGAACTCGAGCTTGGTTCAAAAAATCTTTGACTTGGATGTCAACAATTCGTGAAAGCGTGACGTTCTTTTCCCTGATATTTGATGGGAATTAGACTCTTTGCATCTTAAAAGCTAGGGGAACTGGATACTACCCTCCTTGAACCCATGGAGCACTCGTGATGCTGCTTCCGCAACTCATCATACTGTAGCAACTCCTCATACTCTCCGATGTTCCAGCCTGCTTAACATTGCGATAAACATCCTCCAAGTTCCTTGAGGCTGATCATTTCTCTCTTCTAATTCCTCTGCCATATGATGACTTCTCCTAAGCTCGTCTCCGGGATATCTGAAGTAGAATGGGGAAGCGCTGATTCTGACGGAAATTGCAGAACATTCTCTGATTCTGACCTAATAACATCTCGACTCATTAAATTACTTGCATGTAATTTGCCAGCTGAAGCAATTTTCATGAGCCAAAGGAGACAATCTATCATTCACTATTGCTAGTGACACTGCCTTCGTTAGCATGTTAACATTTCCAACAGGGAAAAGAAGTCCGCTGTTTGTTTTCCACCGTTACAGTTTCTTGTAATTTCAACTCCTCGACGAGCAGATCCGTATAATTCTTTTCCATATCCTCATTGACCTCGGGGTCACAATCATCATTGCAGCCTCTCTTGTATTGACAATAAACTCTTAAAAACCCCAGATTCATAAATCCTCAGTGTGCCAAGTGTATAAATATTATTCTGGCTTGTACATCCATATTTCATCTCTATAAACCCATATTCTTCTTTAACATCTGATATGTATGTTTTTTCTAGCTCTTCTAACCTCAGAATAACCACTTTCTTCTCCTCCAAAGCCTGGCATAGCTCAAATTTTGAACCACTTTACCTGCTCCTGAAGCTCTGCAATAGAACTCATGTCTTCATTGACCGAGTCATTGGTCAAGCCGGTACTATCATTTTGCTTGAAAGCCCCTCTTTGTAAAGCATCTTTACTTTTCCGATTGACTAAGTTACAGTTTGAAGCACCCTCATGTCTCTGTTTAGGTGATTCTAGTATCTGTTGCTTCACTGGAGTTGCAGCCTTGTTGAGTTTTATTATTACGCAGTTTAGCTGTGGCACATTGTGAGTGACCCAAGCTATGATGTTCTGTTGAATGCTATTGAATAACAGCTAAAATCTTGGGACGATGCTTTTCCTGTAGAGTTTGCAGCTTGGCCTCATCCACTGTCTGGTTTGAAAAAGGATTAAAAAAATATGCCAAACAGTGCATGCATGGCCCACAGTGTAAAGATGGTGAATCTAGTTGACTGAAGGCAGGATACATGGCTGTTGTGAACAGTGTCTTAACTGCTCAAAATGCATATGCATTTGGAGGGGTAACAGAGTCTAATAAAGTGTATTTACTACATTAATGACTTAGACTAGGATTAATCTCAACCATACATCTCATTCAGAGAACAGGGTTTCAGCACAAGTATAAAGACAAGACAAGATAGAGAGTTCAGAGTTTTTGTCAGATAGGGACAACAGCCAGAAGAGTGAGAGAGAGAGAGAGCACTGTGCATCAACCAGGAGGAGCTGTACAGCAAATCCATATAGTCGCATGGATCCATACAGTAGGCTGTGTAACAACAGCTGCTGATTTCTTGATTTTGGTGCAAGCTGTCCCTCTCTTCAGAAGAAGGAACACCTCAGGTTCGAGCGGATTTGATTACGATGCAGTTGCTAAGCTTTAGTAGCTGTGGAGGTTGTCTTGTAAGCTTTGATTAGTTGAATGATAAGCTGATTTGAAGGAGAAATTCCCTATGTATGTGTGTAATTGTTTTATGTCTCTGCTATTTCCTTTCCAGCTAGTGTGTGATTGTTGTTATGTGAAGAAGTTAAATTTTGGCAATTAAATAAACATATTTGTTTGGTTGAGAACATAAGGACTTCAGTCACCTAGGCATTGGAACATTTCCAATTTCTAGATTGAGCCAGAAGCTAGTTAACATTTATGGATTTTAATCACTACAGTGATATTATTTCTCATCCTTTTTCATTTCAAACAATATAAAATGACCCAATGCCTTTGAAATTGCGTGGAAAAGATTATGTGGGCACTATATTTTGATATTGATCTTGCAACTGCTGAGAACTTTGATTTTCTGCATATGTTCTCTCTCTCTCTCTATATATGAAAAATGTTGCTGATATTAACAGAAGAAAATATTCATGATGACATTTTACTGCCCATCATTTCAGAAACGTGGCTTGAGGAAGTTGTTGGCTTATGTCGGCCCTGGTTTTTTGGTCGCAATTGCTTATTTGGACCCAGGAAACCGTGAGAATATATTCCTCACATTTATATCAATTTCACTACTAATAGTTTTCAAAATTGCTTATAGAGAATGGAAATGACTTTTTCCTTGTACTTTCCTTGCAGTTGAAAGTGATCTTCAAGCAGGTGCGCGCTATAAATATGAGGTAAGATCTCTTTCTCTATAATTTCTTGAAGTGAGAGTAATCAGGGAAAGTTGGCTCACATATGCTAGATTTATTCTATGTTTATGAACTTGGGTACCTATGTTGCACGAAACTCCTACAATGCCCATGTACTGGTGCCGGAAACTCACAGAAACTTGGAAATTTCTCAGAAACTTCTAAGAAACCTCCAAGGGCCCATGAGCAGCTTGGGACCCATAGGAAATCTAAAATCCCCTAGTTTATGGAAAATGAAAATAAACTAACCTCTAAATCGTTTCTAAACCTACCTACAAATTAGCCTCTCATTCTTATTTTGTTGTAAGATAGTGTGTTTTTAAAAAAACTATATATATATATATATATATATATACACACACACTGCATTTCCCTTGATGTACCCATTACAGGGGGTCACGTTTCCAAGCATTCCCATTTTTGAAACTTGTACAGGTTTCCACGTTTCATGCAACTTAATTGGGTACAAGATGACATTATGCAGTCTTTTGTTATAGAATGTATTTGATTATCTGTGAGAATCATAAGCAATTCGTTGTAATGGATGTGAGAGGTGTTTAAAAGTTCTGTTTGAAGAGCAATGGATGTTTTCAGTTACAAACAACATTTCCAGCTATTAATTGTTGTTTTTCCTGATAAATATTTTGTTAGTAATCCATCCATATTTCATCATAAAATGTTCCAGTGGATACAAATTTGAATGTGAAAGAGAATATTTTTGGTTGATACCAAGTTATATGCTCACCCAATTTACATTGATAATTAATATAAACAATAAAATAGGGAAAAGCGAACAAGACAGATATTCTGATTGCTTTTAAGATGACATTGCATTTTATAATCTATACCCATATAACCAAAGAGAATGAGAGACGCTCGAGGGCATGGCTTGATGTTAACAAGCTTTGTAGTTCAATGCTCCTCTTGGAGATCTTTCTGCCTTGTTCAGATTAGCCCTCCTTGTTAGAACTTAAAAGCAGCTGTTCTGGCTGTGTGTTGGTAGACTGGGCTTTTATATAGATGGTGTGTGGCAGATTGTGTCTTATTTCTGACATTACTTATGCATGTGTCTTCTTTAGGATATTCATGCATCATCTATCTTTTGGTCTGTAAACATCAATGCATACAATTACTAAATAAATAATAAGACAGAGACAACACAATGAAACAGTGAGCAGAGACTCACACACAAAGAGATGGTAGGCACACCAACCTATTTAATTCAAGAAAATCAATTGCAATATACAGGTGAGATTATCCTCAACTACAATTTTGGGTCTCAAACCACTCGCATTCTAACTTAGGAAGATAAACAATCAACCCAATAACAACTACAAAGCATAATTTCGACATTATTCCAATATTCCCCCTTAATGGAGAAATGGATTTTCTACAACACCTAACTTCTTTCTAAGGACTTCAAATTGAATCCTTCCAACAGATCTGGTAAATATATCTGTGAAGAAATTCTGGGTTTTACTGTTTGCTGGTTTATGTTTCATTTCGTGGTGTTCACATACAGCCGGTTTTGCATTGGCTGTAGGTTACTTAGAAATTTTTCTGAACAATTAAACACACAGTAAAATACACTAACAGGCTGAAAAACACATTTAACAATCACACCATAAAATGATAGACTCAGAGATTTTTGGCCAAAACAAGCCCTGGAAAAACCCCCATGGGGAAAACCAGTTAGAGAGAGAGAGTTTTATTATGCTTCAGGATAAAAATCAGAATTATCAGACATTAATTTTTACAGTAAAAAATCCAACTTATGTCAACCCAGAAATTTGACCAGCAGACTGTCACGGTTTCCAAGCTTTTGCTGCCTCGATTTCTGTGCAAACCTTCTCGGTAAATGTGCAGAAATAACAGCCACTAACAGTTCTCGATTTCTGTGCCTGAGAGCATTAAATGCAGCCCTCGAAAACAGTGCCAAAAACAGTCAAAGACTGTTCTGTATGGACTGCATTAAATGCAGCCGTACGGCCTCGAAAACCGTGCCTGAAAAGTACAGAATGCTACCTTGAAATTCGTGCCTGTCCCTGCCTTGAATTCTGTGCCCAAACAGTCCTCGAAAACCGTGCTGAAACTGTACTGTACGGCCGCAATAAATGCACCGTACAGCTCCTCGAAAAACATGCCTACAATAAATGAGGCCGTACTTCACCTCGATTTCTGTGCACAATAAATGCTGGCCGTTCTACTGTCTCGAAATGTGTGCCTGCAATAAATGTGCCGTACCTTCACCTCGATACTCGTGCCAGCAATTAATGGTCTTGGTTTTCGTGCCCACTGAAAATCACTCACAGCCCTGTCTGGAATTCGTGCCCTCACTCTCCTTCTTCAGCTCTCTCTTTTTCCTTCTTCTCCTCTCCAAGATGAAAAAAAAGTGAAGTAAAATGCCTCCCTCAACCCTTTTTGTCTAAACCCTAAGTGGGAATCTAATCCAACGGTGGAGAAAGATCCAATCCAATGGCTAAGATTCAATGAGAGTAAAAATCACATTTATTTAAATCACTTAAATAAATTTACTCACCCACTTAAATTTATCAAAAAGTGACTTAAACTTTATAAAGTCTCATTAAATAGATTTTAATGTGAGGGTCACCTTTTTCCCTTTTCTAAGTGACTTAGGCAAAAAGTCACTTAGGGAACAAATTCCTAGGTACAAAAACTAACACTCCCTCTTACCGAGGAAGGTGTTCTGCACCACTCCCAACTTATCTCTGAAGAAGACAAACTTCCCCCTCCCCAAAGACTTCGTCAGAATGTCTGCTACCTGCTCATCAGTGGATATATACTGTAGCTCAACTGCCCCTCTCTGAACATAATCACTGATGAAATGGTACCTGATCTCAATGTGCTTCGACCTGTCATGAAACACTGGATTCTCAGAGCGCTGAATGCAACTCTGATTGTCACAATAGATCACCGTAGGCCTAAGCTGCTGATCAAATAAATCTACCAATAACTTGCGAAGCCACAGTCCTTCACAAGTAGCCTGACTGGCTGCCATATACTCAGCCTCAGCAGAACTCAGTGCAACGGACTTCTGTTTCCGACTGAACCACGACATTGCTGCTGAGCCCAAACTGAAACAACAACCGGAAGTGCTCTTCCGATCCCTCACACAACCTGCCCAGTCTGAATCTGTGAACCCAACCAAGCTGACTCCACCCAAACCCCTATAGTCCAGACCATAATCCACCGTACCTGCAAGATATCTCAGTATGTGCTTTGCGGCAGTCCAGTGCACACTCTAGGATCAACCATGAACTGACTAAGAGTGTTAACCGCAAAACACAAGTCTGGCCTGGTATTGACCAGATACATCAATGACCCAATGAGCTGACGATATAAAGTGGGATCCACCAACTTACCCTCGGAAGCATGAAGTTGCTTCCAGTTGGTGATCATAGGCGTACACATCGGCCTGCAGTCCTCCATCTGAAATCTCTTCAGAATATCAACTGCATACTTCCCCTGTCCAAGGAAAATATGTCCAGGCTCCTGCCAAACCTCCATCCCTAGATAGTAATGCATCAGTCCAATGTCTGTCATCTTGTACTCCGATGCTAGATCTCTCTTGCAATGTGCAATGAGATGCTCATCACCTGTGATAAATAGATCATCAACATATAGCAGAAGAATGAGCGGATCTCCTCCAACCATAATGAAGTATAGGTTGGGATCAGCCTCACTCTTCTGGAATCCCATCGATGTCAAGTAAGTATCAATTCTGGAGTACCAAGCTCTAGGAGCTTGCTTCAGTCCGTACAAGGCTTTCCTCAGCCTGCACACATGAGAATCTCTCCCATGGATCTCAAATCCCTGTGGCTGCTCTAAATATACCTCCTCCTGCAGAAGACCATTGAGAAATGCAATCTTCACATCCATCTGGTGGATCTTCCAACCCATCTCTGCTGCTATAGATATAACTGCCTTGATAGAAGAATATCGAGCAACTGGAGCAAATGTCTCATCATAGTCAACTCCCTCAACCTGTGAGAACCCCCGCACCACAAACCAAGCCTTGTACTTCTCCACACTGCCATCCGCAGCATGCTTTATCTTGTAAAGCCACTTGGAAGTCACAACTGACTTCCCCTCAGGTCTCGGCACTATCTCCCAAGCATCATTCTTCATGATGGAATGGTACTCTTCCATCATGGCATCTCTCCATACCTGATGCTGGGAAGCCTCCTCAAATGTGGATGGCTCAGAGTCACGAAGACTCGCGACAAGGGCCATACCATACCTGTCTGGCTCCATCACTGTCCTGATTTGCTCCTGGGGCCTACCAACTGCCTCTACATCCTTCAAGGTCTCCTGAAGCCACTTAGGCTTCTTTTTCCTTGAAGACTGCTCCTCCCAAACTGGTCTTGGGCTCTCCTCATCTGAGGAAGTCCCAGTGCCTGAAGGTCCAACACCCCGAGGACCAGTACCTGATGAACCTGTGCCTGACGAACCTGTGATCTGAGGACTCAACCCTGAACATGTCCCTGAAATTGTCCCTGAAGTGCTAGCCACCTGAATCACTGAACCTATAGAAGCTGTGCCTGTACCCTGTGATCCAGTCACTCCAGAAACATGTGGACCTGATAGCTGCATCGAAGAAGCCTGTACCAACTGAGGTGTGGGAGCTGGTGTCTCCCCCTGCTCTAACTCCCTAGACTTCCTGAAGGTTCTCTCCTCATCAAACTTCACTTCCCGTCGGACAACAACTTTCCTTAGGCTAGGTAAGTAAAGCCGATAGGCCTTCGAAGTCTCGTCATATCCCACAAATATGCCTCTCTCTGCAGCGGGATCAAACTTCGTCCTCTTCTTAGAAGGGACGTGAGAGTAAGTCAACGAGCCAAATATGTGAAAGTGGCCCACCTCAGGCTTCTTGCTTGAATACATCTCCTCAGGAGTCTTACTCCCCACTGCCCTGTGAGGACTCCTGTTCTGCAGATAAACTGCAGTG
>LPNX010367321.1:597177-620874 GCA_001517045.1 Pseudotsuga menziesii
TAATATACCAAGTAGTAGAGGTGGATGGACTCTCCTGATGACTTGCCAACAATGAATGCTCACAATTCATATCCATGTCTGTGTTGGTGGCTAAAGAGACTCTCTCTCTCTCCATCTGTCCAGCATACAGGGAAAACTCCCTCTGAAATGCATCACCAAACTCATCAACCTCTGCTGAGGCTACAGTCTGCTGTCCCTTCTTCTTCTTCTTGCTTGGACATTGTGAAGCATAGTGCCCAAACGCTTGACATGCATAACACTTGATTTTACTCAAGTCTTTCTTCTGCCCACTCTGCTGGTGCTGCTTGGCCCCACCCTCCTTGGGACCCTTCTTCTTCTTGCCCTTAGCTGCCAAAGCCACATTCTCGTCATCAACCCCACTGTGAGATGTACTGCCCTGTACAAGACCTCTCCTAGTCTCCTCCTGCACAAAGTCATCCCAAAGTCTATCCCAGGTAGGTAGGTTCTCTCTGCCCACTATGGCTTGCACAAATGCGCCCCAGGGCTTTGAAGCCCCATTCACTGTTGTGCGTACTAGCTCTGTAGGGGCTACCGCCTCCCCAAGCGCTGCAAGTTCATCCCGAACTGCAGAAATCCTGGTAAGATATGCTGTGACTCCCTCACCCCCATTCATCTTTATACTTTTGAGTTTCTCTTTGAGAACCATCTTCCTGTTCTCATTGGAACTCTCATACAAACTGATCAAGGTTGACCACATCAAGTGTGCCCTAGTCTTGCCTGAAATGTGAGGGATTATGTGGTCTTTAACTGCATCTAGAATGATCCTCCTAGCTTTACAGTCCTTCTTGTTGAAAGTTGATAGAGCTGCTGCATCTGCTGATGCGGGAATGACAACCGAGTTAGCTGTAGTGTTCCTAATTATATCCGGCCATAACTCATTCTCCTCCAGTATCAGTAAAATTCTGGCCTTCCACGGCACAAAATTTCCTGCCCCATCCAGCCTATCCTCCAGTCTAAGACCTGTAGCCATCTCTACACCAACCCAACAAAGTGCTGCTCACTGACAGAAGGTAAAATACTAAAAATTTCTGAGATCTGAAAATTTCTGTGTGTCTGCAAAATATCACTGTTTTCTGCCCCCAAGCTCTGATACCATGAAGAAATTCTGGGTTTTACTGTTTGCTGGTTTATGTTTCATTTCGTGGTTTTCACATACAGTCGGTTTTGCATTGGTTGTAGGTTACTTAGAAAATTTTCTGAACAATTAAACACACAGTAAAATACACTAACAGGATGAAAAACACATTTAACAATCACACCATAAAATGATAGACTCGGAGATTTTTGGCCAAAACAAGCCCTGGAAAAACCCCCACGGGAAAAACCAGTTAGAGAGAGAGAGTTTTATTATGCTTCAGGATAAAAATCAGACATTAATTTTTACAGTAAAAAATCCAACTTATCTCAACCCAGAAATTTGACCAGCAGACTGTCACGGTTTCCAAGCTTTTGCTGCCTCGATTTCTGTGCAAACCTTCTCGGTAAATGTGCAGAAATAACAGCCACTAACAGTCCTCGATTTCTGTGCTTGAGAGCATTAAATGCAGCCCTCGAAAACAGTGCCAAAAATAGTCAAAGACCGTACTGTACGGACTGCATTAAATGCAGCCGTACGACCTCGAAAGCCGTGCCTGAAAAGTACAGAATGCTACCTTGAAATTCGTGCCTGTCCCTGCCTTGAATTCCGTGCCCAAACAGTCCTCGAAAACCGTGCTGAAACCGTACTGTACGGCCGCAATAAATGCACCGTACATCTCCTCGGAAAACGTGCATGCAATAAATGAGTCCGTACTTCACCTCGATTTTTGTGCACAATAAATGCTGGCTGTACTACTGTCTCGAAATGTGTGCCTGCAATAAATGTGCCGTACCTTCACCTCGATTCTCGTGCCAACAATTAATGGTCTTGGTTTTCGTGCCCACTGAAAATCACTCACAGCCCTGTCTGGAATTCGTGCCCTCACTCTCCTTCTTCAGCTCTCTCTTCTTCCTTCTTCTCCTCTCCAAGATGAAAAAAAAGTGAAGTGAAATGCCTCCTTCAACCCTTTTTGTCTAAACCCTAAGTGGGAATCTAATCCAACGGTGGTGAAAGATCCAATCCAATGGCTAAGATTCAATGAGAGTAAAAATCACATTTATTTAAATCACTTAAATAAATTTACTCACCCACTTAAATTTATCAAAAAGTGACTTAAACTTTATAAAGTCTCATTAAATAGATTTTAATGTGAGGGTCACCTTTTTCCCTTTTCTAAGTGACTTAGGCAAAAAGTCACTTAGGGAACAAATTCCTAGGTACAAAAACTAACAATCTGCAACATTATCACTTGTATTACAATAGATCAATTCAATTTCCTTTGATTCAATCTTCTCTCTCACGAAATGGTATTGTAGCTCAATATGCTTTGACCTTGCATGATATGCTGGGTTATGTGCCAATTTAATTGCACTTTGATTATCACAATGGATTTCTGTTGGTTCTTCTTGTTTTGCTCCAATATCTTCAAGAATTTGCCTTAACCAAACTGCTTCACAGGTAGCACTGGATATGGCTTTGTTTTCAGCTTTTGTTGAAGATAAAGAAACAATTGGCTGTTTCTTATTGCTCCATAACACGACCCTTGGTCCTATGTTGAAAGCATATCCCGAGGTAGACCTTCTGTCTTCGGGATTTCCATCCCAAGTCTGAATCAGAAAAACCTGCCATCTTAACATCTAGTTCATCATTATACATTAGACCAAAATTAATTGTTCCTTCCAAATATCGTAGGAATTTCTTTTCAACTTTCTAGTGAGTTTCACAAGGCTTAGCCACAAAGTGACTAAGAACGCTAACTGCATATGATATGTCTGGCCTGGTAGTGGTGAGATACTTTAAACTTCCCACCAGCTAACGATACAAATTACCATCTGCTTCTTTAGTTCCATCATCACTGTACAACTTCAAATTCTGATCTAAAGGAATTGACACTGCCTTACATTCACTCATATTGAACCTTTTAAGAATTTTCCTTATATATTTGCTTTGAGTAATCAGTGTCTTACTAGGCTCCTTCCAAAATTCAAGTCCTACACAGTAATGCAATTCACCAAGGTCTTTCATTTCAAATTTTTGTGACAATTGCCTTTTAATTTCTTCAATCAACTTACATGCACTACCTGTAGTAATGAGATCATCAACATATAAGGATATCAAGCGAGCGTTTCCCTCTTTATCTTTCTTAACATAAAGGTTAGGATCACTTTTTCTTTTCACAAAACCTTTCTGATTAAAGGAGGAGTCAATCTTTATATACCATGATCTAGGGGCCTGTTTCAAACCATAGATAGCTTTCTTTAATTTACAAACAAGATGAACTTGTCCTTTCTTTACAAATCCTTCAGGATAAACGAAATACACTTCTTCTTTTAGCTCACCATTCAAGAAAATAGATTTGACATCTAATTGATGTATTTTCCATTTAAGTTTTGTAGCCAATGCAACACGTACTCTAATTGTATTCAACTTAGCTACTAGGGAAATTGTATCTTCAGGATAACCTTTTGCGACTAGTCTTGCCTTCTTTTTGAGAATAACCTTTTGCCACTAGTCTTGCCTTATATTTATCAATATTACCATCAACTTTAAACATAGATTTGAATAGCCATTTAGATCCTATGGGAACTTTATTCTTAGGTAATTATGTTAATTCCCAAGTTTGATTTTTCGTTATAGAGTTATATTCTTCATTCATAGCATTTATCCATTCTTTCTTATCTTTGGCTTGTTCAAAATTCAGTGGTTCTATGGCATTCATTACATGAGTCATTAAGACAATCTCTGTACCTTGTAGGAGATGAGTTTGTCGAGTTGACCTTCTTGGTACTACAGTACCTATCGGAGTTCCATCCATGATTCTTCTGCGTTCTACTATATCTTCATCAGATAATGTATCACTGCTGCTTGAAGTGTTCATACTGCTTGAAGAATTCATGTTGCTTTCACCTTGTTCTTGAACCTTTTCCTGATCTTGTTGAACAATCGCGTCTATTTTGACATGATTATGATTATCATTGAAGATATGCTATACATCAATATCATTCATTTTATCACTTTTATCTGCATTCTCATGGAACACCACATCTCTACTTATAAGCAATTTATGTGAACTAGGATGAAACAATTTGTCTGCTTTTTGATCAATGCAGTAGCCAACAAATATGCATTCAATTGATTTTGCATTAAGTTTTCTTCTCTCATCTTTTGGAATATGTGTAAAAGCCTTACAACTAAATATACCCTTAAATGATTGATTTTTGGTTTATAACCATGAAAAACTTCAAAAGGTGTGTTATCACATATATAGTAGCCAGGCTACCATATTCTATTTTTAAGATACAGTACATTTTTCAGCCAGATCTCTTACATATGAGATGCTGAGATGAACAGTTTTGTCGGATCAGTATTTTACTTGTGGACTATTGTACTCTCCCATCATCTTGACTGAGTCTCAGGCACTCAGATTTGAGGACTGATGTAGCCATTTAGTTATTTACAGAGCAGTTATTGATGCCTAGATTTATATCAGTACTTTCTCATTGGACAGATGATGGTTCAGATGGATTATATGCATGATTATGGCTCAACTTTTATTATATTGTGTTATGGTTATCATTACTCTTATACTCATTTCTCTGATATGTATTAACATGTAGTGTCATGATCTAGCGGTCATAATTATATGGACTTGGATGTATTTTGTATTATGTATTGATGTCCCTACTTAGACTTGGAAGTTCCTAATCTATACTCATTGGTTTTACCCTCCTTAGGGAGAATAGAGGTAGTCATTCCCACCATTGTTTTGGCTTGCTAGTGTTGGCTTCATCATTCAATGTCTCCACCCATCCATTACTTTCCAGTTTTGTTTTAACCCGACTTACTACTTGACTTGTGGCATGGAGGACCTTTCCCCACTAGAACCCTTGTTGGACAAGCCTCCCTGTTTATATTGTGTCTCGGCTTTGAGTTGGTGACAGAACTTGCCTTTGGTGAGTTGGATTGTATGCCTAAATCATTTTGGTCGGTTGTCCCGATGTTTGGCACTGTGCAGAACTCCCCCTGGTCACTTGAGATGTTGTTGGCTAAAACTGAAAGCTCATGTACTACTTGTCTTGGAAAATGATATATATGTGCCCATGGAAAATAAAAATGTGCTAAACTGTGTTTTTTAATATATGTGAAAAAGGGCAAGAGCAATGAAATGCTAAAAATATTCCTTGAAGGGTATAAGAAAAGATCCAAAAAAGCAATGGTTAAATATATGCTATATCCTAATATTGCTGACCTTATAAGTTTGAATATGTCCCAGATGAAAGCTATGATTAGTTGTGCTTTTAAGCACTGGTGAAGTCCCAAAGGGTCATATAGGCCAAAAAGGCCATGGAAATAAAATTGATGGTCCTAATGAACTTGGATCAAACTTGATGTAGACATGATGCCTAAGTTGAATAAGCACTCTGTAAACAACTCAACCATTTGTGAAGCACTGCCATTCCCTGTGTTGTTGTTTGTCCGACATGTGTTTATAGTGAGTATTCCCCTTCCATATCCAAAGTGTCATGATGTTAAGTAAGAATTCACCCTTTGCCCTAGGCTTATCAATTTTAGCCTTCACCCTTCACTAGCAAATTGACTACAACTATGAAATGATTATAGTCCTCAAAGTCTAGTCTGAGTAATAATAAATAAAAACCCTATATATGTATTTGGTTGATGTACCGCCTGTGAAATGGCTGCTACTTGTTGTGATTGTTACTTAAATGATTTGTAGAGCATGCCTTAGCCTCATAGCACTTGCAGCAGATGGATGATAGTCTGAGTTATATTATTGGTATCTGGTCATTTACAGATGATTATATTGTCTATTGGATATTGTTGATGATCAGGCAGAGACCTGGAAAGGGTATATAGCCTAGATGGTTTTGGACTCTGAGTCTAATGAGACAGTTTATTATCAGTTCCGGGCACTCATAGAGATGATCAGGCTCATTTTACCTTTCTGATGCAGTTTTGCTTCACAGGATGATGTGTATGATACTATGAGCAGGGAGATGTTTTATTTGGATCTCCTAGGGCGCTGTATGGGGCATAGGGGGTGTAATCACTTGATTGTACCATAGTACCCCCACCCCAGAGAGTCTGGTGGGCTCAGTTGGACAACGCTGGCACCTTGGGATGCTGTTTTGGCAAGTTCACATTTCCCGAGGCAGATTAAAAAATGATTAAATGGCTATTGAAGAAATCGATTTGGGCTACTGAGACAAGGAAATAACATGGGATGAGTCATGATGATGAGAGTGATGTCCTCCACACCTTCTCCAACAGTTGCAGCACCTGAATGGGCCCACACCTATTTTTTGGGCATTTTATTATTATTTTCTGGAGCTTTTGGGAGGCTCACGATTTCCTCAACGAGGCACAAAGTCAAAGAATTAAAATATTATATTATTTTATTGTGCCACGGGGCACCCATAGGGAGTTAGTTAATACTCCATGGACCCACCATGTGCTTCATTTATTTATTGTTGAGTGGCGTACCCTCTTTATGGGTGATTTAGTCCACTTTGGTACTTTATGGTTATATTGATCTATGTATTGTATGTTGAGCTCATCTCAACCATTGATTATAATATTTTATCTTTTAATCTTAGCCACTCGTTTTGAAAGTGGTTAGGATTTTGGTTCTCTCATTTCTATTTAAAGGAGAGAGCTTCTCATTTGTAAAGGGTCTTTGGCTCTTGGATCTGATTAATAGAAAGATTTTTTGTGGAAATTTTCTGGATCTACTTTGCATCTGATGTTCTTCGATGGTGATTGGAAAGTCTTTTGCTTCCTAGCATTCGTGAAATTGTTATGAGATCTATATTTTTTGGGGATCATTGTTTTGTCTACAGGATGATGACTTCAGCTTGGGCGTTTTTGCAGGGGGACCTCAACTCGCTTGGATTGTCTTCGTTTTTTATCAGGGAGTTTTCATTAGTGTTGTGGTGACCTATGATTTCTTCTTGCTATTTTTCTGCAGCATATAGCTTCTTTCTAATGTCACAGCAAATCTAATATGGTTGACATTTGTTGTGCAAGAGAGAGGGCGCATTGAGTTCCTTGGGCAAACACTGAACATAGAACTTGCTTCAATCTTCTCAAATTGATTGGGATGGCGGGAATCATCATCATCGAGGCATCTACAAGCATTTCCAGGTAAGATCTAACAGGGAAGTCTCTTCTCTTTCAGATCTCAATCCATTGTACCTGCTTTTCTTCAATTTTTCTGAAAAAACTCCTAAATAATAAAAATCCAAAACATATTTAATCAGGGAACCGCTTGATCTTTGAACAAACCATTTCTGGGTTTTGTAGATCGGGCCTCCCCCTCACTAAATCATTCTCAACGCTGCTCTAATTGTGATTGGTTTGCCCTAGATCTGACTTTCTGACTGCTCAAACCCCAGCACCCCACTGAAAATTTGACTTTTTCCAGAGTTGACTTTTTGCGAAAAATAATTACATGGGTGTGTAGATTAGGTCTTCCTCATTCCAAAACACCCCCAATGTTGAGCTAGTTCCTGCCAGGTAGCCCTAGATCTGAAAAACTGACTTTCAGCCTTCTAGCCTCCCTTATTAGATTTTGACTTTTCCAGATCTAATTTTTTTCTGAAATTTTTTGACTTGGGTTTGTAGATCGGGCCATCCTGATCCCATTTCTACTCCAGTGCTGAGCTGCTAGTCTCCTAGTGGCTCTACATCTACAGATCTGCCTCTCCAAACCCTAGCGCTAGCCCTCCTTCTGCTGATTTCCCTGTAACTTGAATCTTCCGGGCCAAATCCTTTTCCGGGTCCATAGATCAGGGCATATCCCAGGTGGGTTCACTTAAACGTTGCGCTGATACTGACTCCATTACCTAAGGCTGAACAAGCATTGATCTCCAAGCATAGCGCTAGCCCCTTTTTGACCTCTTTCCCCTAAAAGTTGACCTCTCCTTGATAACTCAGGTAACCTGACATTTCATATCTTTCATCGAGTCTATCTCTTTGGTACTAGACAGTCCCAACTCTGTCCTTACTCACCCTGTCTCAGTTACGTTTCCCAAGACAGTGGTTATCTTCATCAATTGCTAGTACCTTAACCCTAGATCTAGTATTCCCCCCCATAGGTCACTTTGGATCAACCCTCATATGACTGAAGTCCTCATCCAAAGCCCAAGTCCATTTACTATTATCATCCATAGATCTAAAGTTTCTGATTACCTTACACCTTACGTACCTCAAGCCATACTTGATCTAATCTGGTGTTTAGGTCTGATCTCTCTTGTCGGGAGTAGATCTGGGTCTCCTCCATTGTTGTCTTGGACTTAGACAACATAAAGCGAAGATTGCCTTGATTGGCGTGACAACCATCCATTTGGGAGTCTAGGCAGTTTTGGTTCCACCTCCTTAGTTGCTTGCCTCTCTACCGTCCATCCTGGATCCACCTCACACAGGCAACTACAAGGTTGGTGATAACATTTTGGCGCCGTTGTCGGGGAGGTAGAGGCCTACGCCTACCTTGGTTCAACATACCTCACCTTTCTCTACGGCATATCTTTTATTGGTGAATTACTTGTGCGGTTCACCTGGCGACTCCACCCTGGGACTCCATTGAGGACCGTACCCAACGTATTAATCTTAAGTTCCTAGAACGTCCCGTAAACGCTCAAGGAATCCCTATAACTTACACAAAGAAAAACAGACAAGTATCCAACCCCACTATTTTCTTAAGTCATCCTTTGGGATCCCTTTCAGCCTCATCTAGCCCGATGGCCAGAACAAACACTAGTGGAAATCATAATGCTCCTCCTCCAAAAAACTCTAGGATTTTTGGAAGGAAGGCCAAAGCATCTCCTTTAGATTTCTCCCTGATTCAAGGGGCTCCGCATGACATGCCTGACAAATATTTTGAAAAGGTTCCTAAGTTTGATGGAGTGTCAGCTACCTCCATTGAAGACCACATTGACAAAGTCTGGGATCATATGGAAGCATATGGAGCTGTTGATGAGGATGTTTTCATGAGAGGCCTTATGCACTCTCTGGAAGGAGATGTGTGGAAGTGGTTTGATAGATTGCTTGCTTCATCCATCAATGGTTATGACAACTTCGTCACAAAGCTTAACAGTGATTGGTCTCACAAGTTGGATGGGAAATTCCTTTTACATCAACTGTTTGACATAAAGAAGAGGGAGAATGAAACAGTCCATGAATTTAACCTAAGATTTGACAAGACTGTAGGAAATATTCCCGATGAAATTAGACCTAAGGACCAAGCAATTGTTATCCATTATCTGAATGCTTTTGACTGTTGGTTGGGTTTCAACTTAAAGGACAAGAATCCAAAATTCAAATGACTTAAAGACTGCCCAATTCAATGCAAAGATGGCTGAGCAGCATGCAGGATCTATGGGTAAGCAAAATTTCTTCGAGCATTATGCCCCATCTACTTCTAGATCCGACCCTAAGCTTCGAAAGCCTAAGGAGCCTGTGAGTGAACCAAAAGAAGCAAATGACACGTTAGAAACTATGCAAGAAATGATGAAACAACTAACTGTCCTAACCAAGAGTGTTGCTAGTTTTCATGATCCTGAGAGACATAGGAATCCTTATGGCCCTAAACCCTACTGGAACAACAATAGGGGCCCTGAGAGAGATCCCAACAGAAGAAGACCTGAGTATCCTGAGAATCCTGAAAGGAAGAATGTTAATTGGTGTGATGAGAATGATGAAGAGCCATCAAACACTGGCCACCCTGATGACTAACCAAACAACATCAATTTCATGAATGATTTATCTTTTGATGATGGTTTTGGAAGAATTCTCCTGGAGGAAGAGCCATGTGAGCATGAAGAGGAAGCTTGGGAGCTAGAAGAGGATGTTGTTGATGAGCCTGATCCTTCATGTTGTGCAACAAATATCCCTGAAACGAAAGAGCAACCATAGGTTAAAATCTATAAATGAAGAGTGGACCCCAACCTTCTTTCTTAGACAAACATAAAACAATTAATGAAGATAATAAGGAAGAAGAAGATCTTGCCTTAGGAGATTTGAATTTGAACATTGACATAGAGAAAGAGCTAAGCAAGATAATGTGTAATATCCCTATCACTGAGTTGATGAATGTACCTTCTATAAGGAGCCAAGTGGAGGAGTTCTTTGATGGCATTGGTCAAGACAAGACCCCTGAGATTGCCTTAGAATCCAGTCACATACAGAGCCCTAGTGGGATACAACTTAGCAAAGATGAAAAGGACCCACCTGTTAACATCCAATCTGCTATCTATGAGAGAAAGAACGGTGGTCACCCTCCCTTTTACCGAACCTTACACATTCAGAATATGATCCTGCATAATTGCATGTTGGATTCTGGAGCAGCTATGAATGTAATGCCTTTGCATGTCATGAAGGAAATGGGATTGGAAGTGACTAGACCTTATGGAAATATTTGTGGCATAGACTCGAGGCGAGTGCCATCCCATGGCTTAATCAAAAACCTTAGAGCTGATCTGTTTGCATGCTCAGACATCTCCACTATGATGGATGTAGTTGTTATTGACTTGCCCCCAGCATATGGAATGCATTTATCTAGGAAGTGGGCAGCTGGTTTAGGTGGATACCTCATGATGGATTTATCATACCTTTGTGTCCCAAACTCTGACGGTGCTTTGATTAGGATCAATAGGGAACCCTGCTATGAAAAACATTTGGAGACTTTTGAAGAAGGAATTAAAAACACATACGGGGAGGAATTGTTGAATAATGCTAAGGCCCATATTGTGGAAGATGCAAATGAAGTAGGGGAATACATGCAGCCTGAAAACATGTTTATGGCAATGGAAGATTTTGACTTATCTTCGGAAGAAGATCAAAGAACTAATAATGCTAGGCATAGGGGAAGAGTCCCTCGAAGAGTGAATGAATGGATTGCTTTAATTGACCATAATAGAGAGAGAGAAAGCCAAGGACTTGAACCTATTTACCCATGGGCAAACCATCCTGAATTAGCTAGTGTAGTGGATGCTGATGATGAAGTTAGTAGCACCCGTGTTTCTGATGTTGCTGAGTCATTATCTCATTTATCTTTGGAAGATGGTAACTTAATTCAAGTCCATGATAACTCTCTAAGTTGGCAAGAAGATGCTTTAATAAATGATGCACCTGAAGGAGATTTTAATCTTAATAATCTTGCTATATTTCAGACTCCTTCAGCTATACCAAATAATGTCTTATCAGCATATCCTCTCATCCCTAATTTTCTCCTGCCTTTTGAGTCATCCAGTCTTCATAGTCATGATTTATCTCACATTCCTAGTCCTGCTACATCTCAATCTGAAGTAGGCCCAACCGAGCTAGAAGGTATGCATATTCATGTTCCTACAGGGGAAGGCTTTAGCCACAGTACTGTTATGTCCCATATGCCTCATCCTTTGGAAGAAGATAGAGACTTCTGGACTGTGGGAGAAACTGTCAAACACGTGATATCTCTTCATAATGATAAAACTAGTACAAGTACCCAGGGGATAAGGAGAGAGATTAGAGAGATCCTAGTTGGCAGCATAGCTATTCCCATTGATGGTGGTCCACCCAGATTAGGGTGCAGTTCCTTCGATGAGGAGCTCAAGGATTGTCACCCCGCAACCACAAAACCTCGTTGATATCCATCCCATGCCTATACGAAACATTGAAGTGGTCCCCGAATTAGTAAATAGGAATGGTCTACGAATCAGTAAGATCTAACAGGTAAGTCTCTTCTCTTTCAAATCTCAATCCATTGTACCTGCTTTTCTTCAATTTTTCTTAAAAAACTCCTAAATAATAAAAATCCAAAAAATATTTAATCGGGGAACCGCTTGATCTTTGAACAAACCATTTTTGGGTTTTGTAGATCATGCCTCCCCCTCACTGAATCATCCTCAACGCTGCCCTAATTGTGATTGGTTTTCCCTAGATCTGACTTTCTGACTGCTCAAACCTCAGTGCCCCACTGAAAATTTGACTTTTTCTAGAGTTGACTTTTTGCGGAAAATAATTACATGGGTGTGTAGATCAGGTCTTCCTTATTCTAGAATACCCCCAACACTGAGCTAGTTTCTGGCAGGTAGCCCTAGATCTGAAAAACTGACTTTCAGCCTCCTAGCCTCCCTCATTAGATTTTGACTTTTCCAGATCTGATTTTTCCTGAAATTTTCTGACTTGGGTTTGTAGATCGGGCCATCCTGATCTCATTTCTACTCCAACGTTGAGATGGTAGTCTCCTGGTGTCTCTAGATCTGCAGATCTGCCTCTCCAAACCCTAGCACTAGCCCTCCTTCTACTGATTTCCCTATAACCTGAATCTTCTGGGCCAAATCCTTTTTTGGGTCCATAGATCAGGGCATATCCCAGGTGGGTTCACTTAAACGCTGTGCTGATACTGACTCCATTACCCAAGGCTGAACAAGCACTGATCTCCAAGCATAGTGCTAGCCCCTTTTTGACCTCTTTCCCCTGAAAGTTGACCTCTCCTTGATAACTCAGGTAACTTGGCATTTCATATCTTTCATTGAGTCTATCTCTTTGGTACTAGACAGTCCCAACTCTGTCCTTAATCACCTTGTCTTTAGTTACATTTCCCAAGACAATGGTTATCTTCATCAGTTGCTAGTACCTCAACCCTAGATCTAGTATTTCCCCCCATAGGTCACTTTGGATCAACCCTCATATGACTGAAGTCCTCATCCAAAGCCCATGTCCATTTACTACTATCATCCATAGATCTAGAGTTTCTGATTACCTTACACCTTACGTACCTCAAGCCATACTTGATCTGATCTGGTGTTTAGGTTTGATCTCTCCTTTCGGGAGTAGATATGGGTCTCCCTCGTTGTTGTCTTGGACTTAGACAACATAAAGCGAAGACTGCTTTGATTAGCGTGATAGCCATCCATTTGGGAGTTTAGGCAGTCTTGGTTCCACCTCCTTAGTTGCTTGCCCCTCTACCATCCATCTTGGATCCACCTCACACAGGCAACTACAAGGTTGGTGATAACAAGGTGTTTGAAAATCTAACTTCTTTGTTGGACTTATATTCTTTAAATAAACAATAGTGTTAATGGCTTCAACCCAAAAACCATTAGAGATGTTTTTAGCTTGAAGCATGCTGGGAGCACATTCTATCAGTGTTTTGTTCTTCCCCTTAACAACTCCATTTTGTTGAGGCACTGTAAATTGCTATTGGATTCCATGATCTTTACAATACCTTTTGAATGCTCCAGAAGTATATTCACCCCCTTGATGAGATCCGAGGAATTTAATGCTTTTGCTTGTTTGTTTTTCAACCATAGTTCTAGATTCCTTAAAGTATTCAAAGACATCACCTTTTCTTCTTGTTGCTCGTCGATGTGCACACTGTCATCCAAAATCTTTTGAATGGCTATCTCCCGGCAAAAGGGAGAGGTGCGGCCTTGGGGGCAAGCAAAGAGTTAAGTGCTGTCACCTGATCCCGACTCCTCCGTTTAGGCAACCTCCAATGTATACTTATTTATAGATTTAGCCCTTTTGCTAGTCAAGGGTGAAGGGAACTAAAACCAGGTAAGGCCAAGGGATGACTTTATAACTTGACACTGTAAGCACCTGGGCTAAAAGACAAGGGGATCCACACAATACATAAGTTGGACTAGGTGAACAATAGAGAATGGAAGTGTCTCACAAGTGGGTGGAATGATGAGAAGGCTCCACTAGACTCTAGACAAGCAACCTTTATATTATTTATTTGCATAACTTTGATATACTAGTTAACCTCTAAAGGCAGGTTCCTTGGCAATCCTTCTGGGCTTCCAGAAAATGACAAAGACATAACCTTCTGGGGCTAGTCAATCCCTGTTGCCCTATGGGGGAAAATGAGCCGTACATTATACAAAGAATGAGTGCTCATCCTCTAGCCATCAACTTTATTTCTTATAACTAAATTGCCAGGCTCCAAGAGCAGGTGCCCTGGAAAGCCTTCCGGGCTTCCGAAAAATGACTGAGGTCAGCTTTGAGGGGCTTGCCTCACCTTGGTACCCTGTGAGGATAAATGAGCCTTACACCATACAATGGATGAGTGCTCATCTCTTGGCAACTGCCTAGTTTTATTTTTATGTCCAATAGTGTCTGGAAACACTTTTATTTTGCTAGCAGGGAATCCATTTAGAATAGCCTTAAGCTTCGATGCCTTAGTGTCTGTTGCCCGTCGATGTGCACACCGTCAGTCGGAAATCTTTCAGACGACTGTCTCCCGGCAGAAGGGAGAGGTGCGGCCTTGGGGACAAGCAAAGAGTCAAGTGCTATCACATGATCCCGACTTTTTTGTTTAGGCAAACTCCTAACGAAGCCAAGGGGGGTAGTCTCTACGGAAAGTTATTAAGGTTATTAGTTGATGGTTTGTTTAGTAAGTTTTTAGGAGTTTTTTGAAAGTGGGGTTCCAAGATATAACTGCAACGATATTTTAAAAGAATCCTTTAACAACATGAATTAAAAGATCACTCTAAAACATAGAAAATGATGCACGATTCTTGATATTGATAGCAAGCAAATAAGAGTGCAAGGACCAGTGCCTTATGGAGTCAACACAGTGAGAAAAATATAATTGCTAATAAAGGAAAATGTTGTGCAAGTGTATCTTGGTAAATTTTAGATTATTAGATTGTGAATCTTGGTTAGGGAAAGAAGGGCAACTCTCGAGAAACCGTAAAGGTACAGAGAGGAATGTCCGAAAATCAGACTTTGGTGGCTCCGTACAAGGACACGTTGGCTGCCAAAGTCCCGAGAGCATGTTCAACACTACAACAACCGGGGATGTAGCCTAACGGTGCTCCCAAGATCTAAGTACAGTGGTTCCAGCTTCCCCAGGAAGAATTTGCCCACACAAAGTCTAACCAAAGCGCCGGATTTTCGCTTATCTCTCGGGTAGTTAACTTTATTAAGTGACTGATTAAATTAAATGTTATATGTTAAAGATTGCTTCCACTATTTTTGAGTATCCCAAATAGGGTAGAGAATACGTAGCGGTAGCGAAATAGTTTTATTCCAGTTTTGAACAAGTAACCATGGACTCTCTGACAGAGAGCGTTCTTGTCTTGCTTTTCAACGAAGTTCAAGAGACTTTGGATTCATTTTATTAAACAAGTTAGAATATGAAAGAAATAAAACGCTACTAATGAAAAATATATGATGACCAAACTTATGCGTCACTTTTCTGATCAACCTCCACTAATCGACAAAGCCTTTGGGTGGAGATGAGAGCATAATTCGTGGCGACTAAGAATGGTTTTATTTCTAAACTACTTTTGCAATAAAAATGGATTAAACTATGAAAATGTGAATGAAAGTATACACCATGCACTTAAGAAGTGAGTGTGTGAAGTGGTGGAGTTAGAAAAAAAAATCTCACGAAAATGACAAAAAGACGCAAATCCCCCCAGGGGGGATGGGATGTGGGTGCTGGTTACCCCACTGCCCTTGTTTAATTCTGTTACAATTTTGTATGATGAAGATGAAGATGAAGTGCTTCTTAGTCCATTAAACTTGGATCTAAGAGCTTACAATGGTGCACCAAGGTACTATAACAAATTGGGTGTCCACCGGATTGTTCTAGGCCCTCCTTGATGATCTTGGTCACTCCAAAACTTCACTTTTATGCGCAGACCTGCTAAAGACCAGCAAGGTAAAAATGTTAAAAAATGATGGGAAAGACAAAAAAAAATTGGAAAATTTTGTACTTAAATTTTTTTTGCAAAAGTTTTAAGTGTAAACACAATTTCCTAGCTTTAGATCTAGTCAAAAGATGGAAACTTGAAAGTATTTCTAGATCTATATAACATGCTAAGATAAGTAGATTCGAATGATAAAACCTTAAAGAGATAGATCTACTTGGTTTAGCATAATAAAAAAGTAACCGGGAAAGAGAAAGAGTTTGGGTATGAAGAGATGGATGGAACCGCTCAAACCCTCACTTGATCTTTCGTTGATAGCTTTGGAGTTCTTGTAGCAAGGTTAGATTCAAAGAAATTATGCCAAGGAAGGGGAAGAGACAGCTTAGTTCAATGCCTCCCGTGGATCTCGTAACCTGCAAAGCTATAGAACAACTCCTGCACAAACTCGATTAGATCTAGTATGCATGCAAAAGAAAAATTTGGAGAACCTCAATATAACTGAATAAAGTTGGCTACTCCTATATCTTTCCAATGCAAATCATAAATAAGTAACTTAGTAGCTGTAAATACTTGTTCTATGTATCATGAAAGATCCTTTAAGCTAGATACATAAACATAATTTGAACAGGATGTTGTCCGCAGAATGCACATCGTCAGCAGAAATCTTTTGGACTGCTATTTCCCAGGTGGTAAAGGTGTGGCCTTGTGGGCAAGCAAAGAGCTAGGTGCTGTCACCTGATCCCAGCTCCTCCGTTTAGGCTAACTCTTAACGAAACCAAGGGGGGTAGTCCCTAAAAAAGAGTTGTCTAAGGCTCTTGTTGTTTAAATGTTTTTGGGTGGAAGATGTGAATTAGTGTTGTTTAGGAGTTTTTATGATATACATAATAATCAATTAAGCAATCCACGTTGCTATTTGCAAAACACGATATAAATTGAATAAGAAGACTGAAATCAAAGCATCCACAACATGAATAACTTAGAATAAACATGACAAATGGTCTAGATCAAATAGTGCGGAAGAATTAAAAGACCAGTGCCAAAATGGAGTCAAAGTACTGGGGATGCTGAAATACAAGTCTCGAAGATGTTCGTGAGATCGTTTTGCAAATGCTCTTGGTTAATTTTATTGTGTATTTTTCAGATGATCTTGTTTATTTGGTGAGGGGAATTTCCAATCGGTACGCAAGGTACTAGAAATCTAACCGGAAATATTCTAAGTGGCCTCATTTGAAGACATGTTGGACCGTCTAGTTTGCAGCGAGGCGTTCGATAACTTTTCAACCACTGCAAATGAGGAGGGCTACCCAGCGCCCCTAGTAAAAATTTCCCCACTTAGAATATTATCGCGTTCAATGCCGGTTCGTTGCTTATGGGGTGTTAAATTTTATTATGATTGTACTTGGAATTAGGTGTGTGAATTAGCAAGTTACAATGCTTCTGGGTATCCCAAACGGGAAGAGCATACACACTGTAGAATAGTAAGTTCCAATTTTACGGAAGAATGTTGGTTGCAAATTTTATTAGTACACAAAGCTCTCCGACAGAGAGTGCTCTTGATCCACCTTATGGTGAGATTCAAGAGTCTTATTTAATCTACAATGCGAATGTAATACAACAATGCTCTCCGATAGAGAGTGCTCTTGATTTGTCTTATGACGAATTCAAGAGACTTTAGATTCCTTTTATGATTTAATTGATGAAAGAGCAAAATAACCATGAAATAGATAGCATGCAAGTGATGAAATCAAATCTAGCAATTAGTGAAAATAAAAACTAAGTCTAATAAAGCAAACTAAGCTAAGCAAAAATAAACAAACGCCACAAGACACACTTCCCCCAAATAGGGGAAGTAGAAAAAACGTGGGAGGCTTGACCCTGCTAGCCTTTTTATTAATGAGTTACAATGAAAGGGGTTTTAACCCTTGAAAAAGAAAACTTGAAAAACTAAAGAAATGGACAAGCCTTAATGGCTTTTACAAAGGATGTGTTTTTTGAGTTTGTCTTCTTGGTTTTTTAGCTTTTTCTTCAATTTCCTCAAGTCTTGTTTTCTTGGTTCACTCCCTCCACAAGAAAGCCAAACACTCATGCACCCATTATTTGTTAATAAACCAAACTAATCTAGATGCCAAAGAAGAATGAAATTATTCCGAGTACAAAATTACTCTTTTTAAATGCAATTTTTTAGTCTTTTTTGAAATAAAACTAGGAAAAAAAATACATGCAACAAAGAGTGAAAAAAGGATGAAAATGATGAAGAAACGGGGCAGCCAACAAAGGAGTGAGATGGCTGCAAGGAATGAAGAAAAGGTGCAGCCAAACAGAGAGAAAGATGGCTGCAAATAAGTGAGGAAAGAAGGCTAAAAAAGTGCCAAAAGTGGCTGAAAAAAGTGAAAAAATAGGGCAGCCAACAAAGGAAAAAGTTGGCTGCAAAAATTGAGAAAAAGAGGGCGGAAAAGAGTGAAGAAGTGGGCAAAAAAGCAAGAAAGAGAAGGTGGAAAAGAAGGTGAAACAATGAGAAAAAAGAGAAGCAAGCAAGTCAGAAATAGATAGAGGAAAGAAGAGGTAGATCTAGAGAATGGAAAGAAGACGAAGCAACAATGGATTTTGTAACCAAAGAATAATTTAAATTTTGATTATGAAGGATGAGAAAGAGCCCCTTTTAGCCGTGTTTCTTGAGTTGGAATTAAGCGTTTTGTAGACCCTTCATGGTGAAAATGTTAGCTTAAAAACTCTTGTATGAAGAACTGGTTGAGCTTCAACCCTTCCTCCTTCGATGATCTGTGAATCACACACTCAAACAACAATAAACAAGATCAAGTGCTAGAATGCATGATGAAATAAACATTTGAAAAAAAATGGTATAACTGACTACTTCCTGTTCGATTCAGATATTCAATTAATCTTGCATGGATAACCAAACTAAAACAATAAATGGATATCCTACCGTGCTAGATTTATAGCCCTCCTGAGCTAGCAATGATCATATCTTTTCCAAAGAAAGAGAGTGAGAAAGGTATCACCTCACAAAATGAAAATCATGAACACAAAGATCCCACGCATAGACCTCCAAAGTCACTTTTATTCCATTAAGCAAATATGAGTTACAAATTGGGGCAGAGTTCTCTAGCAAATTCTCCATATGCAAATGGGAACAAGATACCCGCCTTTATACAAAATGAGAGAGACTAAAAACCTAAATCAGGACTCGGCATCAGAGAGGGCACACTGGAGCAAATCTGACTGATTGAATCAACTCGGCATAATGATTTGGTGCTAGAACTCAAGTTCAGGAAGGTGGGAGTGGGGAGGTGGCCTCCACCTGGGCAAGGCGCCCCCACTCCCTTCATGGGAATCTTCACCAGTGAATGAGCTCACTCCATCTACGATTGACTTGAGGATGAAGGAGGCGCAACCCTGGCTAGATGAGGATGAAGACTGGAGCTGAATCAGAGCTAAACTGGGAGCTGTGGGTTGGCAGGAGTAATGGGGGGGGGGGTGAGGTGGCTCGTCCCTCCTTTGTTTGATCGCCAATCCAATCAATGACCAACACTTTAACCCAAATCATGATCTAGCTGGAAGAGGACGAATTTCCTCATGGAGGGTTAACTGCTGCACTCCGATACTGATATGAATATTATTGATGTTGATTGGAATCATCCCAGATGCTCTGTGTCGAGCTAATTAGCCCTTTATTAAATCAAATTTGGCCTTTTTTGGAGATATTTTGATTTTCTCCAATTTAATATTTTTTATTATTTTAATTAATATTTCTCATTTTTTGGGTTTTTTGAGAAAATATTAATTACAAGGCCAAATGATAGTCCGAAACTTAGGATAAGCGTGTCTAGGGGTTAAATGAGTGTTTTGGCTTAGAAAACAAGTTTTTATTTGCCAAAAACACCCCCCAGACCACTTAATTATTGCAAATTGAAATTTTTTAATTAAACTATAGTAAAAATGGTTTAATTAATTGAAAAATTTAATTATTTCTCTATAGTCAAAAAATAAAAAAATAAAAAAGTGCTACGCGTTTGGGAAATTTTTTTTCGAACAATGTTTTAATGCATCCTGGGCCCTAGGAAATGACCATAGAACATACAACTAGTGTTTAGTAGGTTCATATTCAACAGTTGGACTCTAATAACCCCCCAAGGCCAAAATTCAAAATCGGGCATTCCAGCTTTGGAGGAAGCGGGAGAAAAACTCATCGATTATACTCGGCTAAAGGCAAAGCATAATCGACAAGGAAAAAAACTCCCCGGAATACCTTAGTTCAAAATTACGTCTTAGGGGACCGAGCCACTCAAAACCCCTACTAGCACACTTTATTACAACAACCCCATGGGGCATGGTCATTTCAACATAAAAATAAAATTGACTAGCCAAAATTGGCTAGGCACAAAATTCTGAACCTCTGATACACTGGATATGAACATGGACCATGTTCATCACTTGGCAGCTCAACGGAAGGTTCAACTATTGTACAAAATAGTTGGTAACACAGGAGAAATCTTAAACCATGCAATATCACCTCATTCAACTAACATCCATCCAATGGCACACAGTAGACCTCCAAAGTCTTCAATTCTATTATCAAAATCTCAGCAGCATTACAATAGGCAGAGGTCCCTTCCATCCATCTAAATGAGGAAGAAAGCCTTGCTTAAATAGGAAAAGTGAGAGTAAAACCCAGGGGGGACAAATTTGCCAAGTGTTGGAGCTTTTTGAGATGATTGGGGGAGAACTAGAGTGAACTAGAGGTGGTAGATGACACCTCTCATAAGGTAGGTCACCCCCGCCTCTTTCTGTGACACATATACAACAAGAGGTGAGCTCTATCATGGATAAATGTGCCCCCTCATGGATTTGATTGGAATCAACTTGATCTGATCTTGATTTGGTCTCCAATTAGCCCCAACATCATCCTCAGTTAACTTGGAACATGTATGGGACAAGTTCTTGCTGATTTAGGGATGTGTTTTTTCTCCATATTTTCCCTTTTTCTAATTTTTTATTCACTTTTTGCCCTTTTTTGGAGAGAATTTCACTTAAGTGATAAATAATCACTTAAAACTTAGGAAAAGTGTGTCTAGGGGTTAAATGAGTGTTTTGGCTCAAAAAACAAGTCTTTATTTGCCAAAATTCACCTCCAGACCACTTAATTATTAGATTTTGAAAATTTTCAATTAAACCATTGGAAAAATGGTTTAATTAATTGAAAAATTTAATTATTTCTCTATAGTAAAAAAATAAAAAATAAAAAATCCAAGGACGTCTGGGAAATTTTTTTTTGGACAATGTTTTGATGCATCCCGAAACCTATGAAATGACCATAGAACATACCAATAGTGTCTAGTAGGTTTATATTTTAATGTTGGACTCTAATAACCCCCCAAGGCCTAACCGCTAAATTTGGGCATTCCAGCTTTGGAGGTAACAGGAGAAAAACTCATTGATTATAAGTTATAACTCTGCTAAAGGCAAAGAAATAATCGACAAGGGAAAACACTCTTTGGAATACCCTATTTGATTGTTAAATCTAAGGGAACCGAGCCACTCAAGACCCCCCTGCGAGCAAACTTTATTACAACCCCATGGGGCATGGTCATTTCGACAAAAAAAAAACTAGCCAAAACTGGGTAACTCTAGAACACACTGAACTTCTGATCTCTGGCAATGAACATGCATCATGTTCAATAGCTGGCGGCTCACTAGAAATCCACTAAGTGCAGAATTAGTGGAGAACAATGTCTAAAAACACTTCTTTGGTAGGACTACTTGTGTTCAAGACCTAGAGGTAGACATTCCCTGTGATAAACATCATATAAACCAACACTGAGACACAATTTATACATGGAGACCTATTCCAACATAGAGATGAGGGTGGGGGAAATCCTAGATGTCACTAATCAAGTTACAGGTTAGGATTAATCAATCAACAAGGGCAAGCAACAGATGGACATAGACAATGGAGATGGTGCCAGGACTAGTAAGCTATGTCCCCAAAGGGAAATGACCAAATCCATACTAGGAGTAGCGCAAGGCCAATGAGTATACAAAAGAATCTCTCGGTCAAAACAACCAGATCATTTATACTTTAGATTCCAGGTAAACCAAGATAAAGTATTGCCAACATATAATCAATATCAACTGAGTCTCACTGCTAAAATAGGTAATAGAGCAACATCAAAATCCATATGCACAAACCATAACATCACCTGGGTCATATACCTGCATTGGATCTAAAACCAATCTAAAGATCACTGGAACAACTGCTGCTGCTACATATCATGGGCAATATAACAATCTCTGCTCTAGGTCATGAAAGAATGGCTAACTCAGTCATCGAATCTGGGGTCTTGAGGCTCAGTCATGGCATAGAATTGGTCAATCTAGATACTCCGGATCTGCTGAAAGTGGGAGATCATCAACTGGTGGCTTATAATCTGCTGACGTCATAGTAAAGGACTGGCTCAAAGAACTGCTCAAGAACAAAAGTAGCCCAACTACTATATATGTGACAACAAGAACCAGTATACTAACAATTGGAAGGTTTTGTTGGGATAGAGGTGCTTTCTTTTGGTATCTTACAAGTCTATTCTTATGTTAATCAGGGAGCCTACAGTGGCCCAAAGGATCAAGGCCTAAAGAGGAAGGGGGATACATTGAGGTGACATTGGGTGTACCTCCTTGAAGAGTTGTCGATCGTAGCACTGGGACCATTGGTCCCACTTATCTTGTTTGGGTCCACATATTGCATTTGGGTTCATTTATCTTCAATTGTGGAAGAGTATTAATTTTTGAGGTAACACACGACAAAGACAAATACACCCCCCAAAAAACAAATTTACCTCTTTCTTGGCACTTTTACATGGATCGATGATTTCCAGGGTTGTGATGTGATTTCACGAGGAAAATGTTGTTTTTTGGAAAAAATCTTGATTTCCCAACTTTTCCTGTAAATCTCGATTTTCTGTAATATCCCAAGTAAGGAGATCTGCCGCCTTATGTTTGCACTTGCTTGTTTCTTGTAATCCTGAATTTATTTGCTTGTGGTTGTTTGAGAATATTATTCCTTTCACTTAGTTCCTCTGGCTTACTAGTTTATTTTGTTGTTTGCAATCTTCATGTAACAGTTTGCTCATTCAAATATTAATTGCATGACATAGTAAGATGCATAACCATTATAAATCCCATGATATTAAACAAGAGAACACAAATGGAAAACATAAACTGTTTATGCAAGTGTGGACATAATAAGTACCTCAAATCAGTTGTAGGTAATCATGTATCATAAGTGAAATAACTCTGATCTTTAACAATGCTGAAGGTGTACTGTAGGGGCTTAAAGCATGTGGATACTATGGTGTATATGACTGCAACAGCTGCAATAACACGTATGTCAAGTGTACATGCAATAGATACGACAACCCTCAATTTGTAGAGTTCAGCCAAGCAGTAGTCCAAACTTTAATCCATGTAACAACCCAAACAATCCATGCAATCTCAGTCTGCCCAATAATAATGCTATGCTGCTGGTATATGACTGCAACAGCTGCAATAATAATGACAGTCCTCTTTCCAGCTGATAAGTACCTTCTTGATGCCGTGCGTGCAACATAACATCAGATTACCTTCCAGAATTGTAAATAAGTGATGTTGTAGCAGCTTCTCAACATATCAGATTTTTAGCATGTGGATGATAGAGTTTATGCCCCGCACTGTATAGACCCCCTTCTAGTGCACCAAACAATATCTTTATTCTTCTGTATGCCTTTTGGAACCTCCTGTAGTAGCTTTTGGACATGTATTGTAATGGCAGCACCCCTCCCTTAGGGAGTATAATTCCAGTTTATAATTTAGCAGTGAAGGATATGGTTCCAGATCTCAGCTTAGAGTGATTTCTTTAAGTCCACATGCTTCCAGGGACTAACCCTT
>LPNX010367321.1:620977-632822 GCA_001517045.1 Pseudotsuga menziesii
GGTCAAAACATAAAAATAATTTTATGGTACTATAGCGAGGTACTGTAGCATCCGTACGGATCACTGTAGAGGCTGTACGGATCACTGTAGCAGCTTCCAAAAGTATTCAAATAAGAACAAGTGTGAATTCTGGGATGAATCCACCCCAATAGGTTAAATGGGTTTTGTCCAAACAACCGATCTTCCCAAGGGTTTTCGTCCTTGGGCACACTGAACCTGCAGAACAAGCTCTCTAGAACAACCTTTACGCTCGATCTATGATGAATAGTGAACAATCTTGAAGAACTAATGATAGATCTGAGTGACCTATCTCTTGAAGTGATTAGGGCAGATAAATTTCACTGCCGAAAACACTTGTTAGCCAAGGGCTTATGCCCTCAACCCCAACTTGCTCGCTGAGCTCCCAAACCTGTCTCCAAAAAGATGAATAATAACAATCATAATCAAAAGTGAAAGTCTCCTCTCGCTTTATCCTCTATTTATAAAGTTCAACTGCGCAAAACCTAATCTTTGACCTAATTAGGTCACTTTAACTTCTAATTTGCAGTTGACTTGCATGCATGCGCATGGAGACTTAATTGGGTGCATGCATCATTAAATAATGCTTAGATGTCATGTATGTCACTTTTAGGGTTTGCATGCATCTCACTTGTAGGGTTTGCATGCATGTCACTTTTGGGAACATTACATAAGCTATGTCCCCAAAGGGAAATGACCAAATCCATACTAGGAGTAGCGCAAGCTCAATGAGTATACAAAAGAATCTCTCGGTCAAAACAACCAGATCATTTATACTTTAGATTCCAGGTAAACCAAGATAAAGTATTGCCAACATATAATCAATATCAACTGAGTCTCACTGCTAAAATAGGTAATAGAGCAACATCAAAATCCATATGCACAAACCATAACATCACCTGGGTCATATACCTGCATTGGATCTAAAACCAATCTAAAGATCACTGGAACAACTGCTGCTGCTACATATCATGGGCAATATAACAATCTTTGCTCTAGGTCATGAAAGAATGGCTAACTCAGTCATCGAATCTGGGGTCTTGAGGCTCAGTCATGGCATAGAACTGGTCAATCTAGATACTCCAGATCTGTTGAAAGTGGGAGATCATCAACTGGTGGCTCATAATCTGTTGACGTCATAGTAAAGGACTGGCTCAAAGAACTGCTCAAGAACAAAAGTAGCCCAACTACTATATATGTGACAACAAGAACCAGTATACTAACAATTGGAAGGTTTTGTTGGGATAGAGGTGCTTTCTTTTGGTATCTTACAAGTCTATTCTTATGTTAATCAGGGAGCCTACAGTGGCCCAAAGGATCAAAGCCTAAAGAGGAAGGGGGATACATTGAGGTGACATTGGGTGTACCTCCTTGAAGAGTTGTCGATCGTAGCACTGGGACCATTGGTCCCACTTATCTTGTTTGGGTCCACATATTGCATTTGGGTTCAATTATCTTCAATTGTGGAAGAGTATTAGTTTTTGAGGTAACACACGACAAAGACAAATACACCCCCCAAAAAACAAATTTAGCTCTTTCTGGGCACTTTTACATGGATCGATGATTTCCAGGGTTGTGATGTGATTTCACGAGGAAAATGTTGTTTTTTGGAAAAAATCTTGATTTCCCAACTTTTCCTGTAAATCTCGATTTTTACCTAGCGCTTTTTTCTTTTTGGATTGACATCACAATGTTGTTAATTTTTCGATGGTGTTTTCATCTATGATTTTAAGTACTCTCCAAATAAGAGAAAATTATTGCATAGAAGAGTGATTCCACAATGATTAAGTTAGAGCCTTATGTTGCCCTTACACAAATATACAATATCTCAGTGAATTGACTTTTAAACTAATCAAGCACTAGTCAACCTAAACACTCTTGGATATGCTAATACATAACTGTTGACCAACCATACAAATTTAGCCCTAATTGTAGTTAGTGTATAGATTCCGGTCAGCCAATTGCACAAGCTAATCCAACCAATCAAACTAGGGTTAATCAATCACACACTGCTTATTTTGCCTATTATGTGACAATGGTTATACACTACAGTTTCTAATAACTTGGAATGCATTTTGTCAATATTGTTGTGACTGTTATTCCTTGTAAGTACAAAGCATGTTTGCTGTAATCATTAGCAATACTATTGCTAGTAAATGAAGCTTGGCCTTTATTGTCAAGACCACTTGACATTGTACTTTACAAAAAAGACATCATGACAAACTTTTCTCATTCTGTTTGGAATTTAATTCTATTGATTTATGACAAACAGCGGTTAGTGAAAATTAATAGTGTAGATAGCTTATGTTCTGAGGATTCTATACCTGTCCCCACCCCTTGGGTTCATGTCCCCGTCTCGAAAACCGTCCCCACGTCCTTGAAACTGGGTCGGGTACTTCACTGGTGTCCTTGAAAGTTTCCTGTGGCGTCCTCGGGTACCAGGTTCTTTTTACCCAAAAATCGGAAACTTTGTTCAGTTTGGGGACAGCGTCCCCCGATTTTGAGGACTTTTAGGAAACTTCGAAATTAAAAAAAAATTAAACTAAAAATTGTTTAAAAAAAAAATTAAATGAAGACAGGGTCGCGTGGGTCCCCTGCCCTCTTATAGTTCACGCGGGTGTGTGTTGACTCGTTGCAGTGACGGGAGAGTGGAGAGGAGTCAGCGGTGGAGGACGAGTGGATGAGAAAGGAGAGGGAAGCCACAGGCATAAGAAAGGAGAGGAGCCAGCAGGCCCGCAGCAGAGAAGAGGAGCAGGAAGTGATACCCGTAGAGGAGAAAATTCGGCTAAGCCGCGAGCAGAGGGAAAGGAACACAGGTAAATTTTTTTGGTTTTTTATTTTATTTTTTCATTAAAAAAATCAATTTTTCTAATTTTTAATAAAACAAAATCAATTTTAAATTCTTTCCTGTGTATTCATGTTGCATAAAAACTAAATAAAATTTGTAAAAATTATATAAAATTTAATTAATTTTTAATTTTTACTGTGTCTTTTACTATTCTGAAATTTTCATAATTTTTTTTAACTTAAGTCTTAAACAATATAAGTTATAACAGAATTAAAAATTAATAGTATACGGTATAAAATTAAATAATAATAGTATAAGAGAATCTAGATTGATAATTTTAAATTTTAATTTATTAAAAATTTAATTTAATTTTTTATGTTTCAGACTTTACTCGCGCGTTCCCGGTTCAAAGTTCCTGAATCCTAACCAATATGACTTCATCAAACCCTCAATATCCTCTTTGGAAGCATGTGGAAAGGACAAAACCAGTGAAGGGTGGGGGAGGGACATCCACTATAAAATGCCTCCTTTGTCAAGTTGAATGGAAGGGTAGCTACACCCGGGTTAAAGCCCATTTCATGAACATTCCAAAGAAGGGTATTGATGCTTGTCCAGGAGACCCGGAGGATTCCACTAAACTCCTTAGTATACAAATGGAGCAACATAGGGCTGATGGTAAGGTAGGAAAACAAATCTCATGGACATCTCGTGTTGTTGATAAAGACAATGATGATTCCAATGAAGACGAAATACCATCCGAGGATGAAGTTCGTTGGTGATGAAGACATTTCATCAAAGGCATCAAAAAGCAATGTAATAGCAAACAAGAGGCCTAAAATTCTTGGTGGCATATATGACATGTTTGATTTGAAGGGAAGGGAGGGTGTTGATCTTGCGATAGAAAGATTTTTTCTTGCATGTGGAATCCCTTTTAATGCAGCTCGCTCACCTTATTTTGAGCAAATGGTTCGTGCCATTAATGATGGATCTTCGGGGTATAAGCCACCGGGTTATGAGAAGCTTTGAATTGTGTTGGTGGACAAGGAAAATACATGCCTTGAGAAGGCAATGGCACCATTGAAGGGATCTTGGAGTGTAGATGGGTGCTCCATTGTGATGGATGGTTGGACTGATTGTCGAAATCGTTCATTGATAAACATTATTGTCTCTTCTATATCCGGTCCATATTTTCTGAAGGCAATTGATTGTTCCGGTCAAGAAAAGAACACTATGTTCTTGAAAGACCATTTATGTGATGCCATTGCAGAGGTGGGGCCATCCAATGTCGTTTAAGTGATTACTGATGCATCCCTAGTGTGCAAAGTAGCAGGGATTATGATCCAAAAGGAGTATAGGTTCTGATTTACAATTCTGATTTTTAATTTAATAATTTAGTATGATAATTTGTTTTTGAATCTGAAAATATTATTTGGGTACTTAAATAAGAAATCTGATTTTTTTATTGTTTCATGAATTGTTGATGTCCTTAGGCACATTTTTTGGACACCATGTTCAGTGCATTCTCTCAATAATGCATTGAAAGACATTGGAAAAATTGAATGGATTCGATTGCTATTCAAAAATGGCCGAAAAATTCAGATGTTCATGTGCAACCACCACCATTCACAAGCTATTTATCGTAGGCATGCCAAACTAGAGCTTCTTTAACCAGCTGATACCAGATTTGCAACCTACTAAATTTTGCTTAGGAGGCTTCTAGAGATGAAAGGGGCTTTAGCTGCCATTGTAATCAGTGATATGTGGGATCAATGGAGGTTGTCTAGCTCAGATGCTGTTGTGGAGGTGAAGAGATTGATTTTGGATGATCAATTTTGGGTTGATGTCAAATTTGTTATGGAATTTGTAGAGCCGATATGTGATATGCTTTGCTATGCAGACACAGATGATCCATGTTTAGGTGAGATTTATGAGAACATGGACTCTATGTGTGAGAAAATTAGATCCATAATAGATGAGAAAGATCCTAATTTTTGGGCACAGTTGAAAAATATCATACATGGACGATGGAACAAATTGAACAACCCACTTCATATGGCAGCCTATGCAGTGAATCCAAAATGGTATGATCTCTCGACAGGAAGGAGACCCCCTTCCCAAGATAGAAGGTGGTAAAAGGGTTTATGATTGCAGTTAACAAAAATTTATGTTTCTACAGAAGAGGCGTTTGAAATAAGAGGCCAATTTGCCCAATTTTCACGTGGGCGAGGTGTCTTTGCCTCACATGCTTCTTTGACCGATAAGCGCAAGAAAAAGGATCCAATTGATTGATGGTGGCTTCATGGTGTTGATGCTCCTGAGTTGCAGCAGTTGTCCATATGATTACTTGGACAGGTAACTAGTTCCTCATCTTGTTTTTGTATTTATTAAAATTTAATTTACATACTCAATATTGTCGTCCCCTAACATTTCTAATTTTTTATCTGGGCAAGTAGCTAGTTCCTCATCTTGTGAGAGGAACTGGAGCACTTATTCTTTCATCCATTCAGTGAAGAGAAACAGATTAGGATCAAAGAAGGTAGAAAATTTAGTCTACATTCTGTTGCCGCCTAATTCGCACATGGGTAACGTGGCAGAAATCTTCAAGCCATTGGGTGCGACCTTGGGGGCAAGCTCGAGCCAAGTGCTGTCACCTGATAGTCAGCTCCTTCGTCTAGGCCAATTCTTAGCGAAGCCAAGGGGGGTGGACCCTAGTGAAAAGTAAAATCTATGGTTTTTAGTCTACGAAAGAAAAGACTAAATCTAGGAGTTAATATGAAATGGATAAAATAACACAACGGACTATTGCAAGAAAGAGATCACATCAACAACATATGACAATGTAAGAACCATTCACGGCATTTTGCAATAATTGATTTAAGCATTGAAAGTAAAACAAACCAGTGTCGATGAATATGGAGTGCTTGTAAAAGTAGAGTGTTGTGTCGTGTAAGTATTGCAGTTGTCTCGTTGGTCAGTTTTAAAATTATTAGTGAGTAATTAAGGGCGTGGGTTAATTGTGGGTTTGGCCCAACAAGTCAAGTCCCTTCGAACTGAGTGCTAAAGCGGTAATACCAAGTGTCCAACGAGGCGAGGATGAACTTGCTTGGAGTAGCCCCCTGACTCCGTAGTAGTTACCCTTTGCAACCTCCCGAGTTCTCGAGAAAATCACTTGTGTGGATTTTCCTATTAAATCTAGTAACTCGTATCCCTTTCTGATACAACCAACTGATCAGACGAGCTGCAGCGGTGTAGGGCATATGGGAAGGAGTCTTGGTTTATTTTATTAGAGACGTAACAATGAGTTGTTTAGATGACGACCGAAGAGTCTCTTTCACCTTTCGGGTACTCGGGAAAGCAACGGTCGGATTGATTTAAACTTAGCAGTGCATAAAAAAAAATTGGAGTTTTTTTTTAATTTGCTACATTGCTCAAATCTTTTCCCTTATGGTACTTCGGTATAGCGCAGTGGGTAAGTATTCAGATTACTCTTGCAAAACTTAAATAAAGCATGAAATTGATAAAGAAAAACAAATACGCCAACAACATATAAAGGAGACAGAAAAATGACATCGACACAAATCCCCCCAGGGGGGATGGGGACCGGGCTCTAATGAGCCTACTCAAACTTTATTTTGCTTTTACAATGATGCGGAAGAAAGTGCACTTTGGTCCTCAAATTGGGATCTAAAGGCTTACAACTTATTGGAAAAAATTATTTTTATGCGAGGGGGAGCTCCATTTGGTCTTCTTTTTGCTTGATTTTGTGAAAATTCGCCAGATTTTCCTCCTCTTTTATCGTAAACCTGCAAAAAACAGCCAACAAACATTAATAGAATATGTCCAAAAACACTTTAAGAGTGCTTTGGGAAAACTACCAAAGTCTTCTGCAAAAATTTTAAGTAAAAAGCTGAAATGAATTAAGTAGAAGCAACTGAAAAAATGAGCTAGAAAGCTATTTTTTCAGGGTCTTTGTTTGTTTCGTAAGGAAAACAAACAAATTAGAGCACTTAGATGCTAGATCTGAAACTTAAACTCGGCAGTCAATCTTACTAATCAAGACTTTTAATTTTGTAAATGCAGATGACTTGAAGTAGAAGAATTTGTTAATGTAGATCTATACTAGAAAATTATTCTTTTTCAATTTTAGCTAGATCTAATCATGAAAAGTAATTACGATCTATGTATGAGAATGAACTTAAAACCTTAGATCTGCAACTGCTTTTCGAATAAAGGACAAAAATACATTTTTAAACAAATTTGAGGAGAGGGGAAGTTTAGAGAACAAGATGATCCTTGAGGCTTTGATTATGGGGCACCGAGGGACTTTATCTGTAAACAAAAAAATGGCAGAATGAGAAAGATCAAACAAGATCCTCTCTATCTCCAGCTAAGATGACCTGCACTTCACACAACTCTACAAACAAGATAAAATCCAACAACATATACACTTAGAGATCAAAATATGAAAATGTCCATAAACAAATGAAAATATTCAATTTCGCATCTCTAAACATTCATACTAAATAAAATGAAGTAATAAACAAATAACTTCATTCACCTTACAAAACCGACACCAGTCCTTCAATCAAGCTAGATTTGGAAATTGGAAGCAAAATGGATCCGGCAAATATTATCTCAACAAAGCGTAATGATAATACATCCACTCTGTAATGTCCTCCTCTGATTAGGCATTGAGGACCAAAACCGCTAACCTATGTGATTCCCGTGGGTTCGAGCGGTTATTGACAGTTAGGGAATCAACTGAAGACTGATGCCATCTACAGAAAATCTAGGGCATCAATATGATATCACCATTAGGTCAAGGAGGGCCACCGAAGCCAAAAACCACCGACATGCATGACATCTAAGCATTATTTGATGTTGCATGCACCTATTTAAGTCTCCATGTGCATGCATGCAAGTCAACTGCAAATTAGAAGTTAAAGTGACCTAATTAGGTCAAAGTTAGGGTTTTCGCTGTTGAAAGTTATAAAAGAAAGATAAAGTGAACAGAGACTTCACCTTTGATTATGATTGATTTTGGAGCTCTTGAGTAGCAGCACAGCGTGCGGCCACAACAGTTGGGGTTGGAGACGGCGTCTTCAACTAACGGGGTTTCGGCAGTGAGATATCTGCTCTAGTCTCCTTCAGGATAAACCATCCAGGTTTGTCACCGTGTTTATTGCATTCATCATTATCCAGTGTTCCAGTATATGTCCGAGGTTATTTGCAGGTTCATCCGTACAGCTGGGGGCATTTAGCTGGGAAACCCCAGTCATTCTCCAGGACTCTGGATCACCATATTTCTTCCGCATGTGGCCTGCATCCTCACTAATAGGATCATTCTACTGCATTGAGTGATTATCAGCCATCAGATTGTCCATCCAGGGCAGCTAGCAGCAGATTTCAGGGTTGTGGGGGCGTGAGCAGCAGATTGGTAGACCAATTCGCTAGGGCATCTGGAGAGGTCAAAACTCTTGCATGCTCTGACCATCCTCTCCGGCACCGGCACACCTACCTTCCGACCTATTTCCAGCCGAAACTGACCATCCCTTCAGCAAAAACGTCACACTTAGCTGATTCATCCTACCGGGGTATTGCAGCGGGAAACTAGGTCATTTCTTCATCAGCTCAGCTCATCTTGCATGCGTATTCTCTTTGGAGCATATTCAGCCGGCTTACCAGTGGTAAGTGTTCATTCTATCCTGCAAACCCTAACCCTAATTTCAGCTATAAAATAGGGAAATTTTGCATGGCAGTTTGCATGCCCGACTATTTCAGTAACTTTGCATAGAAATAGAAAATATCGGTATTTGGGATATTACACACTCACAAAGCACCACACAAGTAGACCTCCAAAGTCTCTTTTATTTCTCATATAAACAATGATTACATTCAGCAAGGCTCTTCCCAGTACATTCCAACTAGTTTGAACGAGGAGAGCAAAGCTTTATTTATATCAAATACAAGCCCAGGGGGCACCACCAACATTGGCAAAAGAAGAAAGAGTTTAGCTGAGTGAAGCTGAGTTAAACTGCATCAATCAGAAGAATCAGTGGAGAGATCCTTAGTTTAACTGTAGTGTTAGTATGGAGGAGGTGCCACCTCAACCACCTCACCAAACTCCAAATCGCATGCTCCAACCGCTTCACGCGATTGTACGTGAGCACATCTCACCAATAACATATTCGTTATTAACAAGCTCTGATGTATGATGGATCCACTTTGGATTATATCCAAAGTTTACAAAGTTTACAAGTGAAAAGAAATAAAGGGGGGTCCACCCCTTCATGCTAGCGCAACCCCACATAAGCTTGACGCCAACCTCCACTCCCACAGGGGTGATTCACCCACATCATGCATCCTTTTCATTAGCATGAGGTATGACCAAACCTTAAAAATAAACCAAAGTTTAATTGTGATATGAATATGAGGAGGGGTCCACCGTAATACATCTCCAAGCTAGCGTGAGTTTAAGTGAGTTCACGTCACCCTCACTTCATAACTACTCATTACATTAAAATAAAACTCAAGTTTTATATCCCTTTAGTGGATGAATAAACCGCTTCCTTCATGGGACCCCTTTGCCATGTCATATTAACATAAAACAAATTGAATTTTGACTTATTTAAGTTTGTTCTTGGGACCCCTTTGCCATGTCATATTAACATAAAACAAATTGAATTTTGACTTATTCAAGTTTGTTCTTTAGTGCCAGATTGATGCACTTTTGGCAATCAAATGCCACTTTGATGCTCTGTTAGCAAGATAATGCCTCACGGGGTGCTCCGACTGCCCTACTGATGTAGAAAGTAGTCCCTGGGGTAAAGAGTATGCTCTGAGTGTCAAAACGAGCATCCCCGTGTCAGAAACGGACTCTGTATCTGCTTTTATTACAATTTGAAATTTTTTAATTAAACCATTAAAAAATGGCTTAAAAAAACGGAAAAATTTATTCTTTTTGGAAACTGACGAAACTCTAGGGGGACCTAGTACATGTCCATACGACTCAATTTGAATGCCTAGCATGGTGAAAAACACTGACACGAAGGCTCTAATAACCTCCCTAGGCCGAAACACCAAGATGACTACCTCGGCTTTGGAGGTGTGAGTGAAAAACTCAGAAATTATTAGTCGTTTGTTCAACAACCAATAATAACCAAGGGAAAAAAACACTATGGGCTAATCGGCTTGATGCTTAAGTCCGGGAAGCTGAGACTTTTATAAAAAATTAAATGCTAAGGCATTTTTTACAATTTCCCCAAGGGGGTATGAACATGTGTTACAAAAAATAAAATGGCCATGAAGGCCTGAAAGGACTTCTGAACTCTGAATATGAACAAGTATCTTGTTCATCATTGGCAGCTCACTGAAAGCCCAACTAGGTGTAGCCTAGTCGGTAACACATTCATACAAGGAGGGTCCTTTCAAGAGATGGGACCAATTGGTAGATGATGCCACATGTGTGGATGAGGAAATACAGCCGGATGGCCTTGTCGAGATACCTTCAATTGTTATGGATGTTGAGGAGCCTCCACTTGAGAGTGATGACTACTTAGAGAGCTTGTTGACTGAGGACCTTGATGATGATAGTGATGCTATAGATGTAGATGGCCTAGAAGACATGGCTTGATGGAGCCAACTTAGTTATGTTATTGTCAATTGATGCTCATTGTTCATTGTTTAGTTTTTTTGGCATTTTGAGTTTTGGTTGTAGACTTGTTGCTTTTGGTGTATGACATTGTGATTGGACATATATCATGATTGATGAATCATGATTCATATGAATATGCAAACACTACAGTAATTTGTTTTTCCACTTGGTTTGTCTTATGATTATGATATTTGATATTTGATATTGATATTATAATTATTAGTGAAGCACCACTTAGCCCAGACTCGCGAGTCTGGACGAGTCAACCTCCAAACCGAGTAACCGCTAAAGACTCGTCCATGACTTGGCACACTTGAACGCACTCGGCATACTTGCATGCACTCGGCATACTCACATGGACTCGGTGCAAACTCGGCATGGACTTGGCAAGCACGGTGTTGAGGCCTGGAAATTCGCAGGCGACAACAGAAAGGGATTCTCCCCAATCAACGTTCCCAACTAGCCCGTTGACTGTTTGGAATAGGGAATCCGTCCGGTTTACGGTCTGGCTACCGTAGGTCAAAGTAACAACAAGGGTTTACCGGTTGCGGCCCGGTCCACCGGAATTTGTATTTTTGACTTAATTTATGCAATGCACATGCCTATCTCAAACATGCAGGGTGATAAAAATGTAAGGAACGACACAATGTGCTGCGCAGGTTCTTACCTCTCGTCTTAGGTTCTCGAACATCCACCACATATGCAACTATGAAGTAAAACAACTAACTATCTAAACACCTAACTATCTATCCCCGGGGAGCCAGAAAACTATTATTAATGAGTAATGCATTATCTCCATGTATAATAAACCAAATTACAGATAGCTGATATTTACGTTTACAACACATGAACAAGAAAATATTCTAACAATCAGATAGCTAACTGTTATATGAGCCACAAGCATTACTCTGAGTGAACTTTCCACACAATGAATCAGAAACCATTTAACAAGACATAGGTCATGAAGTTAGAACGATCTCACGAATTGTGGATGCAAGCTGAAAAATAAAGTAGTTCATCTTTCCGCCATCCATTTGTTAGCATTTGGAAACTTCACATATCTTTCTCCAACAGGCAAACTAAAAAACTTTATTGCAAAAGGAAGTAGTTCTTCTTACAATAGGTCCTCCAGTATTACTGGGAAAAGCCCTTTCATTATCTATATCTCCTACTTTTATACAAAATGCAAGAAATGGTTGGGCTGCCCAAAGGGACCTTTGGGCATCCCAACCCTTTGGTCTTCCTAACGCTTCCCCTTTTCCCAAAAACTTTTACAAATATTTTAGAATATTACAATGACCGATTTCCCACTAAGAGGGCCCCGCTTGACTCTCTAGGAACTTCTTCCACGCTGCAGCTTCACTGGCGAGATCTTCAAAAGAATT
>LPNX010367321.1:636173-648106 GCA_001517045.1 Pseudotsuga menziesii
ACACGATGTTAGGTGGTAAAGATCCTACCTGGCAATCCAACAACGGGTGAGCTGATGACGGTTAGACTTCTCCTCCTGCCACTTGGACACTAGTGCACCAACAGCTAGATCCCCACGCGCTCCTAAAACGACAGCTCAACTTACCGCGATAGCGCTCGAAAACAATACAAAACCCCGTTTGTCGCCCCGTATATATTGAACGATTTGCCACACGTGCGACGAGTCAAATCGGGCGGGGAAAAAAAATCCATCGGGCGCGAACTAAAACTGGGTCGGGTGGCCAGAACTCCATTTCCTTCGCAATGGCGGACAACCCTCTATACTCACTCGCCCGCAACGGCTAAATAAACGCTTGAATCACCGTCGTCGGGCGTTGGCAGACACCTTGATCGGCTGATCAAGAGTTCGAACCCCTCCGCAACGGCGGGAGGGAAAAGCAACACACCGTCCGCAATGGCGGACGAGGAAGACTTCACATTCCTCCGATGAAGAACCAAAACCCGTCCGCAATGCAGGAGAATCAATCAATCACGCGCAACGGTCGGAAGATCCCAAAACCTCCCGAAACGGTCGGGACAAAAACGAAAGTCTAAGACTCGGAAACGGGCCGCAACGGCGGGGAGGAAGATCATCAAACCGCCCGCAACGGCGAAAGAGATGAAAGACTTAACTCCCGATTGAACCAGGCTTTGAAAGATTTGCAAGATGACGATGAACTTAATTGAAGATGGGATCCTTTTAAGCATTGAAAGAGAAAAACCCACTCAATTTACAGCAACCAAAAGGCTAGAAGACGCTTCAAAATCCATAGGCCAAAAATCAATAGGCTGAAATCAAGAAATAACCAACATAATTCAAAGTAAAGGAGGGTCCTAAATTTTTTTAAAATTTTGGGAAATTGTTGTAGGTGCAACACACGGAAAATAACCCAAGGCTTCCAGGCTCTCCATCTCGACATCAAACCTCAGAATATTTGCTTTGATGAGGATTTCAAGCCGAAAGTCTTCGATTTTGGGTTGGCAATTTCTTTGGACAGAGGTATCGAAAATCGTGTGGTGACAGGGGTGAAAGGGGCACCTGGATAGATGGTGCCCGACTGGCTTTTGAATCGGGGAATCCCTTACAAGGGTGATGTGTTCATTGATGACATGGTGCTTCTAGAAATCGTCAGCCGCTGTAGAACCTTAGGTAACTCTTAAGATTCTAAGCACTGGTATTATCCTGCTATTGTGTTTAGGAAGGCGAGAGAAGGAAAAATGGATGAAGTGATAAATTGAAAAGTTTAGAAGTTAAGGACGAGGCGTATCGGGTGATAAAGATATCGCTGTGGTGTATTCTGGGTAAATGGGCACGAGAATTTGGAGATTTCCTAGCAACTAAAAATGTTTTTTTTTTTAATTTAATAGGTATTTAATTTATATCTTTATATAGTTATTGAATTCTGAAATTATACAATGATGTTTAAGCCTGGAATGATTGTACAAATTTAGAATTGACAATGCATATGTTGTTCTCAAGACTTGTATGTGCAAAACATTAGATTCTTTCTAGAAACCTCAAAAGTTTGCATTTTAGATGGTTTTTAAATCATTTTATAACTTATATGGATTGGAAATGCCATTAACTTCTTTTTTTTCCTAAATTTACCATATTTTTTTATTTCTTATTTGTCAAGTCTTGCTGAGTCTGTCCCGGGTCTTTCCCGAGTCGATGAGTCAACTCCCAGCCGAGTCTTTGCCGAGTACGAGTCGTGCAACATTGATAATTATATTTATATTATTATTCAATATCATCATTCATGTTATACTTAAGGTTCATATGTAACTTTTAAGCAATTTGTATGTCAATTTGTCAAATTATCAATGATTATTGATTTATGATTCTATGAACTTATAAGCAATGTGTATGTTAATTGTTAATTGTATTTGTTACTTATTGAAATTGAATACTAGTTAAAAAAAAAAAATTTCATATATATAGATATACAGTACCCGTCGTACCCAAGTCCCCTGTTTCAAAAAGTGCCGTCCCCATCCCCAAGTTTCCTGGCAACTTAGGATAATATAGACAAAATCTATAAAAGTTTAGACTTGGCCAAATGATATAACTGTCTATGCTGGGTAATACAAACATATGAACTAATTAGTAAATCTCCAAAACTGCAGCTGCTTTGGGTACTTTTACTGGCAACTGTTGCTGGTACTGTGATCCAGTCTCTAGCTTCAAATTTGGGAGTTGTCACAGGTAAGTGCCTTGTAATAGTTACTTCCACCATCTTCTGCTATAGGCTTATTTATTCCATTTTGCTTCTTCTCTTTTGTGGGGCTGATTATGGTTAATTTTTATTAATATCGGCTAGATATGAATTATTCTGATTAGAACCTTCTGTAAATCATGAATATATGCAGGTAAACATTTGGCAGAGCATTGTCGAGCAGAGTATCCGACTAAAACTAACTACATACTCTGGTTGCTTGCTGAACTGGCTATTGTTGCCAGTGATATCCCAGAAGGTTGTAATTTTCTACTGCATGTTAGAATACGTGTTTGAGTTTATTCATTACAAACAACTTATACCTTCTATCTTACTCTTCTCACATATGTGCACATGCAGAACCTTACATATACAATCATACATAGACATTCATGTTCACCATGAATATAATTGTGTGTGTATATGTAGTCATCTTTATGTTGATGTATATACTATAAATATCCATATGTCTATAAAATAGAACTATTGTGTCACTAATGTATTTCATTTGTGAATTCTGATGGGGTAAAGAAACTTAATGGATGCTCTTCTTGGTAACTTCTGAATGTCTCAGTTATTGGGACAGCCTATGCCTTAAATATGTTGTTTCATCTTCCACTATGGCTAGGAGTTATCTTCACAGGATTCAGTACTCTGGGATTTCTTGTTATGCAGCAATATGGGGTAAGTTTAACTGTTTATTATGTCCTTCATGCTTAATACTTATAATCGGCATTAGGAAGATGTAAGGAAAAACTTTTTAATTATTTCTTGTAGACAGAAGATTTGTATGTTGTGATTGATCTAAGTTTTAGGGAATCATAATCGTAACTTTTTCATGTATCCAACATTCATAAATGTGATGACCAATGTCATTGGTCTGGGTATCTTTCTATGCTGCATATTAATATTTTATTTGGTTTTTATGCAGGTGCGGAAATTGGAATTATTTATCTCCCTTCTGGTCCTCACCATAGCTAGTTGTTTCCTTGTAGAGATAAAATATGCAAAACCATCCACTACAGAAGTGATGAAGGGACTATTCATTCCAAGATTAGAAGGCCATGGAGCAACTGGAATAGCGATCTCTCTTCTTGGTGCAATGGCTATGCCGTAAGTAATTTAAAATAATATATCTGCAAGGGATGTGACAGAAATTAGTGTAATCCTAAATTCGAACACAGTGTAATCCAAAAGCAAACATCACAAAGAAATCGGTTTTTCTATGAACATTCTAGTTCTACCATTCCAAATTGTACAATTCAACTTAAACCATTGTATCAATCAGTCAATCAATCTCATTTGTCTATCTGTCCATCTCTTAGAGAGATTTCGCTTGTTTGCTTTCCTAGTCTTTAACTAGTAGCCTGCTATCACATCCATGTTAGCTGGAGCCACCATGATGCAGATGCTTGTCAGAGCATAGAGCCAGTCAGTACATGAGCAGAGCTGTGTTACATCCATCATTATCAGTATGTCCTTCATGCAGAGATCACAGTACTCTATGCTCTCCTATCACAGTTATTCCCACATTTACCCCATGGATATGAGGTTGCTAGATCTTAGATATGAGGCAGCAGCTGAGAGATTGTTGGTTTTCCCTTTCCCATCCGTGTCAGAGACTATCATTCGGTTTCAGACAGCACAACAGGTATATGGCAGAGCAGGTATATGGTATATGCACATTTGAGGTCATGTTCATGTCTCGTTTATTTATATTAGTAACCTGACTGAGCATTGAGTAATAATGTGAATGATCCTTTGTTTAGTGATTGCTATCAGAGGCTGACATTGTTGGATGGTCATGGTGCCTTTAATGCAAGGCTCCTCTGTATGCAAACTGGTTCCTTCCCCTACCTATGGTATATTCTTGGTCATCTTCATCCTAGTATGCTAGCTTTGGCACCACCTTGCACTTGTCTCCACCCATCCGACCCTTTCACACTGGATTCTCACCTTGACTTGCACTGAGATTTGTGATCTAGAGGACCTCCCCCTTTGACCCATGCATGCGGGACCCCATGTTATCTGTGTCTCGAATTTGGAGTGTGTGGGAGTATAGCTTCAACCGTGGATTTAATTCCTTGTCAGTTGCCCTCTGTAATATCCCAAATACTGATATTTTCTATTTCTATGCAAATTTACTGAAATAGCCGGGCATGCAAACTGCCATGCAAAATTTCCCTATTTTATAGCTGAAATTAGGGTTAGGGTTTGTAGGATAGAATGAACACTTACCACTGATAAGCCGACTGAATATGCTCCAGAGAGAATACGCATGCAAGATGAGCTGAGCTGATGAAGAAATAACTTGGTTTTCTGCTGCAATACCCTGGTTGGCTGAATCAAACAAGTGTGATGTTTTTGCTGAAGGGATGGTCAGTTTCAGCTGGAAATAAGTCGGAAGGAAGGTGTGCCCGTGCCGGAGAGGATGGCCAGAGCATGCAGGAATTTTGACCCCTCCAGATGCCCTAGCGAATTGGTCTACCAATCTGCTGCTCACGCCCCCACAACCCTGTAAACTGCTGCTAGCTACCCCGGATGGACAATTTGATGGCTAATAATCACCCAATGCAGTAGAGTGGTCCTATCAGTGAGGATGTAGGCTGCATGCAGAAGAAATATGGTGATCCAGAGTCCTGGTGAATGACTAGGGTTTCCCAGCTAAATGCCCCCAGCTGTATGGATGAATCTACAACAACCTTCAGACTTATACTGGAATACTGGATAATGATGAATGCAATAGACACGGTGACAAACTTGGATGGTTTATCCTAAAGGAGCTAGGGTAGATATCTCACTGTTGAAATCCCGTTAGCTGAAGACACTGTCTCCAACCCCAACTGCTGTCGCCGCACGCTGTGTTGCTACTCAAGAGCTCCAAAATCAATAATAATCAAAAGTAAAGTCTCCATTCACTTTATCTTTCTTTTATAACTTTCAACTGCGAAAACCCTAACTTTTGACCTAATTAGGTCACTTTAACTTCTAATTTGCAGTTGACTTGCATGCATGAGCATAGAGACTTAATTGGGTGCATGCATCATTAAATAAGGCTTAGATGACATACATGCCGGTGGCCCTCTTCGACCCAATGGTGATATAATATTTATGCCCTAGATTTTCTGCAGATGGCATCAGTCTTCAGTTGATTACCTAACTGTCAGTAACCGCTCGAACCCACAGGAATCACATAGGTTAGCGGTTTGGTCCTGAATGCTTAAGCAGAAGAGGACATTACAGTCCTCCATGCTTGAGATTGCTTGTCCTCAAGCAACTGCAAACTGGGATGCTGCAATACCTGTTCTCCTTCCCATGTGGCATCCCCTAAAGGTAGTTCTTTCCATTGAACCAAGTATTCCCTAATCACCCTGTTCCAGAGTTTTCTTTCTCGAGTCTGTATGATCTGTTCAAGAATCAGTAACAATAGTCTCTCATCATCTAAAGGAGGTAACTCTGTTGATGGAGCAATGTGTTGCCCAATGATTTTTTTCAGGTTGGACACATGGAATACATTGTGAATTTTACTCTCTTGTGGTAGTTCTAGTTCATATGCCACCTCTCCCACCCTCCTGATTATTCTATAGGGTCCATAGAAGCGAGATTTTAACTTTTCCGCTCCTTTCTTCTTAAGTGAATATTGTCTGTAAGGTTGGAGCCTTAAGTATACCAAATCTCCTACCTCAAAGCTCCGCTCAACCCTGTGTCTGTCTGCATACAACTTCTGCCGATTCTGGGCTGTCTGTAAGTTCTCTTTCAGGATTTTAAGAATATCCTGACTGTCCTGTATCCAATCCTTTTCCTTAGGAGCCCTGCTGTCTCCGAATGCTAAATCTGCATAGTCCAAGGCCTCGTAGCCATATAATGCCTTAAAAGGTGTCATCCTAATAGACATGTGATATGTAGTATTGTAGCAGTACTCCCCTAAGTGTAGCCATTTAATCCAGGTTCGCTGCTGCCCTGTTACATAGTTCCTCAGATATCCTTCAATCCACTTGTTGACAATTTTGGTTTGTCCATCGCTTTAGGGATGATAACTTGTGCTGGTAGCAAGCTGGATCCCCACTAATCTGAATAGTTCCTGCCGGAAGGCACCTGTGAATCTACTGTTTGGTCACTGACAATGGTCTTAGGCAACCTGTGTAACTTGAAGAACTCCCTGAAGAATAACTCAGCTACCTGAGCTGCAGAGTAATCAGATGATATAGAAAAGAAATGTGCAAATTTGGTCAGTCGATCAACCATGACATATAAACAATCTCACCTTTGGACCTTTGGCAATCCTGTAATGAAGTCCATGGAGACACTTTCCCACTTCTGTTCTGGAATCGGTAGTGGCTGAAGCAACCCCGTTGGATGGATTTGCTCAATCTTGTTCTGTTGACATTTGCTACATTCCTGCACATGCTGCATAACCTCCCCTTTGAGGCCTTTCCATGAGAACCTCTCCTGGATCTGCCTGTAGGTCTTGAAGAAACCCTGACGTCCTGATAGTGGAGAGTCATGTACTGCCTGTAGGTCTTCAAGAAACCCTGATGTCCTGATAGTGGAGAGTCATGTACTGCCTGTATGATTTTCTTCCTCAAAGTTGATTCTGGGACAAGGTATATCCTACTCTTGTAATAGATGATGTCATCGACAATTCTGTACCTGTCATCCTGAATCTGTCCATCCAATAATTCGCAAGCGAATTTATTTTTGGAGTATTCTACTAAAAGAAGAGCCCTCCAATCTGTGGATATACTCATGAGAGATAATGAGGCGGGTCGCCTGGATAATGCGTCGGCTACTATATTATTTTTACCTTTTACATACTCGATTTTGAAATCGTAGGCTTGTACTTTGCTGACCCATTTCTGTTGGTGCTCATTCAGTTCCTTCTGTTCCAAGAAGTACTTGAGGTTGTTATGATCTGTCTTGATTTTGAACTTGTTGCCCACCAGGTACTGTCTGAACTTCGTGAGAGCATGTAAGATGGCTAGCATTTCTTTGTCACATATGGAGTAGTGGCGCTCGTAGTTCTTCAGTTTCCGGCTCTCAAATGCAATACGGTGTGTTGTTCGCCGATTGCACACCAGCAGCAGAAACTTTCCGAATGCTGTCTCCTCACTTAGGAAAGTGGGAGAGGTGTGACCTTGGCGGCAAGCATAGAGCTAGGTACTGTCACCTACTCCTAGCTCCTTCGTTTAGGCTAACTCCTAACGAAGCCAAGGGGGGTAGTCCCTAACAAAGAGTTTTCTATGGTTCAATGTGATTAAAGTATTTTAATTGGTTACGGATGAGGATGGGTGTTGTTTAGGAGTTATTGTGATTAAAGGTGTTTGTTTATTATGAGTTTGACACATAAATCAAAGCAATCCACGTTGCTAGCAAGAGATTAAAAGACAATTAATGATTCCAAACTTAATTAATTATGCATTCACAGATAGAAATAAAAACATGCCACATACAATTGATCCAAATATAATAATTATGCAGATTACAAAACCAGTGCCTTATGGAGTCAAAATACTGAAATGCGCAAAGAATTAAATAACAAGTCTTGAAATCAAACTAGTGAATATTAGGTTGTGTGAGTGCTCTTGGTAGATTTTAAGAATTTTAAGTGCTCTTGATTAGGGTGTCAACGAAGGTTTGTCAAAAAGCTGGGAGAATATTCCAAGTTCAATCCGTTGAAGACATGATGGGCCTGCCCAGTATCCCAGGCTGGTATCACAGAGATTGACTAGCTAGCTGAGAAGCTTAGACAGCGGGGGTTTCGGCGCCTCTACTAAGAAGTACTTTAGAAAATTCCCTACAACGCCGGTGCGTTGGTTACAGGGTTTAAATTTTATTAAGTTTTTCTTGCAAGATTAGAAATCCAATGCCGTTTCTGGGTACTTCGATTTTGAGGTCGGTCAGAGCATACTCCGGCAAGGAGAAAATGAAGTTAATTAATTAGGAGGTGTGCGTTGCAAATTTTATTAGGTTAATTGATTAAGACTCTTCGACAGAGAGCGCTCTGTTGCCCACCTATTTCGACTAGGTGGCAACTCCATGTACATGAAGATATACATAATTGTACAAGTTGTACCTTGGAAAAATCTGAGGATTTTTTCACTTCTGCAGGGCAATTGCCCCTTTGTAAAACGAAATGTCCGCTCCCCTGCGTGGGAAAATTAATGTAATTATATGTGCTAGTATGGGTCATATGATATGGATGCCATACCATGGAGCTGGTTGTTAGGGAAGTCCCCTCATCGAGTGTTTTTTCCCTTTCCAATTAATCTTGTTGTATAAACGATTTTAATTGGTTTGGTTTTTCACTCAAAATCCTCCAAAGTGGTGACGGGCGTTCTAGCAGTCAAGTCCATGGGGTGGCTAAGGTTTCAAATGTTATTTATGACCATGCTAGACATTTGTCTAGAGTCTTGCGGAGTTTTGTTATGTTGTTGTATTTGATTAATTTTTTCCAGTTAATTAATTTCACCCCTTGGTGGTTAATTAACTGAGTTTTGATGTAATAATGTAATTGCTCAAGCATGGCATTTTGTAATAGGGGCTATGAACGCAAAATAAAATTGCTATGAAACCCCCTAAGCCACTGCTTCGAGTCCCATGTCCTTCTGATAAGTGGTTGAAGAGATAGACCCATTTTGGTCAGAAGGGGTCTATTTTTTCTAGGGAATTATTTAATTTTCCTAAGTCAAAAAATTCACATTTTTTGATTTTGAAGTAAAAAATCAAAAAATGCCATGGTAATTTGGTTTGGGGGTTGCTAAGCCTAAGAAAATTTATTCCAAATTTTTCCACCCCCCCATGGCCAAGATATTAATTTTTGAAATTATTTTTAATTTTTCCTAAGTTAAAAAATTGGGAAATTTTAAAATTTAATTTTAAAAATTAAATAAAAGTGAATTTTAAGTTTTATCCTAAGTCAAAAGGATAAATATTTGTTTGGGAACTAAAGGCTATGGTCAAAGCCAAATTAAGAGGAATCTCCACCAAATTTGGAGGGCGCTAGCTCTAATGTAAAACCCCCAAATTGGAGAGGGCGCTAAAACTTAAATGGAGGGCGCTACCATTGTTTAGAGAATGCTACATCTAGAGGGTGCCAACATTTAATAGAGGAGGCGCTAAAATAGGAAGGGCGTCACATTAAATTTTAAGAGGGCGCTACCATTTAGAGGAGGCATCAAGCTTAAAAGAAGACGTCACATTTAGATAGAGGATGCTAGCCATTTTTGGAGGAGCGCTAGCTAAAGATGGAGGACGTCTAGCATTAAAGTCAAAGCTAAATATAGAGGTGGGCATCTAATTTGGAGGAGGGCCCACGTTTTTTAACCACAAAAAAGATCTAAGGGTGATTCTTGGTCAAATACCTAGATCTAAGGGTGTATATTGGTTTGACATGGATCAAGCACCCTAGCCATTGATTGAAAATTAATCTAAGGGTGTAGATTGATTGAGAGGAATAAAAAGTAAAAAACCTAGATTTAGTGGTGGAGATTTAACCTAAATTTAGATCTAATCTCGGCCATTGATCTTCAAGGGGTTGGGGTCTTCCTCAACTATATAATGAGGGTCTCATTCCCTCATTGGAAGGCTCTCTCATGCTATTGTTATGCTGCCGGAATATTTCTCCACTATTCTCACAAGCTCTTGTGCTATTGTAATTTTTTGCCCTAGTTGGGCCATTTAATCAAGTAAATCTTTGGAGGAAGTCTTGGTGTCTCTTCTACATTCCATGTTTCTTTGTGAGGTAACCTGTGGTTTATTTATTTGATTTGTACTTGTATTTACTTAGATAGCTTTCCACAAAGTATTTTGTGGAGAGACTTGTAGATAGAAGTATTTCTATCTGCATTTGTGAGTAGATTAGTAAAATTTTACAAAGTATTTTGTAGAATTTATTATTGTGCTCACCTCTTGGTTTACATTGTGCAGCTCTAATAAGTTTATTTGCAGGGAACTAAAGCAAAGGAGCCTTTTCCATTGGTTTTAAAAACTCAGATTTCATTTTCGCACTTTTGGAAAAAAGGGTTTTAAAACTCAGTTTTTATCACTGTATAGTGATAAAAACCTTGGTTTTAAGGCCCTAACCCTTAGTATAGCAGTATAGGCTTTAGATTCTGCTATTTATATATCGTTTCATCTTAAAAAACAGTCATTTCCAGCCACTTATATTTCTGTTTTCATTTTCGCACTTTCTGTTACAAGGGTTTTAAAACTCAGTTTTTATCACTGTATAGTGATAAAAACCTTGGTTTTAAGGCCCCAATCCTTAGTACATTAGTTAGAGGCTTTAAATCTACTGTTTTAGCATTATTTAGGTGGCTGGAAACTCAGTTTTCAGCCCTCTAAACTTCATATTTCTGTTATATGCTCACTCAGATTTTTTACTGTAATATAGTGATTTTTTGGTACTAACCTTGTCTAACAAATTTTTTTGAGTTTTCTGTAATTTCCAGTAAGTAAAGCTTGCTGGTTTGTGACAGGTTTTACACAGGTGAAGGAGAGGTGCTGCCCAAATAGGCCCAGAAACACCTCAACCTTCAACCAGTTCAAAAGGGGTTCAAACCCTCACCTCTATCTCTCTTTTTCTGATTATTGTAAACCCCAACGAGAGTTTCTCTTGGGGTATTCCGCAAAGTTTTATAAGCTCTTGTAACACATATGTAAATAGATTAGGAAGTAAAGTAGATCACTAGTTCTATTTCCATTTACCCACCTATCTTTGTGACAGACTACCATCTCTGTCACAAAGATTGAAGTGAGGTTAGTTTACTGTTTTATTCATTCACCCACCTATCTCTGTTACAGACCACCATCTCTGTAACAGAGATTGTTGTGAGGTTGGCTTAAGCATTCAGTTTTATTTTTTATTTACCCACCTATCTTTGGGACAGACCACCATCTCTGTCACAAAGATTGCTGTGATGTTAGTATAATTCTAGCTAGTTACAGTTTCTTTCAAGTTCATTTTTTTTTATTTTTTTGTTAAAAGAAGTAATCATACAACTCACCCATCCTGTGTATCCTCTATCCACTTGTCATCTCCCTTTAGGGACTTCAAGTTGGATATGAAAAGCAGGAGAAGTGAGGGCTTAGGTAATTAAAGCAACATTTTTATTTTCCTGCTACAATCTTCACATTTAAACTTTCAGTCCAAGATCGAATACCAGCACCTCCCATAAGGGATATCGCTTGGTGATCTTGTTGATAACTTAAAATTTACATTGCATCTTAATCACCCAAGACTTAAAATTAACCCATAAAATTAACCAACAAAGCTTCTCTATTTCCTGCTCCTCTACTCGGTTATCACCCTCCGGGGTACTCCGAGATACGACCAGGGGAAAGGGAAGTCTTAGTTTAATAGGCATCCATCTAGCGATTTTCGAATTGATTAAAAACAGTGACTCGGAAGCTGCAAGGGGTAGCAGACCGCGGGTGGTCTCTAGGCGCTTCGACGTCCTCCTTGTGAGCACCGGGCCATTGGGGTTTGACCTGTGAGCTAGGGGTGGGCTTTGCTCCCATCTGTTGAGCGCAACAGCAATCCCTCTTCGGTTTGAGAGGAACTAGATCGAGGTAGTCACACCACCGGATCTACAACTTAATCCAAGAAGAACAACATTAATAGAATTAACTAAAATAAACCAAGAAGCATTTCAAAATCGGTTCTACAACACATTTGCTT
>LPNX010367321.1:654345-709168 GCA_001517045.1 Pseudotsuga menziesii
TCCATCTTAATTTTCTACATTCAAGCTTTTGAAGGGGAAATGAGATACCAGCTAAAGGATAAAGAGCCTACAAATGTTAGGGAGGCACAGGACAAAGCTATTAAAATAGATAAGAATATGCAAGATTCGGGGAAATCAAATGTTCTTGGGTTTTCAAAGGGTTGTCCTCTTGAGTCAGATAAAGTTAAGAAAATTGAAAACCAGGAACCTCAAAGTGACTCTATCAAAGAGCTTGCCCGATTGATTAAACAAATGGAAGAAGTCTATAGTAATCAATTATCAGTTGCTTGAAGCTTGGGCTAGATGTAGCTGAACTCACACCCTTCTTCAACCTGTGAAACCTAATAACACCAAAACTCAAACACAAAGTGAGATCAAATAGTATGAAAATATGGTAAGAGAATTAAATCAGGATGAACACTACGTATTATTGACTACTCATGTTCATCAAGATTCTAATTTACTTTGCATAAATAATCAACTTAAAACTTCAAATGATTACCCTACCATGCCAACAGTGGCCCTCTTGAGCTTTGACAAAACAAAATTTGATCTCATTCAAAGTATTTAAAAGCATAGGGTTAGAAGCGATGTCACCTCAACCATGAAATGTATACCACATGCAAAGAGCCCATGGACTTCCAAAGTCGAAATTCTTATTAAAAATTCAAAGCAAAGCCTGATACAATTTCTACAGAGTAACTCTGCCACAAAAGTTCCACACCAATAGAGCTAAAGAAGCCTCTATTTATGCAATGAGAGAAGACCCAAAACCCTAAAACCAGAAAGCCAGACCTAACCGGTTCGACACACAACTAGGCAAGGCACCCCCACTCCAACCCTAAGCACAGAAACCAATGCATAGATGGACCCACACGTGTGATGACGCCCTCATGAGGAGAGAGGAGCGTGAGCACGTTGGTGAAGGCGTGCTAGGTAAGGAGGAGCCACATCTAGGTCTGGAGGAGCCACTGTCAATAGATCATAAGTGTAATCACCAGTTCCTGCCTCGATTAAATCATCAAACCAATGAGTGCTCTCCATCTCATCCAATTCGGGAGTTTAGCTGGAGATGACAAGACCGTTAACTGAATATATCTTTAATGCTCACTGAATGTTGAGTTCTGTTAACTCCAATCATCATAAATGCCCATTGACATGTCCTTCTGCATTTCATTTTACTGAATTTGGATTAATTTGGAGAGTTTTGGATTTTCTCCAAAATAATCAATTTTTTCCCCAAAAATGACCTTTTTGAGAAAATATGCGTTATGTGGCCGAATGATGATCTGAAAGTTGGACCTGACTGGTTGGCCGATCAAGAATGATTTTTGGCTTCAAGTTAGAGCCTTCAATCACTGAATTCGGGTTCCGGATGACTAACTTATTACAAATTGAATTTTTCCATTTAAATTATAGAAAAATTTAATTAAAAACTTTGGGAAAAATTAAAAAATTAAAAAACAATTTTTGACGCGTTCAGGTTAAATTTCTTTGGAAATTTTTTTGAGAGTCCTAGTGACTTAGGATATGACCATGCTCTATTCTAATAATGTCTAGTAGGTTTATATAAACTCAGTTGTGCTCTAATAATCCCCTAAGGCCCAGAATTCAAAATCGGGCATTCCAGCTTTGGAGGAAGCGGGAGAAAACCTCGTCAATTATACTCGACTATAGGCAAAGCATAATTGTCAAGGGCAAAAAACTCCCTGGAATACCTTAGTTGAAATTCTACGTCTTAGGAGACCGAACCACTCAAAACACCCTACTAGCACATTTTATTACAAGCCCCACGTGACCATGGTCAGAACTATCAAAATAAAAAACTGACTAGCCAAAACTGGCTAGACATAAAGACGGATCAATTGATACACTAGAATCAAACATTGGTCATGTTTGTCAACCAGCGGCTCCCTAGGTAACCCAACTATGGTACAAAAAAGTTGGCAACACGGTGATGGTTTTGCATCAATACTACTCCTAGCCCTTCCCCTGAGGCATCACACTCTACTACAAATGGTTGTGAGAAGTCTGGTAATGCTAAAACTGGGCAAGAACTCATAATGACTTTCATCTCCTCGAAAGTTTTCTGTGTTAGTTCTGGCCAGGTGAATGCTCCATTCTTTGTGAGATTTGTGAGGGGTGCAGCAAATTGAGAGAATCTCTTAACATACCTTTGGTAATAAGTGCAAAGAACTAAGAAGCCTCTCAATTCTGTGACTGTTTTTGGCGCGGGCCAATCTCTGATAGATCGGATTTTCTCCATGTCAACTTGTACTCATTTTTCACTGATTATGTGCCCTAGATACAGCATTTCCTTCATGCCAAATTCACACTTGGACATTTTCGCATAAAGCGAGTGTTCTTTTAGAATGCTCAATACTTCGTCCAAGTGTTTCAGATGTTCCTCCCATGTTTTGCTGTAAATCAGGATGTCATCAAAGAATACTAGCAAAAACTTACGTAGCTGAACTCTGAAAGTATGGTTCATGCATGACTGAAAAGTGGCTGGAGCATTGGTAAGTCCAAAAGGCATGACCAGAAATTCATAGTGACCATAGTGACAACGAAAAGCTGTTTTGGTGATGTCTTGGTCCCTTACTCGGATTTGATGGTACCCCGAGCGAAGATCAATCTTGGAAAAGTATTTGGCACCTCGTAGTTCGTCCATGAGTTCATCAATCCTAGGGTTGGGATACCTGTTTTTAATGGTCTTTTTGTTGAGTGCTCGATAATCGATGCACATTCGTAGTGTACCATCCTTCTTCTTGACCAAGACCACTAAAGATGCGAAGGGGCTAGAACTGGGCCGAATGTATCCAAGTTTCAACAATTCTTTGATCATTTTCTCGATCTCATCCTTGTATCTTTTGGGATGCCGATAAGGAGTGGTGATGACTGCCTGTGTCCCCTCCTCCAGCTCAATGATGTGTTCAAAGCCTCGATCTGGCGGTCTACCTGCTGGAAGATCTCGAAATACCTTTTTGTGCTTCTGTAACAAGGCCTGAATATCACCTGGGTGTTGTGTGCTATTCTCTGGAGGTTTCCTAAAGGTGACAAAACATTCTGTAGCCCATTCTATGTCATCTTGTCTGAGTACTGCCTCCATTCTCTATGAAGAGACCGATTTTGGGGGATAAGTGTTCATGCCCCTCAAAACTACCCGTTTGCCGTCTGGCCCCTGGAATTCCATTTCCATTGCCCGGTAGTCTGTAGTGTATTTCCCTATTGAATAAAGCCACTGAACACCTAATACTACATGAGTATCTTATACATCTACTACAGAAAATGAATCTGTCATCTGAAAGTTACCTAATGTGACATTCAATTTTGGAATCCAGTAGTTGCACTCCATGTTGGAGTTGCCGGCTACCGCTACAATAAATCCCTCGAACTTCTCGGTCTGAATACCCCTCTTGGCTACCCAAGAGGAGTCAATGAAATTGTGGGTTGCTCCCCCATCAATCAATACTCCCACTCTGTGACCCCGTACTACTCCTCTGACCCTGAGAGTATGGAATCTTGGTACTCCAGATAATGTAGCAATGACTCCCTCTGGTGTATCACCCTGGAGTGATTCTTCCTCGGCTGCCCGTAGTTCTTTTGTGGCCTCCTGCTCATAGTCCTCCCCGTCACTGTCCGAATACACTTCGATGTAGTGAGCCTTTGCCTTCCCTGCACACCTGTGTCCTGGCACCCATGGTTCCTGACAAGTGAAACATAATTTCTTCCGCCTCAAATCTTTCCTAGTGTCCTCGTCTAACCATGTTTTCTTGGGAACATCCTGCTGGAAAGGTTTCTTGTCCTTGTCCCTAAGAGGAAAGTTGGTTTTGAGAGGGAACTTGTTCTTCGGAACTGAATCCTGGAGATCTCTAGCTCTACTAATAGCATCCTGCAGAGTGGGGGGTTTGTAAGCTTTCACCCATCCCCGTAGTGGCTCTGTTAGGGCCTTAGTGAATAAAATCGTCAACCTGCTCTCTGACACATCTGTTACCATGACTGTTATCCTCTGGAATTCTGAGATGAAGGCCTCTGCGCTACCTGTCTGTTTGAGTGGAGCCAACTCTCTGAAATGTATCTCTGGATCTTTCCTGTGGAACCTCTCCATGAGCTTCTAAGCGAATTCTCCATAGGAGTGTATGGTGTTGTGGCCCAATGTCACCAATCCGTGGTACCACCACTCATGAGCCTCTCCGTCCAGCTGGAGTGTAACCAATTTAATGGCATCTGTCTCTATCATGGGATTGAGTTGAAAATAGGTATCCAACTTTTGAACCCATATCCTCGCTGAACCTCCGCGAGTCCCATCAAAGTTTAGGATGGTCAACCTACCCAAGGTCTTCTACAACTCATTGTTGTGATTGAATCCCTTGTTGAAATTCCTGGGCATGTTCCTACTCTTCATGTTGCAAAAATCCGAAAAAGACATGGTGGTATGAAACTCATCCCCTAAGTCCCTGTATTCCTACAAATAAGCCCCAAAAGGTTCGCTAGGCTCTACCTACATGACTGGACCTCCTACTGCATCTGCCAAGAAGTGAGGCATAGTAGGCCTTTTGGAAGGTATGCTATATATGTGCGGTGTATTCTATATATTGGTGTACGCAACCTTTCCACTGCTGCTTGTAGACCCTCAATCTACCGATGAGGGAGGTGTACTGTTGTTACCTAGTTCTGGTTTCGCCGATAATCTGTTGATTGCATTGAGTACATCTTTTTGCCCTTTGGCTAAGTCTTGCAATGCAGATACTATGTTGCAAAACTCCATCCTGTCCTCATCTTCTCCCATTCCCTTTCCCCTATCAGAGTGTATACCTGTTTGTTCCATGTTTGAGCTGATATCTTCTAGTTGGATATCCTCAAAGTCCTCTGTGTACCTGCTCCTTCTTTTTCTGTAGGTTACAAAAGGGTCCTCTTCTATATTCATCTACTTCTCATTTCTTAAGCCCACAGCTGGCCAAGAAGATGGCTCTAATACCACTGTAATATCCCAAATACTGATATTTTCTATTTCTATGCAAATTTACTGAAATAGTCGGGCATGCAAACTGCCATGCAAAATTTCCTTATTTTATAGCTGAAATTAGGGTTAGGGTTTGCAGGATAGAATGAACACTTACCACTGATAAGCCAGTTGAATATGCTCCAGAGAGAATACGCATGCAAGATGAGTTGAGCTGATGAAGAAATAACCTGGTTTTCTACTAATATACCCCGGTTGGCTGAATCAAACAAGTGTGACGTTTTTGCTGAAGGGATGGTCAGTTTCAGCTGGAAATAAGTCGAAAGGAAGGTGTGCCTGTGCCGAAGAGGATGGCCGGAGCATGCAGGAGTTTTGACCCCTCCAGATGCCCTAGCGAATTGGTCTACCAATCTGCTGCTCACCCCCCCACAACCCTGTAAACTGCTGCTAGCTGCCCCGGATGGACAATCTCATGACTGATAATCACCCAATGCAGTAGAGTGATCCTATCAGTGAGGATGCAGGCCACATGCGGAAGAAATATGGTGATCCAGAGTCCTGGTGAATGACTAGGGTTTCCCAGCTAAATACCCCCAGCTGTATGGATGAATCTGCAATAACCTTCAGACTTATACTGGAATACTGAACAATGATGAATGCAATAGACACGGTGACAAACCTGGATGGTTTATCCTGAAGGAGACTAGGACAGATATCTCACTGCCGAAATCCCGTTCGCTGAAGACGCTGTCTCCAACCCCAACTGTTGTGGCCGCACGCTGTGCTGCTACTCAAGAGCTCCAAAATCAATAATCATCAAAAGTAAAGTCTACATTCACTTTATCTTTCTTTTATAACTTTCAACTGCGAAAACCCTAACTTTTGACCTAATTAGGTCACTTTAACTTCTAATTTGCAATTGACTTGCATGCATGCGCATGGAGACTTAAATGGGTGCATGCATCATTAAATAAGGCTTAGATGACATGCATGCCGGTGGCCTTTGGCTCCGGTGGTCCTCTTCGACCCAATGGTGATATAATATTGATGCCCTAGATTTTCTGTAGATGGCATCCGTCTTCAGTTGATTCCCTAACTGTCAGTAACCACTCGAACCCACAGGAATCACATAGGTTAGTGGTTTGGTCCTCAATGCTTAAGCAGAAGAGGACATTACAGAAAACGCCTCCTTGGTGAGATTAGAGGGATAAAGCTTATTTTCCCAATTTACTGAAGGAAAGGTAGAGCACATTCGCTCATCAATACTCCAGCTTTAGCTTCCTACAAAAGATTCTCAACACTAGCAATGGGGATTAAAAAATACCTGTGTAAACAAAAAAAGACTACAACAACAATGTAGATCCAAACATGAAATCATACATATATCAAATAGTCTTCTTCGACTTGCAATAAAAGAGTAAACTATCAAGAATTACCTTTTATCTTTACAAAAATACCATTTACTTCTCAAAGCAAGTTAATCCCAAACATATGCAAGCATGAAAACAAATTCAGGTTACCTCACCACTGTAGAGTAAACTCCATCCAAACATCCATAGATCCCACACAGAAATTGCCTCCAAAGCCTTTTATCCACAATACTCAAGAAAACTATTACAATGTATACAAGCAGAGGTTCCACCTTTTGATGTTGAACAATGGAGAGGTGACCTGCTTAAATAGGAAAAGAGAGACCCAGGGGGGGCTCATCAATATTGAAGATCAACCCGGAGTGTAACTAAGTTGAGCTGAGCTGAACTGAACCAATCAGAAGAATCGGTGGGGTGATTATTAGTTTAACTGAATAGATGGTATGGGGGAGGTGCCACCTCAGATGAGGTAGGCAATCTCACTCCAACTCACCAAAACCAAATTGCATGCCCTGATCTCCTTCATGTGATTGTATGGTTATGTGGTGTGAGCTTCACCAACAAAATGCATGTTTTGATTCAAAACTTAGGGTATGATGGATCCACGTTTTATTATCTCAAATTTTACAAGTCATAAGCAATGGGGGCCACTCCTTAGCTTAGCGCAACTGATCCATCCAAAACTCACATGAACCCCTTGATGGTGAGTTGACATCACCATACTTCCTTCAATCGCTACCTTATATAAAGCCAATGTATGGTGAATAAAATAGACCAAGGTTTTATTTCCATGTGGATAGAGGGAGTCCACACCCTCAAACTCGCAAGTGTAGCGTGAGTCTTCCCCTTAGTATATTTAACGTCACCCTTTATAACACTAAACGTCATCCCTCATAAAACAATAAACATTGTATGGTGCATTATTTTATAATCCAAGGTTCTGTTTTTTAAATGACGGGGATATAAGGTGGGGGGCCACTCCTTGGCTAACACAACCATGCTCACAACTAGCGTAACCACCACTTGAGGTTGGCGTCACCTCTCCATACTTATTTACTACACCTCACCATAACTTAAAACTAAAGTTAAAACATGAAAGGAAAGGTCGCATGACTATGGGGGACCCATGCCATGTCACCCCATCCATCCATGCAGTGGTCGAACCTGGCTCTGATACCAATTGTTGGACACACCAGGAACACAGAGAAGGGGGGTGAATCTGTGTGTGCAGTCTTTATTAATTTTCAACTTTAATAATCAACAACTTATTCAATATTATTCATTATCACATTATCATTATATCATCATCAGCATTGTTATCATCATCATCACATAGAAAGCATAGCAACACATTACACAAGATTTTTACGTGGAAACCCCAAGTCCTGGAGGGGAAACCATGGAAGCCTTTTTAAAATAGTTTTCCAAAAATAACTGGAAGGAGGAAACAACCCCCCTTATTACAAAGACTTCAATTTTCCAGCTTCAACTGGAAGGAGGCTACGACCACCTGATTTACAGGGTTCAACCTGAAGGAAGCTACCACTCCCTAGTTTTTCGGCTTCAACCGGAAGGAGGCTACGACCTCCTTTCATTGCCTCGTCCTGCCACCCTGATATGAAGATAGAAACTGTTGAACCACAACCACACTGATCCTACGAACCTGCTAATCAGCACTTGTGCTACACTACACAATTTGTACCACACTGCACAACCTGTACCACACTGCACAACCACTGCCACTACTAACCACTGCTCATCATCTGATCACTACTCATCAACCGATCAATGTCCACTGTATCACAATACTCATCAACTTGTACAATCAACCTATACCAATCAATATGTTTCTCACATCAACCAACTCAATCAATCTGAGTCTACACACCAAACTCTGTCCACCTGGGTCAAACCAACTGCTCATACAACTAAGCCAATCTGAGTTAAAACAACTGCACATAAGGAAACTTGTGCCAATCTTTCTCAACTGAACCAACCTGTACCAATATGCTTGTGTACCTGTGCCAAATCAATCATATATTCGTGTTAACCTAATCAAGTGCTCTAATAGTCAACCAACCCTTCTTACTTGGTCTAGTTCATCAAGTAAGAGAAACATTTGAGCAACCAAGAGACTTCACATACGGTTAACCAAACTTTGTCCAAACACACTCAACTCAATGACCCCACAACCAACCTCAATCATAGTCAAGGAATACTTAACAGTTAAACATGATATACTTCAACCAAATAACCTCAGCCAAGAAGATAAAAGACTTGACCAACTATGTCAAACTCAATCAATATCATAAACTCTTAGACACAAAAGTATTTTTCACTCTACTCAAATCAAGTCAACAAATCAAACAAATATCAAGCAATAGTCACTTACAACACTGTCAAAGGTTGTCATTAACAATCAATAACAATCCAACTCCACTTAGGTCAAAGACACAATGATCAACACTTGTCAAACTAGTTTTCAAAGAAAACATTTGGGTTGATCAAAGAAATAACTCACAAGATCTACTACTTACATGTCAACTTCTCATTCAATACTACACTTATACAACAATCAAGATAGACAAAAAAGATCTATGCCAACAACATTCAAGATAATCATCAATATCTATAGCAAGATCACATCAAGATACATGCCAAGATAACCATCACCATAACCTTCATAACATATTGAATTACTTCAAAGAGATATACCAATATATAGCCTCACATACTAAGATCAAAGAGGAACTCTATCCATGAGAAACATGTGCCATTACAAGAGAAACCATGAAGCATGAACCATACCTTATTGAAGATCACAAGATGAAGAAAAAATAGAAAAACCAAAAGAGACTCTAGATCCTATCATCACATAGCCCTCGTAACAAGCTTTCCAACAAGCCAAGAATTTTGTAATTCTGATTCCGTATGAGAAAGTTCTGCCAATTTTAGTGAAGATGCCCAGAAATTTTTCTGTCACAAAATTTTTCACTTTTCTCCAAGAGTGCGAAATTCCTAAGAGAATTGATAATGAAAAAATAAAATGTTTGATATTCTATTTATATAGGTTGTGGATAAAAATTATTACCTTGGGCCGACATGCAATTCAAAATTACAAATAATTAAATTCTCTTTTGTTTAGTCAGCTCACCCAAAAAGGTGGGGTACCCCAACTTCAAAAATTCACATCTCTTCAACCGTAAGGAGTTAGAAGATGCTCCACATATCAACAGAAATGGATTGACGAGGACTATCTCCCTATGATGGGTTTATTTGCAAATTCTTGGTCTAACACCCTTAAATTCTTCGATATGTCCAAGACATCAAAGACCCCACACATGAGCGTGCTAAAGACCATACCGCCAACTACAAGAGTTTCAAAGTATTCTTCAACATATCAAGGAACATATGTGGGCTCTACCTCCATCTACATCCCAATAGCCATATAACCATAAATAGGACCATACATCATCATGTTTCAAGATTTCCATATCATTAAAAACATATCCAATGGTTCCACTATATATCGTCATCACTATAAGAGTACCAACACCCCAAAAGAGGGGTACAAATACCTCACCACTAGTTTGCAACACCTTATGGGCTTCATGTGCATGATCATAAGGCTACTACATGGCAATGACCATATAGAGTCCAAAGAACATCAAACCACCCTATATGTGGGTTCAAGACTTAAACTTTCAAGGACACCAAGGACCCCACAAGAATGGGTTCCAACATACCACCATAAGTGTGGGTTCCAAGACCTAAGTCTCCACATGCAAGAGGATCAAGATATATGCTTTTGGACTCAAGGACCCCACAAGAACTTAACAACCTTAAGACCAGCCAATGCAAGCAATGGGATTCACCATCAACACATCAAGGACTTTACACACATGAACCACATCATCCATCCAACAACCAATCAAGAGACCAAAACAAGTACAAGCATACCAAGCAACACAAAAACCAATAACCAAAGATCAACCAGGACTAAGGAACTAGACAATGGACTCAAATGGGACCAAGATAAAACTTAGTGGCACTTGAGCAAGTCAATGGGTAACCAGGGCTTTTGTCATTGTTCCAAGGCCTCCAAGGGCTCCAAGCTTGGGCTTGGACAAGGTCAAAAGGGCTCCTCTGAAACAAACAACCACAAACTAAACACTAACCCTCAAGGGCTCCACAGGGGGCACCAAGGACTCAACAGTTGGCATCAATGACCGAACATCGTTGGCATCAATGACAACTTAATCAACAGGGCCATTCCTTGGCTAGCGCAACCATGCTCACAACTAGCGTGACCACCACTTGAAGTTGGCGTCACCTCTCGATACTTATTTACTACTCCTCACCATAACTTAAAACTTAAGTGAAAACACGAAGGGAAAGGTCACATGACTATGGGGAACCCATGCCATGTCACCCCATCCATAAATATTTTAATATTTTTTACTTCTCAACTTTTGACCATAGTGCCAAATTGTCCAAACTTAGCATTAAAATGCCATCTTGATGCATTTTTAGCCAAATAATGCCTCACAGGGTGTTTTGGCTGCTCGACTGATGTGAAAGTGGTCCCTGGGGTAAACTGGACACTCTGAGTGTGAAAACGAGTGTCCCCACATCAGAAACAGATTCCGTATCTGACTTTTATTGCATTTTGAATTTTTTGAATTACACCATTAAAAAATGGCTTAAAAAAAGGAAAAAATTATTTTTTTCGGAAACTGACGAAACTCTAGGGGGGCCTAGTACATGTCCATATGACTCAATTCGAATGCCTAGCATGTTGAAAAACACTGACACGAAGGCTCTAATAACCTCCTAAGGCCGAAACACTAAGACAACCACCCCAGCTTTGGAGGTGTGAGTGAAAAAGTCATAAATTATTAGTCGTTTGTTCAACAACCAATAATAACCAAGGGAAAAAACACTCTGGGCTAGTCGGTTTGATGCTAAAGTCCGGGAAGCCGAGCCTTTTATAAAAAAATTAAATGCCAGGACATTTTTTACAATTTTCCCCAAGGGGGTATGAACATGTGTTACAAAAAAAATCCGAACAGACTCCCAGAAAAAGCCTAGCGGACTTCTAAACTCTAAAGAATGAACAAGTATACTTGTTCCACTTCACCGACTCACTTGAAAAATCCACCAAGTACAACTTAGGTGGTAACAGGGTTGTTGTGAGCCTACTAGAGGTGACCCGTGACCTCTCTTGAGCCTATTTAGGGTTGTCGTGAGCCTGTTAGAGGATGTCGTGACTTACTAAGCTTGTTTAGGGTTGTCATGAGCCTGCTAAAGGTGACCCATGACTTGGTTGATTCTGTTAGAGGAGGTTGTGACCTTTGTTGAGACTGCTAGAGTGGGTCATGACCTTTGTTGAGCTTGCTAGAGTGGGTCATGACCTTTGATGAGCTTGTATCGGGATGTCATGACCTTTGTTGAGCCTGTTTAAGTGGGTCGTGACCTTTGTTGAGTCTATATAGGGATGTCGTGATCATCTCAGCCTCTTTGGGGCTTCTACTACTATGCATGAGGGTGCCATTGTCTTTGTGAGAGTGCTGCTACTGATTGAGGGTGTTAGTGAATGCTTTAAGGTTGCCTCTGCACATTAGAAGGGTGTTGCTATTTGGTTGTTGTATGACTGTCCTAAAGACTATCATTTATTGCAGCAAGGGTTTGAAGTTATCATCCGCATTTGTGGACTGTTTTGGATAGCACCTTGAGGTCTGTACTTGTCTAACCCTACTCCACAGCAACTTATCTGTCTCTCTCTCAAGTATGTCCATGCCCTCATGTAAAGGCCAGACTTGTTCCCTTAGTGACTTGTATCAAAGCGACAAGGTCTGATCTAAAGTAATTTTTCTGAGTATAAGAAAGGTCTAAACCAGAATTGTTTTTTCTAATTAGATATTTTATTAATGCCATTTGTTAGACTTGTTTAATTTATCTACTGTTGCTCTACATGTTGTATTTGTTTTAGTTGTGTGACTTTAACGCTGTGATCCTTGAGGGAGTGTTAAAGTTGAAAGAGATGAAAATTATATTTTTTAATATCTAGTCTTTTGTTACTGTTGCACTATTACTTCAGTATTTATTTTATTTGATCTACATTCAAGTTTGTTAAAATTTTCAAAAACCCTAGAACTTTAACAATTTTATCGGGCTGACCCATGTCATTGTAATTTGAGGCCAATCAATAGTCTTTGATCATGACAAGTATATATATGCCTATATATATATATATATAGAGAGAGAGAGAGATGGAAGGGCTAATTTATGGTCATGTTTGTTGAACAAACCCCCCTGGGAAGTGAAAGAAAATGATTGTCTTGTGGACATCACTTGGTCACTTGGAGAAGGTTCACTCATTTCTTAGCTTGGATGGATTGCTTTGTGGACTTGGCTTATTGGAGAATCTACTTTGAAGGGGCCTTTGCAGGCCACATGGCGCCATCTTATCATTTTAACCCTTGCTTGATGGAGACATCCCCTCATTTGGGGCCTTATGTATCTCATGTATTGTACATGTGGCTTTGACCACTTTATTTTATTGTAACTATTTAGGAGTTAGTTGCTTGAGTGGGGCTTTTGTATTATTTTACCCCAGCCTAGGCTAGATCTAGAGAAAAAATGAATATTTTATTGTAAAGCAAGTTTTAGCCTCTCCTATAAATAGAGAGCTACTTCCTCATTTCATTTCATGGATGGATTTTTGGATCCCTCTTTCTTTTGGAGATCATATTTGGTAGCATTGTCCATGTTACTTCTCTTGAGCCATTTTAGGGGCAATATTGTCTAAGTGGATTGGATCTTCGATAAAGTTTTATGTTGGATTCAAATTGAAGTTCTTGCATAGACGGAGGTTTTTCTTTGTACTAATCATAATCAAGATTTTGCAAATATAACACCTTCCATTGCAGGGTTTTGTTGAAGGAAGGAAGTAACGGAGGGATTGGTCCTTCCCCTTGTGATCGCAAATTGAACCCCCCAATACATCTATGAAGGGTTGGAGGCCTAGAGCACTTACAATTTCTAGGTGATCTTTAAAGAAGGTCGTCTAAATTAGCGACCTATTGAATCCATTTGCCTCAGGTTGGATTGGCATTGGTCCTTTGAAAGTGTGTTCCCTTATCCTCCCATCACACATTGTATATTTCTATGCTACAAACCTTTGTTAGGGAAACCTTTTGAAATCACCTTGATCCTCATTGCCTTTCCTTAGTAAAACCCTAACCATAGAGGACACTCCCCCTTGAGTTGGAGAAGAGCCAACCTAAAGCGAGAAGGGGATCTATGTGGTGACATTGGCCTTTCCTCTTTGTTTCCTCCAGGCTAGTGTGAATCTTTGGGACTTTAATCACACATGCTAGTTTGGGAGGTCACAGGTAGAAAGCTGTGAATCATTCCCTGGAAATCCTCCAGGCCTACAAGAGTCAGGGTTCGCCACAAAGATGCTACCATCATGAAAGTATGTATCTTCTTTTAACAAGTAAAGAAGCAGTTGTTTTAACTTTTACTCGCTACAAGATAGCTGTTACTTTTTTTTAGTCATCCTTTGAATCATGAAAATTGATAACAAGAGGCAAGCAGCATGCACTTTGTAAAGTCTTCTATAAATCTCAAAAACATACTAGTTACAGGGTGGAATTTTAACAAATCCCTAGGACTATGAAACCATAGATAGAAATTAATCTGCACTCCTAGAGATCTTCTGTGATGGTGATGAAAACTATTGTTTGGCCTTCCTAAGATCAACAGATGACAATGATAAAACTCCTTTACTCTCGAGTCTCAATGCCCAACAGCTGCAAAGGCAAATAACCCCCAAAAATCTGGGTTTTCCCCTTTATCAGGGCACTTTCCCCTGGATAGCAATTTTTCCTGATCATGATGCAATTGCTTTTTTCAAAGTGTCACATCTTGATTTTGAGTACAAGTCAGTATATTTTTGAAACAATTTTTCGTTTCAGATTTGGAGTCGTAAAACTTACAATTTTGCCAATAAATTGGCAATATTTTCAACTATGTTCAGAATAATAGTTGGAGATTTTATTTAATGAACAGGTCATTGTCTTGCCAATAGTCTGGATACTTGTGTAGTTAGGTATCAGTAGGACTGAAACAAGCAAGAGTGACAGTAAAGCTGCAATGTGCGAAAAGACTGCAATCCTGCTGTATGCAGACCAAGACAAGCCAAAGAAAAGTCAAAAAAGGAGGAAAAAGCATAAGTTGAGCAGATAAGGATAATGATCATCATCGGAAATGAGAATGAGAATCTTTAATAGATCCAAGGAGAGAAATCAGTTATGATGTTTTCTATTGCATGTTCGTGTTATCATGTTATGATATAAAGATATGTATGTATTTAAATTTTAGATGCACATCTATGCATACAAATATAGACATACAGACACACACATACATACATAAACAAACATATATATGATAATTAGGAGATGTACATATATAGTGATTATATGAAGACACACTGAGCCCCGGAACAAGGTTAATGAGTGTTTCCAAGTCTATTTACTATTGCCAGATTTCACAAATTCAATGGCAAGTGATCTTGTTATTTGCATCTGTACTATTATCTCTCCGTTATGGAAATTAATGTGGCCGCGTTACATTTATTATTTTGTGTTTAGTTCTACCAATAAAGGAGAAGTAAAATCCTGCAACATAGAAAACAAGTTGTTGAAAAATATTCTGAAAGTTGCATAAACAAACCTCGAGCAAGAGGAATATAAAATTAGTCTCACTGCGTGAATCAGACTTTGTAGAAGGAAACAGTGTGAGACAAAATATATACCTTGAATATTCTTGCAGTAAGTGAAGGAATATCTCAGCCTCCATGTCCTCAGTTGATAACTTGGTTGAGCATGGAACATTCAGTTTCTTCCTCACTTGAAGTAACACTTGGTGATAAGAGGGCCTACGACCACTGTAAGGAAAAATATAAGAAAATATTGGACTGAAGGCTACATAAGCAATTCATAACCATGTATTTCAAAGCTACAATTTGTATTTCCTACCATCATCATGACTTCCTTTGCTAGCTTCTAGACATAAAGTAAGATTAATCTTCATGCTTGGGTCTGTATATGTATTATGTAATATGAAGTGCTCCTATGTAGTCTTTTCCAATTTTTTTCTTCTTTTTATCAAATCCCCTCCATTACCTTAGAGTCGCTTTGGCATCTGCTGCCAGGAACAAAAAACGAGACTCAAGGCGCTCCATCAATGCTTCTCTTGCTTCTTGATCATCTAGTTGCACTAATGTATCCTGAGGACCATCCCTGTATGTGACTGACTTCAGCAATGGGCTCAAAATGCTGAAAATCACCAATGTGAACATGAGTATCTTTTTCACAATAATTTCAATTATTTCATTAAATTAGAAAAGTGGCTTTTGAATCACAAATTATAGCTAGGAAATACACCATTTCAAATTCCTTTTCAGTAGCTCTATGGAAAAGTTTACATATAAGGACACCAAAACTATCGAGAACAAATCCAAGACTATTCTTGAAATTATTATGGGTATATCAGACCCCACAATCCTCAAGACAGTTAATGAATCAAGAAGTGTGAATAACTGAACAAAAAAATTCACTAGAAGGGTCACTATTAAAACATGGAAATCTTTAAGTGACCATCAGTGGTGAGAGAATTGAATCAAAAATATCAACAGAAATCATCCAGTTAAATTTTGAAAATTCAAAACTAACTCTGGAATACCCTCCAAACAGTTTATAATATTACTGGCTTATCTATTAATGAGTTGAAAATCTTTTTAATAAGATCCTGTTATGCCCCAAATTTTCTGCAGCATGCCCTTCAAGATGTACCAGAGTGAGGGGGTAGTTTTCCATTGTAAAAGGACAAGTCTGGTCTTTCTTATGTAAAAATGTTGATCTAGTGGGGCTCAAGACCCTTGGTCTAGTCATGGCAGGTCCTCTAGGTTTTCATTTCAAGTATTGGCTTAGTGGCTCTGCTGACTACCCCTTGTTGAGCAGAAGTCCCCTGTCATGTTGGGCATTTTCGCCTTGGGTGGGTGCTCGAGTGCTTCTTGGGATGGACCCATTAGGACACATGACTCAGGGGAACCTAAACACACTTATGTTTATGCGATGTAAATGGTGATTGCACGTGTAAGGGTTGCCATACCCGCTTTAGTACACCTCATTTATGCTCACTTGGACCTTCTTTTTTCATGTATTACCCCTCCTCTTGGTCTTCGAGGCCAAGAATGATGATGACGTCATCCTTTGAAGGAAGCCTTACCAAGCTCAACACCCCAATTGGTTGAAGCCATTTGCATCATTTTATCATTATTTTTAGTCTTTTGTGGTTTAGTCCCCAGCTTGTGGATGACAAACCCTAATTTTAAGTTATTTTTATTTTTTAGTAAGGTAGGCTCTAAAAACTCTGAAAGACAAAGACGCCTCATATAAATAGAGGCTTCTACTCTCATTTGTAAACAAGAACAAGAGTTTAAATATGACCTTTTTATGTTTTCTCTTGGTCTATTGGAGCTTCTAAAGCATACACACCTCTCTCTTTGGCATAGTTTTCATGTGATGAAGGTTGAATGATGAAATTTCAAGAAGGTTGATGCATTGAATGATTGTTATAACTCAAGGATAAAGGAAGACCTAAGACCTCTCTCTCTTGCTCTTTTTTTGGTGGATGTTTGGTAAGATCTTTTAATTTACTTGTTTGGTGTTGCTCTTGTGCACCTTAAGCAATGCAAACTTAGGGTTTTGATAGCATCTTGTCAATCTCGTTTGAGGAGACTTTCCTCGGGAAAGAGCTCTCCATAGCAGGGCCTTGGAATTCATTGTTTGCTCTAATTAGGTTAAGGCTACTTTGACCTATCTAGGGTTACTAGTATTTGGCCTAATTGATAAATTAGAATCTTGAAAAGCCAAAATGAGAAGGGACATCAACCTTGATCTCTTATTTCCCTAGGGTTAAGGACTAAGGTCTAAACCCCATCTCTTTTTCAATTTTATCAATATTTTGCTGTATATATTTTAAAAATACAAAAAATAGAATATTTGGAAAAACCCTAAAACTATAGAAAAATCATATCTCAAAAAATATCATGAATTTTAGAATTGTGCTCCATTGGATGTAAGGCCCCAATAGGCCTTAAGGGAAAAAATTACTAGAAAATCAATATTTCATAACAATTAACTAAAAACAATTTCAAGAGCAAGTAAATTTAACACATAATATATCATCACAGCAATTTAATGGAGCAAAGGAGAAGCGTACCTGTGATTCAATGAATTGTTGAAAGATTTACCTCTAGATCTCCACAAACAATGAGGGAAAACAACATGTGGGGGGCGACTCTCAGTGAGACATTGCTGGCCTCCGAGCCCAACCAACCCCTCAGTGAGACACTAACAGCCCTCGAGCCCCCTGTTACACACCAAAGCTGCTGCAGCATTCCAGTGATGCTAAGCCTAGAGCAAGGGGTCAAAATCTTTTATTGTACAAGCCAAAGTGGGTTTTATTGTATGGATATTTGGATTGGGGGTTGTTTACCGCCTAGATTGGTCATGGCCAGCCCCCTTGGTTTCACTCTCAAAAGTACTTGGCTTAGTGGCTTTTCTAACTGCCCCTTCGGTGTGTTTATGTCCGCACCATGTAGGGCTTTTAGCCCATGGGATGATGTTCTGAGGCTTCTGGTGTGACCCACTTGGGCACATGACCATCCTGGTTTTATTTATTCGAAGGTGATTTGCCTTGCACTTCTCCATTTGCCTTAGTTAGGCTCACCTACCAAACCCTAGAGGTTGCTAGGTGATGCCCTAGCTTGCAAGTGCTGGAGGGACATTTCAAGAGAGGGGCAGTAGCCATGATTTCTCAATGCCCTAGGGATTGAGACAATAATCATATCCCCTTCTCTTGTTATCTTTTTTTACTCATAATTTTAGCATTCAGTGTATCATAATTTAGCTGCATTTTATGTAGTTTAGCTGCATTTTTATGTCAAAAAATCCCTAAAAATTAGAAAACCCTAGAAACCCTAAAAATATAAAATTTCAAAACTTACAAAATATTCAAAAATTGAGAAAATTGTTCCAAGGAAGAGGTGCACCCTAGTCACATTGTCCACAAATCTAGAAGGGCGTCTCCATACTTCAAGCTACCTAGGGAAACATGAAATTGTGCTATCTTCCTAACCCTAGCCAGCGTTTTGCACCCGAGGTTTCCAGGGACCTCGCCTTGAACTCCTTGTCCTTCGCCTCCTGAGGGCGCACCATTCTGAGGTGTCTCTTAGGCAGTGTGGAATTCATTGGTAAACATGAGATTGTGCTACAAATCTTTATTATCTGTTGTGTTGGACAAGTAGTAGGTTGAACTAATTCCTCAATAGATCTAGTTGTCTTATTGTCTCATTGTTTAACTCAATTTAAGGCATTGATCTCTACTACATGGTTGTAGAAACGTGTCTATTTGTTGGTGATTATAGGTATCTTGATAGGGATCTCCCCTAGGTTTAGGAGTTACCCAAAGTAGTTGAGAGACTGGGCTGAGGTGGCATTGGGCTTAGTTCTCTCCCATGCTCACCATTCACTGAAATACACAATATATCATGCTACAAATCCAAGACTGTTATTTTGAACGATAACACACCCAACCAATAAACCGTAGCCAGATCTGTTCTCCTACCTCCATAACCATTCCTATCTTCCTTCAAAACCTTAGACGAATGAATGCCCTTCTCCTGCAATCCTCCTTTTTGTAGTTTTTCTTTTATTTTCTTTGGTATTTGAACCAAGTATATTTTACTAGTTTTAATAACAAATTTGCTTTTATTTATTTATTTATTTATTTATTATTTTAATATCATTAGTCATAGTTGTCTTATTATCGGTGGCAACAATTGTTTCTTTAATATTAAATTTAATCTGATTAAACATTTAATTTATTTATTTACTATTGTAATATTTAATTTAGTTTTCAAATGTTTTTTATTTATAGTTACATTACTAGTATTTTTGGGTAGTTGCGTACTTCCCTCCTTCAGGAAACTTCGTCCCAAAGTTACGTTATACTTAGGTAGTATCTAATATGTTCAAGCATCGCACAATATGCACCTCAGTGACTAGTAATATTGCACAGGTGAGAGTTGTTGAATTATTGTAACTTTGAAGTGTATTCACTTATTATCCCCGATGTTCCTATCGGGAGAATCATTTGTATTTCATTATACCTTGATGATCCTATCGGCAGAACTACTAAGAGTCATGAGGAAATTTCCTCCGTTGTAAGTCGGGTCATTAGCACCCTAGTCAATATAATATTAAGTTGTTTGTGTCCTCCTAGAGAAGTCGGCCCAGTCAGTTTTAGTGGGTCCGACTTCTTGGAGTGAATTGTCAAGTGAATAGAAGAATATAAATAGAAGTGAGGCTCTCCTCATTTCTACACACACACTCTCACACTCACTTGTGTAGCGCATAAGAGAGAGAGATAGTTGTAGCTGCAAGGAGGAGAAGGTTCAGTCTGGGGTTTTGTCTTTTATCTTTTGATCATCTATATTGAGGAAGCTTTTGCTGGGTTTTTCCCATTAGGGATTCCCAGGGTAAATCTGTGTTGATCTTGTGATACTGTTTCTTTCAGTGATCCTGTCTATATGCTTTTGTTATAAAATTGAAATTAAATGCTGATAATCTAGCTTAGCAAATGGAATCTTAACATGGTATCAGAGTTAACCTAAATAGGACAGCTTTCACAAGGTGAAAAAGCCCTCTCTCTTTCCCCGACAAGAAATTAGGGTTTCGGGAAAAATTTTGAATTTTGAAGAACTGATTGCATGGAAAGTTGCACCCTCCTAGAGCGCAGCATCTTCTGAGCCTAGGATTGAATTTTTTGGAGGAGCTAATCTCCCGAAAAGTCAAACCCTAGTTTGACACTGCACCAGAAAACTACAGAAATCCAAAGAACCAGAAAACTGCTAGAAGCTGCAGTGTTGAATCTCGCAAGTCAATTTTGAAGGGTGAAGACTTGAGATCTCCAGAAACCAAGCTCACCAGTCAACTCGCCTCAGTCAAGCGCATCTCCTGGTAAGTTCAGTTTCTCATTCCTCAGAATTTCGTTTTCCAGTGATCTCCTGTCAAGATGGCCACAAGCACCAAGCTTGAGGACAAGCTAGAAGGCATAGAGAATTTCCGAGCATGGAAGTACAGGATTGGTCTCATTCTCAAGGAGAATGATCTTGAAAAATATATCAAGGATGAAATTTCTGAACCCGAAGAGGCTGAAGCTAAGGAGAAGCACAAGAAGGATCTGATTAGGGCACAAAGAATTATTGTTGATTCTATTAAGGATCACTTGATCCCTCAAGTGTCATCCAAGAAGACTCCGAAAGAAATGTATGATTCCCTATCTAGAATGTATGAAGGAAGAAACATCAACAAAAAGATGAATCTAAGAGCTCAACTAAAGAGCACCAAGATAAGTCATGGAGAATCCATCCAGGACTATTTCACAAGGGTCTCCCAGTTCAAGGAACAACTAGAAGCTATTGGAGACAACCTTGATGAAGATGAGTTAGTTATGACTGCTCTCAATGGTCTCACTAAACCCTAGGAGTCATTCATCCAAATGATGTGTGCCAGGAAGGAAAGCATGAAGTTTGATGTTGTATGGGAAGACTGTATTCAAGAGGAGACTAGAGTGGCAAATAGCGAAGCTTTACTAAAGGAAGATGATCAAGCCCTAGCCACTCACACAAAGAGAAGAAGGACTCAACCTGACTTCAAGAGGGGAAACCACAAGGAGTCTCAACTCCCATAAGGTTCCAGAAAACAAGAGAAAGTCTCTCCAATAAGGACTACTCCAACTTTCAATGTTTTCATTGTGACAAGATAGGACACATTGCCAGAAATTGTCCTTTGAAGAGGCAAGATTACAAGAAGAGGATCAACAACAACAAAAGACATCATGCACATCTATCTGAAGATGAGGATGATGAAGAAGAAGAGGAAGGACCCCGAAGAAAGCAAGCAAGAGAAGAAGATGCAAAAGAGTATGCACTATTCTCTGCACTCTCTGGGTCTGTAACACCTGGCGAAGACACTTGGCTTATTGATAGTGGTGCTTCAAAGCACATGACGGAACAAAAGAAAACTCTCTCAAAACTTGAAGAAAAGAACTCTCCTCAGAAAGTATCACTAGGAGATGACTATCAATATCCAATCAAAGGAATTGGTGAAGCAAGCTACAAGCTTGATTCAGGAAATCCCCTGAAGATGAAGGAAGTCTTATATGTACCAGGTCTAAAGAAGAATTTACTTTCTATATCAGCTTTAGATAAGAAAGGATTCAGAGTTGCATTCATAGATGGCCAAGTACTCATGTGGCCCAAAGGAAAATCAATTGAAGATGCAGTTCTCATTGGTGAAGAAGAAGGAGGCCTATATAAACTCAAGGGACATTCAGAAACAGCCCTTGTTCATGAGTCCACTAGCCCTAGTGAATTGTGGCATAGAAGGCTTGCCCACATCAATTACAAAGCACTACCTCATGTGAACAAAGTAGTGACGCGATTACCAGACTTGAAGATCAACCATGAAGGCATTTACAAAGGATGTGCAAAAAGGAAGAATATCGAGAATCCATTTCCGATGAGTGAAACAAAAACTAAAGGTACGTTGGAATTGATTCATTCATATGTGTGTGGTCCAATATCCTCCACATCTTTGAGTGGTTTTGAATATTATGTTACATTTATTGATGACTATTTAAGAAAGACTTGCATATACTTCTTGAAAGCAAAGAGCGAGGTGTTTGAGAAATTCAAGGAATTCAAAGCCTTGATAGAGAATCTTTCAGACAAAAGAATCAAGATACTCCGAACATACAATGGCAGAGAATATACTTCAAAAGAGTTTGAAGCTTTTTGTAAAGATGCTGGAATCAAGAGAGAACTAACTACTCCCTACAACCCTCAACAAAATGGTGTTGCAGAAACAAAGAACAGAACCATCATGGAAACAGTGAAAACAATGATATACGATCAAGATCTTCCAATGCATCTATGGGCAGAAGTAGCAAGAACTGTTGTCTATGTACATAATAGAATATCTCACAATGCTCTTGGATTCAAGACTCCAGAAGAGATGTTCACAGAAAAGAATCCTGAGGTAAGTCACCTCAAGATATTTGGTTGTCCGGTATATGTTCATATACCAAAAGAGAAAAGAACCAAGTTGGACCCCTCTGGAAAGAAAGGGATATTTGTTGGATACTGTGAAGTATCCAAGGCATTCAGAATTTATATTCCTGGATTCCATCACATGGAAATCAGTAGAGATGTAACATTCAATGAAGAAGTAGCTCTCAAAAGATCCAGAAAATGTCAGCATGAAGAAGTGTATGAGAAAGAGGCACCTCCCAAAAATGTAGAGGCTGCATTCCTCCCTGACGATGAAGCACCTGAAGATCATGATATGACAGAACCACAAGAACCCCCTACAATGGAAATATCACAAAAGAGAAACCTGCTTGGGAAAAAGAAATTATACAAGAAGCAAAAAGATATGGAGCTCCTAAAGGCTCCACAAGGATAAGCAAGAAGCCCAAACCATTTTCTAGCTATGTAGCTTTGAGGTGTGATCTTGTAGATCAAGAACCTACAAACTATGAAGAAGCTATACAAAAGAAAGAATGGGTAGAAGCAATGACGAAAGAGTACCACTCAATAAGAAGAACGATGTCTGGGATATAGTTACCAAACCAGAAGGCAAGAGTGTAGTATCCTCCAAATGGATCTATAAAATAAAACATGCAGCTGACAAAAGTATAGAGAAGTACAAGGCAAGATTTGCGGCTAGAGGTTTCTCTCAGAAAGAGGGAATTGATTATGAAGAAACATTTGCACCAGTAGCACGGTATACTTCAATTCGAGCTATCATGCCACTTGCATCCATGATGAAATGGGACTTACACCAGATGGATGTGAAGACAGCCTTCCTGAATGGTGTGATTGAAGAAGAAGTATACATAGAACAAGCACAAGGATTTGAAGTTGAAGACAGACGGACCCACGTATGCAAGTTGAAGAAGGCCCTGTATGGTTTGAAGCAAGCTCCTAGAGCTTGTTATGGCAGGATAGATAGTTTCCTGACAAGCATGGACTTTACCAAGAGCAAAGCCGATCCTAACCTTTACTACAAGGTTATAGAAGATGAACCTGTCATATTATCACTGTATGTGGATGACCTATTTCTGACAGGGAATGAGAAACAAATTGTAGAATGCAAGAAGAAGCTCGCTGAAGAATTTGAGATGAAAGACCTTGGGTTAATGCATTATTTCCTAGGTCTGGAAGTATGGCAAAGTTCAAAAGGAATCTTTCTCAATCAAGGAAAGTATGCTGTAGAAATTTTGAAAAGATTTGATATGTTGGAATGTAAAGCCATGGCCACACCCATGGATACCAACCTGAAGTTGTTGGCTGATGAATCATCAGAGTTAGTGGATGTGACTCAATACAGACACATTATTGGGTTGTTGATGTATCTAACAAATACCAGACTAGACATTTGTTTTGCTGTGAACACCCTGAGTCAGTATCTAGTTCAACCTAGACGTGTTCACCTGATAGCTGCAAAACATGTGATGAGATATTTGAAAGGGACTATAGACTTCGGCCTATACTATGATGGAAACCATGATTACAGATTGTATGGCTATACAGATGCAAATTGGGCTGGAAGTGTCTCAGACAAAAGAAGTACATCAGGTGGATGTTATAGTCTGGGGTCTGCTATGATTTCATGGTTTAGCAGGAAACAGTCCAATGTTGCTCTTAGCACGGCTGAAGCAGAATATATAGCAGCTTGCTCTGCTAGTTGTGAAGCCATATGGCTTCGGAAGCTGATGCCAGGTTTATTCAACCTAGAGTTGGATTCCACAATGATTCTATGTGACAACCAGAGTTGTATAAAGATGACGGAGAACCCAGTGTTCCACGATAGGTCGAAGCACATAGAAATCCGATATTTCTACATTTGAGATATGATGCAAAAGGGATCCATAAAGCTCCAGTATGTGAGTACCGATGAACAAGTCGCTGATGTGTTTGACGAAGCCTCTATCTCGAGTAACGTTCAAATACTTTCAAGACAAGCTTGGTGTTGTTCAAAAAGACCTTCCTCGAAAGGGGGAGCAGTGATGTTGCAGTGGGAGTGTATCATCCCTGGACATCTGTCCTAAAGTGATCCGTAGACTTATGTCTCCGAGAAAGAAGAAGGATTGTATCATCCCTAAAGATTCGTTCTAAAGTGATCCGATGACTTTGGTCCTCGAGAATGTAGTGGGATTGCATCATCCATGAACTTTTGTTCAAAATGTATACGGAGGCTTCGGTCCCCGTGAATGTGGTAGGATTGCATCATCCTTGAACTTTTGTTCAGAATGTATCCGGAGGCTTCAGTCCCCATGAATGTGGTGGGATTGCATCATCCCTGAACTTTTGTTCAGAATGTATCCAGAGGCTTCGGTCCCCGTGAATGTGTGGGATTGCATCATCCCTGAACTTTTGCTCAGAATGTATCCAGAGGCTTCGGTCCCCGTGAATGAGGTGGGATTGCATCATCCCTGAACTTTTGTTCAGAATGTATCTGGAGGCTTCGGTCCCCGTGAATGTGGTGGGATTGCATCATCCCTGAACTTTTGTTCAGAATGTATCTGGAGGCTTCGGTCCCCGTGAATGTGGTGGGATTGCATCATCCTTGGACTTAGTCCTAAAGTGATAGGGAGTGATTATCCCGTAATTGTATCTGGTGACTTCGATTATCGAGAATGTGGTAGGATTGTATCATCCCTGGACTTAAGTCCAAAAGTGATCCGAAGACTTTCGTCTTCGTGTTGTGGATTGCAGGTTGATGATGATGATGATGTTGCTCAAAGTATTGATGATGACGGTGATGATAGTGTTGATCGAAAGATCAGAGTGTGATGATGATGTTGCTCAGAGAATTGTTGCCGATGATGATGATGATCGAAAGGTCAAAGTACTATTGATGATGATGCTGCTGAAGACTAAAATGTTGACGATGATGTTGACGATCAAAGTGTTGTTGCTGCTGAAATTGAAGACGAAGACTATATGTCAAAGATGTTGAAAAAGCTTCCTATGATTTATAGATGTATCACCATGATGATGTTGAAGATGATCTCTCGCCTTCTCTTGCTGCTAATGTTGATGTTGTTATAGAATACCCTTCTCGTTAAGGGGGAGTGTTGAATTATTGTAACTTTGAAGTGTATTCACTTATTATCCCCGACGTTCCTATCGGGAGAATCATTTGTATTTCATCATACCCCAATGATCCTATCGGGAGAACTACTAAGAGTCATGAGGAAATTCCCTCCGTTGTAAGTCGGGTCATTAACACCCTAGTCAATATAATATTAAGTTGTTTGTGTCCTGCTAGAGAAGTCGGCCCACTCGGTTTTAGTGGGGCCGACTTGTTGGAGTGAATTGTCAAGTGAACAGAATAATATAAATAGAAGTGAGGCTCTCCTCATTTCTACACACACACACTCACACTCACTTGTGTAGCGCATAAGAGAGAGAGATAGCTGTAGCTGCAAGGAGGAGAAGGTTCAGTCTGGGGTTTTATCTTTTATCTTTTGATCATCTATATTGAGGAAGCTTTTGCTAGGTTTTCCCAAGGTAAATCTGTGCTAATCTTGTGATACTTTTTCTTTCAGTGATCCTGTCTATATGCTTTTGTTATGAAATTGAAATTGAATGCTGATAATCTAGCTTAGCATATGGAATCTTAACAAGAGTTACTCGTGTGGCCAGTACAAGTAATTCTCAATAGTGTACTAATAAGTAATAACAATGCAATAACCTATATTACTACATGTGTTATCACCAACCTTGTAGTTGCCTATGTGAGGTGGATCCAGGATGGATGGTAGAGGGACAAGAACTAAGGAGGTGGAACCAAGACTGCCTAGACTCCCAGTGGATGGTTATCACGCCAATCAAGGCAGCCTTCACTTTATGTGTCTTAGCCCAAGACAACAAAGGGGGAGACCCGGATCTACTCCCGACAGGAGAGATCAAACCTAGACACCAGATCAGATCAAATGGACTTCGAGGTACGTAAGGTGTAAGGTAATAGAAACCCTAGATCTATGGATGATGTCACGAGGTGAGCCAAGGCTTTGGAACAAGGCTTAGGAAGTATGAGGTTCGATCCAAAGTGGGACACATATGACCTGTAAGGTAAAAACTAGGTCTGGGGTTGAGGTACTAGCAACAAGTGAGAATATCCTCTGCCTTGGGAAACGTGACCAATGCAAGGAGGTCAAGGACAGGATTGGGGCTATCTAGTACCGATGGATAGACTCGATGAAAGATATGACAAAGTCAAAGTACCCAAGTCACCAAAGAAAAGTCAGATTACAAGGAAAGGAGGCCAAAGAAGGGGTAGCGCTAGAGTTGGAGATCGGTGCCTATCAGATCTAGGGCAATGGAGTCACTATCTGCCCAGCGTTGGAGAAGACCCACCTGGGAAATACCCCAATCTACAGACCCAGAAAAGTGTTCGGCCGAAAAAGTCAGTTGACAGGGAAAACCAACAGCAGCATGGTAGACTAGCGCTAGGGTTTGAAAAGTCAATTTCTTAGATCTAGGACAATCTGAACACTACCAGCTCAGCGTTGGAGGAGAAATGGAATGAGGATGGCCTGATCTACAAACCCAAGTTGAAAAAATGCCTGAAAAATCAGATCTAGGAAAAAGTCAGAAAAATGATGAGGAGCACTAGGGTCCTGGAAGACAGTTTCTCAGATCTAGGGCCACCTGTCAGGAATCTAGCTCGGTGTTGATGATGTTTTGGAGAGAGGACCCAATCTACAAACCCAAGAAGGAATTTTGCAAGAAAAATCAAATCCCAGAAAAAGTCAGAATTTCATGAGGAGCGTTAGGATTTGGGAGGACTGTTTCTCAGATCTAGGGAAAACCAGGCAAAATTAGCTCAGCATTAGGGGTGAATTGGTGAGAGGGAGGCCCAATCTACAAAACCCAGCAATGGTTTGTCCAGAGATAGAGCGGTTTATTTTTTAGTATTTTTGGTTTTTTATTATTTATGGAATTTTCAGTAAAATGAAGAAAAGCATGTGTCAATGGGTTGAGATCCGGAAGAAAGGAACTAACCTGCAGATCTTACCTGGAAATCCTTGTAGATGCCTCGAAGGTGATGATCCCTGCTATCCCGGTCAATTTGAGAAAACTTGTGTGATTTCTAAGCCCAACATTTTGCTCCAAGTGACCAATGCGCCCTCTCTCCTGCACAAGCAAACGTCAACAATGTCAGATTTGCCATATCACGAAAGAAAAGCAAGATCTACAGAAAAGTAACAAGATGTAATCATAGATCACAATGAAGCTAATGAAAACCCCCTAATACAAGACGAAGCCAATCTAAGCGAGTGGAGGATCCCCTGCAAAAACGCCCAAGATGAAGTCGCCCTCCTGTAGACAAGGCAATGATCCTGAAGAAATATAGATCTCACACAAATTTCCTGAATGCCAGGAAGCAAAAGACTTTCTAATCACCATCTAAGAACACCAGATACAAAGGAGATCCAGAAAATATCCACAAGAAAGTTTTTCTATTAATCAGATCCAAGACCGAAAGACCCTTTACAAATGAGAAGCTCTCTCCTTTAAATAGAAACGAGAGAACCAAAATCCTAACCACTTTCAAAACAAGTGGCTAAGATTAAAAGATATAAATGTTATAATCAATGGTTGAGATGAGCTCAACATACAATACATGGATCAATATAACCATAAAGTACCAAAGTGGACAAGATCAACCATAAAGAGGGTACCCCACTCAACAAGAAATAAATGCAGCACATGGTGGGTCCATGGAGTGTTAACTAACTCTCTCCAGGTGCCCCATGGCACAATAAAACAATATAATATTTTAATTTTTTGACTTCATGACTTCTTGAGGAAATCGTGAGCCTCCCAAAAGCTCCAGAAAATAATATAAAAATGCCCAAAAAATAAGTGTGGTTCCAATCAGGTGCTGCAACTGCTGGAGAAGGTGCGGAGAACATCACACCCATCATCATGACTCATCCCATACCATTTCCTTGCCTTAGTAGCCCAAATCGATTTCTTCAATAGCCATTTAATCATTTTTTAATCTGCCTTAGGAAATGTGAACCTGCCAAAACAGCCTCCTAGGGTGCCTGCGTTGGCCCACTGAGCCCACCAGGCTCTCTGGGATGGGGGTACTATGGTACAATCAAGTGGATGCACCCCATATGCCCCATACAGCGCCCTAGGAGATCCAATGAAAACATCTCCCTGCTCAGACACATCATCCTGTGAAGCAAAACTGCATCAAAAGGGTAAAATGAGCCTGACCATCTCTACAAGTGCCCGGAACTGAAAATAAGCTATCTCACTAGACTCAGAGAGTCCAAATCCATCTAGGGTGTATACTCATACCCTTTCCAAGTCTTTGCCTGATTATCAACAATATCCAATAGACAATATAATCACCTGTAAATGACCAGATACCAATAATAATATAACTCAAACTGTCATCCATCTGCTGCAAGTGTTACAAGGCTAAGACATGCTCTACAAATCATTTAAGTAACAATCACAACAAGTAGTAATCACCTCACTGGTGGTACATCAACCAAATACATATATAGGGTTTTATTTATTATTACTCAGACCAGACTTTCAAGACTATACTCACTTCATAGTTGTAGTCAATTTGTTAGTGAAGGGTGAAGGCTAAAATTGACAAGGCTAGGGCAAAGGATGACTACCAACTTAACATCATGACACTTTGGATATGGAAAGGGAATACTCACTATAACCACATGCCGGACAAACAACACAGGGATTGGCAGTGCCTCACAAATGGTTGAGTTGTTCAGAGAGTGCTTATTCAACTTAGGCATCATGTCTACATCAAGTTTGATCCAGGTTCATTAGGACCATCAATTTTATTTCCATGGCCTTTTTGGCCTATATGACCCTTTGGGACTTCACCAATGCTTAAAAGCACAACTAATTGCAGCTTTCATCCAGGACATATTCAAATTTATAAGGACAGCAATATTTGGATATAGCATATATTTAACCATTGCTTTTGGGACCTTTTCTTATACCCTTCGCGGGGTATTTTAGCATTTCATTGCTCTTGCCCTTTACTGACATATGTTAAGAAACACATTCTAGAATTTACAATTTCCATGGGCGCATATATAAATATTTCCAATACAAACAGTACATGAGCTTTCAGTTTTAGCCAACAACATCTCAAGTGACCAGGGGGAGTTCTGCACAGTGCCAAACATCGGGACAACCAACCAGAATGATTTAGGCATACAATTGAACTCACCAAAGGCAAGTTCTGTCACCAACTTAGAGCCGAGACACAATAGAAATAGGGAGGTTTGTCCAACAAAGGTTCTAGCGGGGAAAGGTCCTCCATGCCACAAGTCAAGTAGTAAGTCAGGTTAAAACAAAACTGAAAGAAAATGGATGGGTGGAGACAATGAGCAATGAAGCCAACACTAGCAATCCAGAGTATGGTGGAAATGACTACCTCTATTCTCCCTAGGGAGGGTAAAACCAATGAGTATAAATCAGGAACTTCCAAGTCTAAGTAGGGACATCAATACATAATACAAATACATCCAAGTCCATATATTTATGACAGCCAAATCATGACACTAAATGCTAGTATATGTCACAAAGATGAGTATAAGAGCAATGATAACCATAACACAATATAATAAATGTCAAGTCATAACCATGCAAATAATCCATCTGAACCATCATCTGTCTAATGAGAAAACACTAACACCAATCTGGGCATCACTAACTGCTCTACAAATGACTAAATGGCTACATCAGTCCTCAAATCTGAGTGTCCTGAGACTCAGTCCTGACATGGGAGAGTATAATAGTGCACTAACAAGATTAGGATCTGTCAAAACTACTCATTTCAGCATCTCATATGTAAGAGATCTACCTGAAAAATGTACTATATCTGAAAAATAGAATATGGTAGCCTGGCTACTATGTATGTGATAACAACATGCTCTTGATTATTCTTATTAGGTGCCTACTATACAATCAATTCAAACCATATTATGCATCATGCAATTATGTGATAAGGTTCGACGAACCTAAACCATCAGGTTCGAAATCCACCGAACTTCAAAAAATAATTTAGGTTCATTTGGGTTCGACGAACCTCAAAAAGCAAACATTCTGCAGGGTTTTTGTCGTCCTCTTGTTCTCTTTGGCGATCTGTCTAAAACTCTCCTTCCTCTCCCTCCGAGTTCCGCGATCTATCAGATGTCTCCAGATTCTACTCTCGACGACTATTCTAACTGTGTGAATGGGTCTTCTAATCGATCAACCAATGCGATTGGATGGCTTTCGACAAACCTTCGATGCTGCGGACGAAATTTCCAATAAGTCGAGGAACATTTAACTTTTTAGAAGCTATCGAAAGGATATAATGTATGTGTATCAAATGCTTAGGTTATTTTAGACTTTGGTGTATATTAAATGGTTAAAAAAATTATATAATGTATACAATATATTAAATATTAAATGTTTTAATTTAAATGGTATTTTTTATATAATGTATAATATTAGATATTAAATGTTTAAATTTATGTATAGTAACTGGTAAATATGTTTTTTGTGAAGAGGGAACCCTGTGTTCTATTTTATGAAACCGACGTTTCAGACTACAACATAATTGAGTACATCATCAGGGCGGATACTCAAAACATGAGAAAGCTTTGAAGGATAAAGGGACATTCTAAACCATAAATAGATGGTCAGGGAAGATGAAGCAATTGAACTTTACTTATCTTTTCCAATTCCTTTTTATTTTAATAATCAAAGGTTTCCATGTTTATATAAAAATGTATTACATGTTATTTATTATTTATATAATATAAAATATATTCAATAGGTTAATTTTATTAAATATATAAAATTTGAAAATATGTATAATGACGAACCTAATGCGAACCTCATCCGAACCTCATCGAAAACTTCGAACCCAAATCGAACTTAAAGGTCGTCGAACCCGAACCCGAACCTTGTGACATAGCTATTAGGTACCATGATTATCTTTATATATGGTTTACTTCCTCCCTTACACACCCTCTACCTGAGAATCATACCATCCTATCAACCTCCATAGCCTTCCACATCAATGACTTATATGAACCAGTTGTGATCAAAGGATTAAAGCAGGGTGTTTCCTTGCGCTTTATCTCAACAACAAAGGTTAAGAAAAGCATGAGGAAAGGGTGTAAGATATATGCTATATATGTAAGATATCAGTGTTTCCAAACGTCTTTCCCCTAGAATTACCCAAGCTACCTCCTGTAAGAGAATTTGATTTCTCAATTTCTCTTAAACCAAGGACGAAACCGATATCCAAGACTCCCTACCGAATGACAGTACCAAATCTTAAGAAGCTTATTGATCAAGGATTAATTAGACCTAGTGTGTCACCTTGGGTAGCCCCAATAATTTTTATTAAAAAGGATGGTACACTCTGTTTATGCATTGATTATCAATATTTGAACAAGGTAACCATTAGAAATTGATACCCAATACCACACGTTGATGATTTATTTGATCAATTAAGGGGAGCCTTAGTGTTCTCTAAAATAGTTCTACAGTCCAAACACCATCAACTAAGGATCAAGGAGGAAGATATTTCCAAAACTGCATTTCGAACTAGATTCAGTCACTATGAGTTAGTGGTGGTACCCTTTAGACTATCAAATGCACCTACAGCATTCATGAATCTTATGAATAGTGTGCTTAGAAAATATTTATACAACTTCGTGCAGGTGTTCCTTGATGACATTCTCATCTACTCTCGGAATGAACAAGAGCATTAGGAGCACTTGAGAACAGTACTACAATGCCTACGAGAGCACAAATTATATGGGAAGTTATCAAAATGTTCCTTCTTTCAAAAAGAGGTGCAATATCTAGGACACATCATTAATGGTGATGGAATTGTTTTAGACCCGGGACAGATCAAAGCCATATTGCATTGGCTAGCTCCTACAAATACTAAGGAAGTGTGTAGCTTTATGGTATTAGCCGGATATTATAGGAGATTTGTGGAAAAAATTTCTTGGATTGCTAATCCAATAACATCCTTACAAAGATCCGAATTAAAATTTGAATGGACAAGGGAGTGTGAGGAAGCCTTTACTAAACTAAAAAACAAGTTGACAAGTGCCCTAGTTTTAAAAGTGCCAAACATGGATAAGGACTTCCACATGTGCACAGATACATCCAAGGAAGATTTAGGTGGAGTCTTAATGCAAGATGGAGTGATTGAGTTGTCCGCCAAATGCACATCGTCAGGAGAAATCTTTTGGGTTGTTGTTTCCCTAAGCAAGAAAGGTGTGGCCTTGGGTGCAAGCAAAGAGCTAGGTGCTGTCACCTGACCCCAGCTCCTCCGTTTAGGCTAACTGCCAATGAAGCCAAGGGGGGTAGTTCCTAAAAAGGTTGTCTAAGGCTTTTTGTTTTAAAGTGTTCTTAGATGAATTGTGAGAATTATTGTTGTTTAGGAGTTTTGATGTATACAAAAATCAATTACACAATCCACGTTGCTATTTGCAAAACATGATAAAGAAAAATAAAAGCATCCACGCATGAAATAACTTAAACAAATGGACAAATGGTCCAAACAAGATGATGCAAGAATAAACAAACCAGTGCCTAAAATGGAGTCCAGATGCTAAAAATGTAAGTCTCTGATGTTTGTGAGATCGTTTTGCAAATGTACTTGGTCAAATTTTAGTGTACGTTTTATGAATGATCTTGTTGATTAGGCGAGGAGAATTACCAAAAATATTCTAAGTGGCCTCGTTCGAAAACATGTTGGACCCTCCAGTTTGCAGCGAGGCATTCGATAAATTTCCAACCACTACAAACAAGAAAAGCTACCCAGCGTCCACAATAAAGATTTCCCCACTTAGAATATTGCGCTCAATGCGAGGTGGTAAATTTGATTAAGTGTGAAATTGGAATTTAATCTATGAAAATAGCTACAGTGCTTCTGGGTATCCCGAACGAGTAGAGCATACACACTGTAAAATGGTAAATTCCAATTTTAGGGGATGATGAGTTGCAAATTTTATTAACAAACCAAGCTCTACGACAAAGAGTGCTCTTGATCCACCTTATGGTGAGATTCAAGAGTCAAATCTAATCTATGATGCCAATGCAATACAAGTGCTCTCCGATAGAGAGTGCTCTTGACTTGTCTTATGACAGGTTCAAGAGTCTTTGGGTTCTTTTTAAGATAATTAATCAAAAAGCAAGAAACATGATGAAGTAAATGGCATGCATGTAATGAAATTGAATCTAGCAATTAGTAGGAAATAAAACTAAGTCTAAAAGAAATCTAAACTAAGCAGAGAAAAGACAAGGCACCCTTCCCCCAAATACGGGAAGTAGAAAAAGTGTGGGAGGCTTAACCCCACTAGTCCCTTTTTATTAATAGTTACAATCAGAGGGATTTTAACCCTTGAAAAGAAAGCAAGAAAGCAAAACTTAGGAAAGAAGCCTTAATGGTTTTTACAAGGATGCAAGCTTTTCTTGGTTTTACAATTTCTCCAATCCTCAAGTCCTTCTTGGTTCACTCTTCCTCTTCGATGTCTGCACAAAACCAACAAGTACTCAAGCACCCATTATTTGTGAAACTAATCTAAGTGCAAAAATAACTCTTTTTTAAATGCAAAAATTTAGTGTTTTTTGAAGCAAAACTATGGGAAAACATGCAAAGAAAAGAGTAAAATGGAAAGCTGAAAAGATGGAAAGATGGAAAAACAGGGCAGCCAACAAAAGAGTTAGATGGCTGCAACAAAAACCAAAAACAGAGCAGCCAAGTCGGAAGAAAGATGGCTGCAAATCAGAGAAGAAAAAAGGCTTGAAAAAGGGCAAAAAGGGAGCCGAAAAAGAGCCCAAAATGGCTGAAAATAAGTGTGAAAGAGAGCAGCCATCTAAGAGGAAAGTTGGCTGCAAAATTTTGGCAAACAGGACAGCCAAACAAAGGCAAGTATGGCTGCAAATAAAAGGAGAAAGACGTAGCGAAGAGTGGAGAAAAAGAGGGCAAAAAAGCAAAGAAAAACCCGGGTAAAAACCAATAAGACAAAGAGGAAAAAAGAGGAGCAAAAAGGCAAAAGAGTGAAGGCAAAAGAAGCAAACCAAAAAGAGGAAAGAAGAGATGGATAAGAGGACAAAGAGAGAGAAGAAGAAGAAGGATGTGGGGATCTTACAACCAAAGGAAAAGATTTTTTGAAGTTTGATTAATAAAGGTAAAAAAGAGCCCCTTTTTAGCCGTATGTTTTTTTATGCCGAATTAAATGCTTTGAAGAACCTGCATGGTGAAAGTATGAAGTTAAAAAACCCTTGATGAAAAACTGGTTGAACTTCAACCCCTCCTCTCCTGACGATTCTTGAAACCAACACAACTCAATACAAATAAAGTGATCAAATGCTAGGATGTAATAATCAAAATAGATGTTGAAAGGCACTGGTATAACTGACTACTTCCTGCCCGCTTCAAATATATAATGAAAATTGCATAGATAATCAAATTAAAACTTTAAATGACTACCCTACCGTGCTAGAGTTATAGCCTTCATGAGCTAACATTGATCAAACATTAATTAAAATAAAGAGAAGGTTGAGAACAATATCACCTCGCAAGGTGAAAACCACTTGCAAATAACCCACAAATAGACCTCCAAAGTCACTTTATTCCGTTATCAAACCTCGGTTACAATCTTGGCAGAGTTCTCTTGCAATTTCTCCATATGCAAATGGGAAGAAGAGACTCTTATTTATACAAAAAGAAAATAAAGATAGGGCCTAAAACCCTAAATCCGAACTAAGAGAAACACCGGAGTGAAACTCCTGACTGACTGAGCTCAGCACTGATGAACTGAGTTAAACTGCAAGATCTGGAAGGTAGGAGTGGGGAGGTGGCCTCCACCTAGGCAAGGCGCCCCCACTCCTCTCATTGGGATCTCCTCCCAACCAATAGCACCCTCCCACATGGAAAAACGTCACCCTAAGGAGAGGAGGCGCAATCATGAAGAGGAATTCGTCGACAATCAACTGGGTGCTAAACTGAAGCTGAGGCTGGGTGCAGACTGAGTTGCACTAATGAGGGGGAGTTAAGGTGGCTCAATCTCCCTCAGTTCCATCACCAAACCAATAGATAATCAACACTCTAACCCAAATTGAGTTTTAACTGAAGGAGGGCGAATTTCTGATGGATAGTTTAACTGCTCCACTCTGATACTTGATCTAAAACCGACTGATGCTGATTGGAATCATCTTTAATTCTCTGTGCCGAGCTAATTAGCCTTTTATTTTATTCAATTTGTTCTTTTTTGGAGATATTTTGATTTTCTCCAATTTATTTTTTTATTATTTTAATTAATATTTCTCATTTTTTGGGTTTTTTGAGAAAATATTAATTTCAAGGCCAAATTATAGTCTGAAACTTAGGATAAGTGTGTCTAGGGGTTAAATGAGTGTTTTGGCTTAGAAAATAAGTGTTTATTTGCCAAAAACACCCCCCGGACCACTTAATTATTACAAATTGAAAATTTTCAATTAAACCCTGATCAAAATGATTTAATTAATTGAAAATTTTAATTAATTCTCTATAGTCAAAAATTAAAAATTAAAAAATCTCAACGCCACCGGTTAAAAAAAAATCGACAAATTTTTAAAGCATCTCGGGGCTTAGGAGATGACCATAGAACATACAAATAGTGTCTAGTAGGTTCATATTTACTAGTTGAACTCTAATAACCCCCCAAGGCCCAAATTTCAAAATCGAGTATTCCAGCTTTGGAGGAAGCGGGAGAAAAATTCATCGATTATACTCGGCTATAGGCAAAGCATAATCGACAAGGGAAAAAACTCTCTGAAATACCTTAGTTGAAAATTACGTCTTAGGAGACAGAGCCACTCAAAACCCCTACTAGCACACTTCATTACAAAAACCTCATGGGGCATGGTCATTTCAGCATAAAAATAAAAATGACTAGCCAAAATTGGCTAGGAAAAACATTTTTAACCTCTGATACATTGGATATAAACATTGACCATGTTCATCAAATGGCGGTTCAACAGGAGGTTCAACTATGGTACAAAATAGTTGGTGACAGATTGCATATGCATCCTGCAAACTCAAGAACCATGAGATTAAATATGCCAATCATGATTTAGAGATAGTTGTTGTAGTAATGGCTCTCAAGATGTGGAGACATTACTTAATAGGATGTCAATTTGAATTAAAATCTGATCACCAGAGCCTTTGAGTATATCTTCACCCAAAAGGATCTAAATGCTTGACAATGACGTTGGAGCGAATTGTTGAGCGAGTATGCCATCAAAATACACTATATCAAGGGAAAGAGAACAAGGGGTAGATGCTGTAAGCAGAAGATCCAGGATAAATTCAGTAATATCTATAAAATTTGATATCAAAGAAAGGATATAAGAGCCATATGGACCAAGATAACTGGTACCTTCAAGTTAAGGTAGCATTGCGAAGAGATAAGGCGAAGGAAACTCAATTAGAAGGATACTCTTTAGAAGAGGATGGGCTGTTAAGATTTAGGGGGAGAATGTATGTTCTAGCAGTTGTTGATGGAAGAAGCACATCGAGCTCCTTATTCAGCCTATCCAAGGGGAATGAAAATGCATGAAACCTTGAAAATTTTATTTTTCTGGGCTAGGATGAAAAAGGATATAGCTCGGTATGCACCCCATTGTCTGGAATGTCAAAAGGTTAAAGTAAATCACCATCATCCAACAAGACTCCTTCAACCACATGATGATCCAGAAACTAAATGGGAAGTTATTTCCATGGACTTTGTAATAGGGCTACCTATAACTCCCCAAAGACATGATTGTCTCATGGTGATAGTTGAAACTTGATACGCTTACCAAAAGTGCACAATTTATTCCCATCAAAAGTACATTCGACGCACCTGCCATAGCTCAAATCTTCCTTCAAGAAATAATTTGTTTACATGGTGTGCCTTGAAAAATCATTTCAAATAGAGATCCATGGTTTCCATCTAGATTTTGGAAAAGTCAGCAAAAGTCCCTAGGTACTCAATTAAACTTTAGCACAGCATATCATTCTGAAACAGACAGTCAAACAGAAAGGGTATATCGATTAATAGAAGACATGTTAAGAATGTACGTCATGGACCAACAAAATCAATGGGAGTGGTACCTTCATGTAATTGAATTTGATTACAATAACAGCGACCATAGCTCTCTTGGTGCAACCCCCTATGAGGTATCATATGGGAGGCCTTGTAGAACTCCTCTAAGCTAGGATCAATTAGAAGATAGAGTCATGTTGGGTCTTGAATTACTTCAGGAAATGGAGGAACAAATAATTAGGATTCAACAAAGGCTTAAGGAAGCTCAAGATCGTTAGAAAAGCTATGCTAATGCCAAATGACCAAATAGGAGTTATGAAGAAGGTAGTGTTACCACCTGAGTTGCACTCAATTGGACTTTCAAGTGAGCCTCCAAAAATGAACAAGTACTTGTTTAAATTCAAAGTTTAGAAGTCCATTCAAGCCCTCCAGGGCCCTTTTTTCACCTTTTTACCACATGTTCATACCTTGCAGGGAGATTGTAAGAAATGTGCTAGCATGGGTTTTTTTTTAAAGAACTTGGCTTCCTAGGACTTAAACATCAATCTAGGTATTCCAAGGTGTTTTTTCCTTGTTAATTATAAGTTGTTGAAAAGACGACTTATAATTTTCGAGTTTTTCACCTGCTCCTCCAAAAGCTGGAATGGTCGTCTTGGTGGTTAGACCCTGGGAGGTTATTAAAGTTCGTATGTCAATGTGTATGAAAATGCTAGACATTAGTATTGAGTCATATGGACATGTGCTAAGTCCCCCTAGTTTTTTTTTAAGTTTCAAGAAAAAAAAATCTCGTAAACTTAGGCAATTTTTTAATAGTTTAATTAGGAAAATTAAAATTGTAATAAAGTATGGTCTAGAGTCTAAATTTGTCATGGGCATGCTCTTTTTCACACTCAGAGCACCCACTTTACTCTTAGACCCACTTTCCTAAGTTTTCGAGTAAGTATTTATCTCCAAAATTGAATATTACTCGAAAATGAAAAAAAAATACCCAAAAATTGGAAAATAAAGGGAAAAAACAAATTCCTTAATCAGTGGAAACGTGTCGGAGACATGTCCGGAGTTCAAGGAAGTTAACTAAACACCAAATAAAAGTAAACTAAGGATTCTAATCAGCATTCAGCATCAAATCTAATCAATATGAGTTTGTTAGATTAAGGGGACGTTTTTCTCCTTAGGAGGGGGCAAAATTGCTCATGTGGCACCCATCCGGCATGTTTTGAAGATCCCAAAGAGGGGTTGTGCCTACCTCTTGAGAGGTGGCACATTTTTCTTAAGTGTAATTCCCTCTAACTCGCCCAAATAAAGGGATAAAATCACTCTCAATCTCAAATTTGCCCTCAGTTTTCTTCAGTTGGCAAAGGCGCCCTCTTGGTCCCGGTTTTCTATAAAGGCAATGCTCCTTCCCCATTCAAACTAGTTGGAATGTACTGGGAAGAGCTAGCAATTGTAACTCGTATTCATTTGAGAAATAAAGAGACTTTGGAGGTCTACATTGTGGTGTGCCCTAGTGGAGTGAATGTTTTATCTTCCAATTGTATGGAGGTAATCTGTATTTGAAATATTATGCATGCAATGAATCATATGTAGTTTACTGGAAATGTTTGGTTCAAATTGGGTAATATAGTTTAGTCATTTTGTTTAATGATATGAGCTATTGAGAATAAATATTTAAAAGTTTGAATGAATGTTTCATTTGCTTATGGATGCCTTTACTTCGATCTATTGAATATATATCCTCCTACATTTGATCTTGTTTGTATAAGTGTGTGATATGCAGATTGTCGTCACGGGATACATGGAGGATCTTGTTTGATCATTCATATTTTCTTGTTTCTAATATTGTTTGTTGCAGATAAAGAGATTCCTCAACACACCACATGTGAAGCTTCAAGGACACTCTTCTCTCCAAGCTTTCTCCCTTCTTCCTTCTCCCAATTTCTTATTTATCATTTCGGTTCAGTTGTTTTAAAAGAAAAAGTAGTTCTAGATCTAAAAATAACTTCATCTTCATAATGAAATCTTGAATGTTTTTTTCTTTATAGATCTAACCAAAAATTTCAAAGTTTCATCTTTTCTGAGTTTAGATCTAGGATACTAGCTTTCTTATTTTAAGTCATTTTTCTAGTAAAAACAGAAGGCTTGATTTATAAGTTAGCACTTGATTTTATTTTCATATCTAGCAAGTTAATGCTGTGATTTGTTTGCTATCCTTAAGAGGCAAACAAATACCCTGATAAAGCATCTTTTTTAGCTCACTTTCTCAATCACTTTTACCTAGTTTTTACTATTTTTACTTAGAAATGTTTCAGCAATATTTTTGTATTTTTTCCAAACACTCTTAAAGTGTTTTGGGGCATGTTTGATTGTTGTTTTTACAAGTTCTACGAAAAAAGAGGAGGAAGCTCTACCGAAAAATCGAAATTTTGAAGAAAAATAAGACTAACAGAGCTCCCCTTTCGAAAAAAATTCAATTTTTGAAGTTGTTGTAAGCCTTTGGATCTCAATTTGTAGACCAAAGTGCATTCTTTCATTATTGTAAAAAGCAAATAAGCTTTAGAGTAGGCTCATCAAATCCCACTGCTCATCCCCTCCCCCAAGGGGGGATCTGCGTCGATGCACCATTTTTGAGATTTGTGATTTTTAGATAGTTTATTTCGTTTTTCAGTTTATGATTTATTTTGCTAATTAAAAAAATGAAATACTTATCCCACACTCTCCCAAGTATCCTAAAAAGGAGAAAGAGATACGTAGTAGAATTTAATTAGAAAATATTTCATTTCGTTTTTGCAGCATTTAAAATAAACCCCCTACTCTCTCGAGTACGGTTCATGGATAAGGGCTTGCCCGAGTACTGAACCCGTTATCACAGATCTCATAGTTGCCTCGATAGATGAATCCTATACAAGATGGCAGAGGGGACAGACAACTAAATCTATGACCTAAGAAAACCCTAACCCTCAAAACATGGATGGTTGTGATGCCGGTTAAGGATTCCTTTGCTTTATGCCACTAGAGAAGCCCAAGTGACAAAGGGGGAGACCCGAATCAAATCTGAAAGAAAAGACCCAAGACAAATCACCAGATTAGACTCCTAATGGAGAATTCGTAAGGTGAGGGTCTGAAACCCTAGATTTAAGGAAAAGCCACAAATTAAGGATACCTGAGTGGGGTGTGTTGTTCGCCGAATGCACACCAGCAGCAGAAATCTAATGAAAGTTGTCTCCTCACTTGAGAAAGTGGGAGAGGTGTGGCCTTGGGGGCAAGCACAGAGCTAGGTACTGTCACCTACTCCTAGCTCCTCCGTTCAGGCTAACTCCTAACGAAGCCAAGGGAGGTAGTCCCTAACAAAGAGTTTTTATGGCTCAATGTATTTTAAGTGTTTTCGATGTATGGTGATGCGGATGGGTGTTGTTTAGGAGTTTATTATGATGAAAAGATCGCAGATTTAAAATTTAAATAGCACAAAGGTATACTTGGAATAATTTAAAGACAACACAACTGATTGATTTAAGCAAAGGCATCCATAATGAAATAAAATATACACTTCAGATATATAAATGAAATGAGCACAAGACCAGTGCCTTATCTGATGGGTAACGGAGTCAAGATTGCAGTGCTTGGGATGCAAAGGTATAAGCGTTCAATGTGTTTGTGAGATCATTTTGCAAGTGTTCTTTGTAAATTTTATAAAGTTTTAATGATCTTGATTATTATGGCTAAGAACACAAGGTATCAACCGGAAGATATACCTTCAGTGGCTCCTCTCAATGACATGTCGGACCGTCCAGTATTCCAGGCTAGATGTCCAAGGAACTTAACCAGCCTTATTGAACTCTGAGACAACGGTTTGTTCCGGCGTCACTAGCAAAAATTTGCCCACTACCTCAGTATTTATCAACAACGTCAGTTCATTGGTTATGGGGTGAAAATTTTATTAATGTTTTCACTTGTCCGATTAATCAAATCCAACCATCGTTCTGAGTACAAATCCAACTTTTTAGGGTCAACAGAGCATACTTGGTGGCGGAAAGCAACGAAGTAAATTTTAGAATGGGATGTGAATTGCAAATTTTAAGTTTAGAGCACATAGTTAAACTCTTCGACGGATAGTGCTCTTGACTTTGTCTTATGACAAAAGTTCAAGAGACTTTAACTATTCTATATGCCTAATGAAAGGAAAATGCAAATCTAACTATGCTCTCCGACAGAGAGTGCTCTTGACTTGGGTTATGGCAAGTTCAAGAGACTTTGATTTATTTTAAGAGACAATCATATTGTAAATATATAACCACATGATAGCTCAAAAAATTGTAAAACAATGATTAAAATGCTAATAATGAACTAAACTAACAATCACTATTCTAAGCATAAAATGAAATCAATCTAGTGAAGTAAATCTAAGCTAGAAAACCACTCAAAAAAAAAAGGCCACTACAAGACTTCCCCAAACGGGGAAGCCAGGTGTGGGGGATTAAAGACCCCACTCACGAAACTTTTATTATGTTACAATCTTTTGGATTTTCAACCTTTGAAAGAACTTGAAAAGTTAAAATGGAAGGAGCCTTAATGGCTTTTACAAAAAAAAGGATGTGGTTTTGTTGGGAACTTTTTCTTCAATATTTCCAAGTCTTTAGACTTGTCTTTGGTTGATCTCTTCTTCAGTATCTGCTCTAAACGAACAATGACTCAAGCACCCATTATTCGTTAATAAAATCTAAGTAAATCTAGATGCGAACAAAAATGAAATTATTTTAAGTGCAAAACTACCCTTTTAAAATGCAAAATCTTTTAGTCTTTTTGAAGTAAAACTAGATGCAAAACTTTACACGCAAAGTGGGAAAGAGGAAGAGAGTAAAATGGGACAAAAAGGAAGCAAAAAGAGGGCTGAAAAAAGTGAGGAAAAGAGAAAAAAGGGGAAAGCGAACAGTAGTAAAGAAGGCTGCAAAAAAGAGAGAGAGAGGACAAAAAAAGAAGAGGAGAACAAGCCAAACAAGGAAAGAAAGAAGAAGCCAAAGGGTAGATAAATGGAGTTTAGGGCTTCTTGTAGTAACTAGTAACCAAAAGAATGTTTTTATCTTGTGGATGGAACACAAGAGATAGAGATGCTCCCAGCTTTCTTTTTTGTAGCAAAAGATAACGAGCCCTGTAAGTCCTGCGGTCACAAAATGTTAAACTCAAAAATGGTTGTTTGAAGCTTGGGATAGAAGTAGCTGAACTCGCACCCTTCTACAATTGGTGAAGCCTGATAACACACAAACGCTATACAAGAAGTGAGATCAAAAAATCATATGCTAGTATGCTACGAAAATCAAATCCGAATCAACATTTCGTATTACTGACTACTCATGTCCATCAAGATATTAATCCACTTTGCATAAATAACCAAATTGAGACAACAAATGGCTATTCTACCGTGCCAACAACGACCTGCTTGAGCTGGCAAATTAATTAAACACATACAAGTATTGAAAGAGAGGAGTTATAGACAATATCACCTCAACCATGAAGAATTCACCACAACCAAAAGCCCTATTGACCACCAAAACCAACTAGGTGGACAACGATGTACCATGCACATGTTGGATGTGCCTTGAAGATGAGAATGAAGTACTTAATGATTAAAACAAGCGAGGCAGCACTTCTTATCTTCTTCTCTCTATGAAATTTCCGCCCCCTGCGGGGGATTTTGTAAGGATATGTCAGCATGAAGGTCTAATTTTTGTAACTTGATCACCTAAGACTTAGTCATTAGGGAAGTCCTTTCATCGAGTGTTTTTTCACTTGGAGAATTAAAATTTCTTTTTAGAGATTTTAATTATTTGAGTTTTTCACTCAAAATTACCTCCAAAGTGGTGAAAGGTGTTCTAGTGATCGAGTCCATGGAGTGATTGGGGCCCAGGAATGTTTTATATTACCATGCTAGACATTATCAAGAGTCTTGCGGAATTTCATTAAGTTTTGCATAGGTTTTTTTAATTTTTGGTCATTAAAAATTGGTAATGTAAAAGAGCGTTACTTGGTCCTTTTTAATGTTGTATAGGGGTATGGGTACTCAAGACAAATGGCATGAGCACCCCTACACCCTTCGGCCAAGTTTGAAGTCATTCGGACAAGTATTACTATGGTTTTGGTCACCTTTGCCCAGGTCAATCGTGGAAATCAAGAAATTGGGCATTTAATTAGAGAGTCAAATTTTGGAAAAGTGACTATAGTCACTTGGGGTGGCCAAGTAAAGGTTCTAATGTTTATATATGTTCCTAAGACAAATTTAAGACCCAAAGAGGGGCCCCCAAGCAAGTATATAACATGTTTTGAGTTGCCGAATCTACGGGGGTGCCATTTTCTCTTTTTGATTGGTTGGGTGAGCTAAAGTCAATGGAAAGGGCCCCACTATGGTGGTTTCTTCCCCATTTGACATAACAATAAGGTTGGAAGCATTAAATTGGGGGTTTCTCTCCCCATATTTGAGATCTCAAACCTTGGTTTTGCCCTCCTTGAGCAAATTCGCCCCCCCTCTCTCTTGGGCCCCCTCTCTCCCTTGTGACACTTGGCTAGCATGCAAAGAGCCTCTCTCTTTCATTTTTCCTATTTAAGGAGGCTTCCCCTCCTCATTTAGGTTACACAAAAACACACTCACACCCACTTTATTGCTTATGCTCTCATTCTTTCCCTTGCTTTTGCTTGGGCCATTGTAATTTTTAGCCATTTGGCTTTGTTAATCAAAATCTTTGGAGGAATCTTGTGTGCATTGTTTTCATTTATGATTTGCTTCCATGCTTAAGGAGCTACACAAGTTTGGTTGGCCAAGGAAGCATACTAATTTGCTTTGGTAAGATTTATAGTATTTGTATTCCATAAATTTTGTGAGTTTTCATTCTTGTAATAAAGAAGTTCATATATTTTCTAGTTTGAAGTTTATGATTTCTTTGCTCATTATTGGATTCTCACCTTCTAGTAGTTGTGTAGTGAAAATCTTATAAGTTGCAGGTTATTTGAATTGAAGAGCGGGATTCCTCGGTTGGATGCCCCATTGCTTCACTTCTTGAAGAACAAAAGACCAATTTTCTCTTTCCTTACATACAAATTTCTGAATTTTAATTTTAGTTTGTTGAGTGTTTTAAATCTGATTTTAACTCTTATATACTCAACTTCTTTCAAAATTATTCATCTAGCAACTTTGCATAAATTTTGTATATATATTGCACTAACATACTAACTTCCCCAAAGTGATTTTGGGCACATTTTATCATTTTCTGTTTGCTGGTTTTTAGCAGGTTAGTGACCAAAAAAAAAAAAACTCTGTCAAATTTCAGCCATAGAAGAGTTTTAAGGCCACCCCAAAGGAAGAACTTCAAGGATATCTCAAGAAAGAGAAAAAACACGGTTTTTCTCACTACTTTTACCTCTTTCTTTACGCTGAAATTTCAGCCTTTGTAACAAGTCCAAGAGAGTCTCTTGGACTTGATTTCTTGCTTTGTATTTTCAGATTAATCAAGTCTCATTTATTTGCCATCCATTGCTAGCAATAGAAGTTGGGCTTGCCCACCTTTGCATAAGCAATTGTTGATTGGCACGGGTTTTAGATTAGTTATAGTTTCATTTTGTTTTTATTTTATTCTTTATTTTTTGCCCACACCTTGCAAGTGATTTGGCTTTGCCATCCTTGCAATATCGTGTTGGCTAGCATTTATATTTAAAGTATTTATTTATTTTCTTTTACTCGCACCTTACAATCGAGTAGGCTCTGCCTCCGTTGTGATATCGCGCTTGGCTTGTTTTGTTTTTTTTTTCCTTTAAGGATAAAATTTACCACAAGCCCCGTTTTTGACACGTATCCTCTCCCTCCACCGATTCGACCGATCTAGGGTGACGAGAAAGGGCAAAGATTTGTGTTGGCTAGTTTAATAGGCACACAAATAAGTATCTTCATTAGAAAGAAGAAAAAGAGGTTTGACCTGTGGAGCTAGTGGGGTAGAGGCCGTAGGGGTCTTCGTGGCACTTTGTGTCCTCCAGTTGAGCACCCAGCAAGTTTCAAGTTTGACCCATGGAGCTAGATGGGAACCTTGTGTTCCCATGTTGAGCACCCGGAATTCTCTCTCTAATCGAAGGAGATAATTTCTTGGGGTAGACATCTAGAATAGTTCATTTCTTTGCAACAAACACCTTAATTCCCTAAGTCAAAGAGAGACATAAAATTTACTAAAACTTACAGGACCACTTGCATATCATTGTTACAATCATTTACATTTATCTACTTTGCAATCACTTTATTTTAACTTACTCATTTATTGGAAGTCATCATGTTCTTGTATATTTGTTAAGGTAAATGAGTTGATGCGTTAGAAAATTATTTGAAGTTGATTATTGTGACTCCATAGCCCAAGTAGAGAGGGCACTGATCATTTTGATTATTTGATTGTTTCTCTCTTTCATACATTACTGGTTGATTGTTAAATGGCTTTGCTTGACATTGAAATATTTGCATCACTGCACGCTGATTGACATTTTTTGTAATAAACAATTGCTAGAAAACATTCTTCAAAAAAGAAACTTAGTAAGTAGGGACTACCCCCCTTGGCCTTTAGGAGTTGTGGTCTAAACGGAGGAGTTTAGAACCGAGGTGACAGTGGGTTCTCAACTCATAAGTTGCCCTTGGGAACACACATAGCGGTTGGCAGACTTACTCATGTCCAAGTGTGTTTTAGGGGGCAACATTTTTGGCGCCGTTGCCGGGGACAAGTCTTTTGTCCTTGGTCTTGACATTAGTTAAAGAATTTTAGATTTAATTCTTTAATTCTTCAATTTAATTCTTAAAGTGTTCATAAAAATTTTGAAATAACCTTAATTTTTGTTTTTTCTTTTACCCATATTAGAAGTTTACTTGTTCTCCAAGTGGCGACTCCACTTCAAAATATATAGTAAGGTATTCTACCTAGAGCCCTTTGGTTTGCTTGGCTCCCTCTTAGATCTTGAAAAGGGTTTTAGAGGAAGTTAAACAAACTTGCTCCCTGTAGAATCTTTACAAGTCTTGGAGAAGAAGCCAATTTCTAATATCCCTTTGTTGTTTATCCAAGTAAACCAACCTAAACAATGAATAACTATTATGGAACATGTGATTTCTCTAAAATTGTTGGTTACCCTCATGAAGTTCCAGAAAAAGCTATAGATAAGTTGCTTTCTTTTCAAGGAGACAATGTTACAAGTGTTAAATCCCACATCTGAAATTTCAATTTATGTATTGCAAGATGGTGTATGGCACACAACCATGAGGATGTGAAGATGAAACTCTTTGTTTTGTCCTTAGAGGAAGAGGCCATTGATTGGTTTACGGAACAGGATGATAACAAGTTTAAAGACCTTAAGGGAATCATTGAAGCTTTTAATGATAAATGGGGAGATAAGAGGGATCACCATTCCTTGTTAACTGCCTTGCACTCTAGCCATAAGGAAGATAATGAAACAGTGGAAGGATTTAACAAAAGATTTAATGAATTGGTTAAGAATCTCCCTCAAGATATTAAGCCTCCTGAAAAGGCCATCTTAATTTTCTACATTCAAGCTTTTGAAGGGGAAATGAGATACCAGCTAAGGGATAAAGAGCCTACAAATGTTAGGGAGGCACAAGACAAAGCTATTAGAATAGATAAGAATATGCAAGCTTCGGGGAAATCAAATGTTCTTGGGTTTTCAAAGGATAGTCCTCCAGAGTCAAATAAAGTCAAGAAAGTTGAAAACCAGGAACCCCAAGGTGACTCTATCAAAGAGCTCGCTCGATTGATTAAGCAAATGGAAGAAGTCTATAATAATCAATTATCAGCGATGCATAATAAGATAGTTGCCATGGAAAAAGAGAAAGGTAATAATCATAAGCCAAATGATAAATGGCAAAAGGGTCTCCCTAAAGGACCCCCTTATCAAGAACAAGAAAGACCTCTAGAGCCTATGGAAGCAAACAATTGGTTTGATGATCCAGTAATCCCTTACTATAGGGTTTGTGATGATTCACATGAGGAAGGGACTTGTCCCATTTTCTTTCATATTATAAAGGAAAAGTTAGCAGCTAGAGAAAGAATGGAACAGGTTAATATGGTGGGTCATGAATGTGTGTTTGACAATAATAAGGATTTATTGGAATCAGTAGAAGATACTAAGGACATGGTTTGCATGACTAGAAATATGGACAAAGTAGAAGAAACATGTGACCATGAACTTACCCCTAAACAAAGTGTATTTTCAAGTAATAATTTCAGTATGGATTTAGGGGGTTGGATTAGTAATGTAAAGGTATCAGTTCCTGTAGCAGAAAGTGTAAAGGTTCCATCCCAAAAGGATAAGCCACCCAAGGCTTTAGTGAGTTCCCCTCAAGTCAATAAAGTGTCAGACCATTTTCAGAATTTTTTAGAAGAAAAGATAGTCGAGGCATGCCAAAATGAATCAGTGTTTTTTCAAAATGTGGACAATGTACATAGTGTAAAGGATCATGTTATTTTTGTTAGCTTCCCAGAAAATATAAAGAATGGAATCAAAATTAAAGAAGTTAACAAAATATGGCATGCGCAGTTTTTTGATAGTGTGGATCTTGAGACTTTGGGGGATCTTGGCATGGAAGGTGAATGTTCAAATTTTCCATATGACTATTCAGAGCCTTGTGATTCAGAACCGTACACAAATATCAGTAATAAAGACTTGGAGAAAGAGTACAATGAAGATCTAGATTGAGTGCAATTAATGGAAGAACAGCCTCAACTTTCATATGTAAATTTGAGCACATAGATCTGTAGACAAACACACAACTCACAAAGTAGATCACACAATTTACTCAGCAATTGAAGAATGAAACAGTGCAAAATGGCTTGCAGCTGTGAATGCTTTCATTAATCAAAAAGTAATCAGATAATAATTACAATGAAGTAAAATGGCTTTAATAGCCACATGAAATTCGAATCCACATGAGGAAATTCGAATTGATAGACTCTACTTGACTGTAGGTAACTAAGACCTTGTCTAAATCTCTATCGGGGGACTCAGTAGTTAACTGACCTTGTCGAAACCATAACCAGAGTTCATCGGAGCTCTAAAACACAACTCAAGTGTTACATTCAGTGTTGACTAAGGTTAACTGGCTGTGGTAGGTGAGAAATGCACCCCACATGAGTGCAGTCAAGTAAACCTAGCGCTAACTGAATGTAGAGGACTAGAACTGAATGTAACTGACTCCTAACTTAGCTTGACTAGTCATCAACTGAAGTGAACTGACCTTGGTTGGTTTCGGCACTCCCAGTGGCTTCCTAAATTGTAGGGATTGGTCTAGGAGGTTCCTAAACTGATGCAATCAAGTGCAATCAATGGCAGTGAGCCTCAATTAGTGTTCCCCACACTTTAGTAACTGAAACATGTACCCCAATTAGGTCAAGTGGACTCAATGGTGTTAATGAGTATAAATAGACTGAATGGACTCCCGATTTAGACATATGACCAAATTTGGACAAGGGAGGATTAATAATCCTAACACCCCCCCTGAATGCTAACTTGGACAAACTGTGGGCCCTGGTAACTAAGACCATAGGTCACCCATTACATCAAGTAAAATAAAATAACTGCTTAATACAAGGAGCTGGGGCAAAAACCACATGGGAAAAAAGCCCCCCCTCTATCTAAGCAGGTAGAATCAGGGCTCAAGTTTGAAAAACTTGAAAATATGTTGCCGCAATCTTCATCTTTGTGAGGTAGTGAAGCAGCATGCATGGTGTGCTGTGCACAGGTATTCTGGGGCCTGGCATGTAGACTTCTCCTTCTTCTCCAAAAATGATGATGGAAGGAAGGAGGAATGTAACCTTTGTCTCTCGCTGAATGAAGAGGTGTATGATCATATCCATTCTTCTGAATGTAGTAAGACTGAGCCATTGCCATATAGCATCTTACAGGGAGTCTATTGCATCTCCCTGAAGGAGGTAAGATAGCATGACATAGCGCAAGGGTCTTTCCTTTCTGAGTGTCAGGTGAGTTTCCAGTCATCTTCCTAGCTTCCAGTTTGGAAGTAGGGATTGAATCTAGATCTGAGTCACCCTGAATCTCAAGGTCATAAACTGATATAGATGGATCTGCAATACTAGTAGAAGCTGTAAAAGAAGTAGATGCAATGATTTTACCTTCCCTTGCAAGTGGCTACTGAGAGTGCACTGGTTCTGAAGGAAGCATGAAATGTGAGAACTCATATGCTTTTGAAGCATGATTTGCAGTACCCTTTGCTATGATGCTCCCAGTAGATATATTTGTAATCTCCACTGAGTCAGGACCAAAGATCACTTGCTTTGGAGATCCAGTATGGGTCATCTGATAAACAGATAACAGGTTTGAAGCTAGGGAGGGAACAAATAGCACGTCTTTGAACCTTCCATGTTCAAGTTGGACAAACCCTTCCCCTTTGTTTTGACTTTACTGTTATTGCCCATATGAATACTAGGTCCATCAAAGGACTGAAAAGAAGAGAATGATTCTCTGGATGCAGCCATATGGTTGGAAGCTCCAGAATCAATGAAGAAGACAGGTGTTGATGTGCAACAAGCCTTCAATGCATGGCCTTTACTTTGGTATTCTTCATCTTCTTCTTCTTCTGAGTCATCCTTCCTTGCGCTAGCAAGTACATAAATGTTATGTTTCTTCAAAAGAAGAGACATTTCATCAAGTTGTCTTCTCATACAGGAGCTTTCTGAATGGAAGCCCCTTCCACGGTAAGAATAGAGGACCTTGCCTTTGCCATTCTTCTTGCTTCTCTTCGAACCTGAAGGTTCTTTTGACTGCTCTTTCTTCACAGGGGACTCATCTCTTTGCTTCCCTTTGTCATTCGCTACCTTATCTCCTCTTGCAACTAGAGCTAGATCTTTGGGAGATCAATTGATCCCCATTTGGATCAATTTATCATTCTCAGAAATAAGAGATTGGATGAAGGCATTAAGAGTGGGCATCTTCCAATTTGGAGTAGTGAGCCTTACTGTTTGGAAGGTGGATACAAAGACTGGGTAGTCTGCATTGAGCTTTGTGAGAATGGCAAGGATGAGCTGATCTTCATCCTTCTTCACTTTGCATTGCTTCAACTGATATATCAGGTTCTTGAACTTTGTGAAGAATTCATTCAGAGATTCGAAATTGGATGGATTGAGTAATCAGATCATTTTCTAGCTGATGGATCCTCATCTCATCATGCTTATCAAATAAGGAAGCAAGCTTGTCCCAAACCTCCTTGGAAGTGTCCAAGTCTTGGATGTGAAATCGAAGATCTCTAGAGACTGAGGAGAGCATGAGTCCATGGGCTTCATCAAGCCTGTTCATGTACTTAGCTTTGTCTTTATCTGATTCTGGCTCTTCCTCTGTTTCTTCTATGAGTCTGAAGAGATGCTTGGTGCGAAGCAATACTCTCATGTCATCCTTCGACTGGTGATAGTTGAAGGGAGTGAGAGGCTCCACTGGATGAGCCATTTTGAATGTAATAAGAAGGACCGAGCTGCTGTAGCGAATGCAATGAGAAGAAGAGGCTGCTTGTAGCGAATGCTGTAAGAAAAGCTGATAACCTGTCACACAATCAAACATACAAAGTAAGGTCGACAGTCTGCACTTTTGGAATTTCCTTCACACCCAGCATAGTTGATCAAGCAAGCTTGATCAACAATTTCCTACCTTGGGATATTAAGTGGTAAATTCTCCGCTTCTGGTGCAGTACTGGAAGGAGCAATTTGCCCAAAAAGAATGATCCGGCTGGAGATCTGAGGAGGAGAGGAGTCTTGTCCACCGAGGCTCTGATACCATGTAAATTTGAGCACATAGATCTGTAGACAAACACAACTCACAAAGTAGATCACACAATTTACTCAGCAATTGAAGAATGAAACAGTGCAAAATGGCTTGCAGCTGTGAATGCTTTCATTAATCAAAAAGTAATCAGATAATAATTACAATGAAGTAAAATGGCTTTAATAGCCACATGAAATTCGAATCCACATGAGGAAATTCGAATTGATAGACTCTACTTGACTGTAGGTAACTAAGACCTTGTCTAAATCACTATCGAAGGACTCAGTAGTTAACTGACCTTGTCTAAACCATAACCGGAGTTCATCGGAGCTCTAAAACACAACTCAAGTGTTACATTCAGTGTTGACTAAGGTTAACTGACTGTGGTAGGTGAGAAATGCGCCCCACATGAGTGCAGTCAAGTAAACCTAGCGCTAACTAAATGTAGAGGACTGGAATTGAATGTAACTGACTCCTAACTTTGTTTGACTAGTCATTAACTGAAGTGAATTGACCTTGGTTGGTTTCGCCACTCCCAGTAGCTTCCTAAATTGTAGGGATTGGTCTAGGAGGCTCCTAAACTAATGCAATCAAGTGCAATCAGTGGCAGTGAGCCTCAATTAGTGTTCCCCACACTTTAGTATCTGAAACATGTGCCCCAATTAGGCCAAGTGGACCCAATGGTGTTAATGACTATAAATAGACTGGATGGACTCCCGATTTAAACATGACTTCCGATTTAGACATATGACCAAATTTGGACAAGGGAGGATTAATAATCCTAACATCATATTCACGTACAGAGGTTCCTTATGATTTGGCACGGCTTGGGGCCTATACAGAGAATTATCATTCGATAAGCCTTGTTGAACAGTGCGATGGAGTAGTCGATGTGCCTCATCAGACAAATGTGTACATTAGTCCTATCCAATCTTGGATAGAAGAAGCCTGTGGGAAAACCTGTCAGTTTGGGAAGCAATTTGATCACATTATCCATGCTTACGATTCCCCATCTCGCCTGCCCATTCTGGATCGGCACGCAGGTTTGCATTTCTTAATAAATGTGTTCTTGCTTTGGCTGGTACCCAATGCCAAGACAGATATTTTTAAGGTCGATAAAATGCTTAGGTGGTTGCATTGGATATTTGAGTTTACCTAAGATGTTATTTTGTTTTGCTTAGGATAGGAAAATAAGCTTCTTAAAGTGAGCATTTACTTTCTGCATTTATTTTTTGTATTTAGGTTTATTTTAGTTTCTAAGAAAGCAACCTATGGTTCATTGGATTTTTTCATAAAACTTGTGCTACTAAGGTTTTCTTGTCAAGTTGAGATGTTTTTACAGATTATAAGAACCAGAGATTCCTGGAGTTCTCATATCCTCTCCTTGCCTTAAGACCAGATCGAGCACACGTCCCATAGTTGGAGCCAGAATGTTGACCACCAAAACCAACTAGGTGGACAACGATGTACCATGCACATGTTGGATGTGCCTTGAAGATAAGAATGAAATACTTAAGGGGATTTTGTAAAGATATGTCAGCATGAAGGTCTAGTTTTTTGTAACTTGATCGCCTAAGACTTAGTCATTAGGGAAGTCCTTTCATCGAGTGTTTTTTCACTTGGATAATTAAAATTTCTTTTTAGAGATTTTAATTATTTGAGTTTTTCACTCAAAATTACCTCCAAAGTGGTGAAAGGTGTTCTAGTGATCGAGTCCATGGGGTGATTGGGGCCCAGGAATGTTTTATATTACCATGCTAAACATTATCCAGAGTCTTGCGGAATTTCATTAAGTTTTGCATAGGTTTTTTTAATTTTTGGTCATTAAAAATTGTCACTCAGGACAATTTGTTGTAATGTAAAAGAGAGTTACTTGGTCCCTTTTAATGTTGTATAGGGGTATGGGTACTCAAGACAAATGGCATGAGCACCCCTACACCCTTCGGCCAAGTTTGAAGTCATTTGGACAAGTATAACTATGGTTTTGGTCACATTTTCCCAGGTCAGTCATGGAAATCAAGAAATTGGGCATTTAATTAGAGAGCCAAATTTTGGAAAATATAGTCACTTGGGGTGGCCAAGTAAAGGTTCTAATGTTTATATTATGTTCCTAAGACAAATTTAAGACCCAAAGGGGGGCCCCCAAGCAAGCATATAACAAGTTTTGAGTTGCCGAATCTAGGGGGGTGCCATTTTCTCTCTTTGATTGGTTGGGTGAGCTAAAGTCAATGGAAAGGGCCCCACTATGGTGGTTTCTTCCCCATTTGACATAACAATAAGGTTGAAAGCATTAAACTGGGGGTTTCTCTCCCCATATTTGAGATCTCAAACCTTGGTTTTACCCTCCTTGAGCAAATTCGCCCCCCCTCTCTTGGGCCCCCTCTCTCCCTTGTGACACTTGGCTAGCATGCAAAGAGCCTCTATCTTTTATTTTTTCTATTTAAGGAGGCTTCCCCTCCTCATTTAGGTTACACAAAAACACACTCACACCCACTCTCTTGCTCATGCTCTCATTCTTTCCCTTGCTTTTGCTTGGGCCATAGTAATTTTCAGCCATTTGGCTTTGTTAATCAAATCTTTGGAGAAATCTTGTGTGCATCGTTCTCATTGATTATTTGTTTCCATGCTTAAGGAGCTACACAAGTTTGGTTGGCCAAGGAAGCATACTAATTTGCTTTGGTAAGATTTATGGTATTTGTATTCCATAAATTTTGTGAGTTTTCATTCTTGTAGTAAAGAAGTGCATATATTTTCTAGTTTGAAGTTTATGATTTCTTTGCTCATTATTGGATTCTCACCTTCTAGTAGTTGTGTAGTGAAAATCTTATAAGTTGCAGGTTATTTGGATTGAAGAGTGGGATTCCTCGGTTGGATGCTCCATTGCTTCACTTCTTGAAGAACAAATGACCAATTTTCTCTTTCCTTACATACAAATTTTTGAATTTTAATTTTAGTTTGTTGAGTGTTTTAAATCTGATTTTAACTCTTATATACTCAACTTCTTTCAAAATTATTCATCTAGCAACTTTGTATAAATTTTGTATATATATTGCACTAACATTATAACTTCCCCAAAGTGATTTTGAGCACATTTTATCATTTTCTCTTTGTTGGTTTTAGCATGTTAGTGACGACAACAACAACAAAAAACTCTGTCAAATTTCAGCCATAGAAGAGTTTTAAGGCCACCCCAAAGGAAGAACTTCAAGGATATCTCAAGAAAGGGAAAAAACACGGTTTTTCTCACTCCATTTACCTCTTTCTTTACGCTGAAATTTCAGCCTTTGTAATAAGTCCAAGAGTCTCTTAGACTTGATTTCTTGCTTTGCATTTTCAGATTAATCAAGTCTCATTTATTTGCCATCCATTGCTAGCAATAGAAGTTGGGCTTGCCCACCTTTGCATAAGC
>LPNX010367321.1:709422-824415 GCA_001517045.1 Pseudotsuga menziesii
TAACATTCTCTCTCTAATCAAAGGAGATTGTTTCTTGGGGTAGACATCTAGAATAGTTCATTTCTTTGCAACAAACACCTTAATTCCCTAAGTCAAAGAGAGACATAAAATTTACTAAAACTTACAGGACCACTTGCATAACATTGTTACAATCATTTACATTTCTCTACTTTGTAATCACTTTATTTTAACTTACTCATTTATTGGAAGTCATCATGTTCTTGTATATTTGTTAAGGTAAATGAGTTGATGCTTTAGAAAATTATTTGAAGTTGATTATTGTGACTCCATAGCCCGAGTAGAGACGACACTAATCATTTTGATTATTTGATTGTTTCTCTCTTTCATACATTACTAGTTGATTGTTAAAGGGTTTTGCTTGACATTGAAATATTTGCATCACTGCACGTTGATTGTCATTTTTTGTAATTTACAACTCCTAGAAAGCATTCTTCAAAAAAGGAACTTAGTAAGTAGGGACTACCCCCCTTGGCCTTTAGGAGTTGTGGTTTAAACGGAGGAGTTTAGAACCGAGGTGACAGTGGGTTCTCAACTCATAAGTTGCCTTTGGGAACACACACAGCGGTTGGAAGACTTAGCCGTGTCCAAGTGTATTTTAGGCGGCAACAAGCCCATAGACCTCCAAAGTCGAATATCTTTATTAACAATTCCAAAGCAAATGCTGATACAATTTTCTCAGAGTAACTCTACCACAAAGGATCCATGAAGAAGAGAGTGCAAAGCACCTCTACTTATACAAAAAGCCAAGCCCCAAGGGGGAAATAATGAACCAGAGATCAACTCAGCATGTGACTGAGTTGAAGAGGAGTCCACTGAGCTGAACTGGGCTTGAACTGATAAGAAATCGCCAACACACCCAATCAAACCCCCACCAAAAACAAAATCGGCTTCCTTCACTATGCGTGACCTCCAAGGTAGGTGAGGAGGTGGGTGATGTAACCACAACGCATGCGCTATTGTACAGCTCCTCCAAAGTGGTTGACGTCATCATAATTAATTAATTCTCATAATTAATTAATTCGTAGCCTCCACGAGATGTTATGCAATAATACCATGGTTTTAAATCACATGTGTTTAGTGGAGAGGAGCCCACACTTAGTACCATCGCACCCCATACACCACACGTGATGCATTCGCTAGCCACATCCACACGGATCCAATGACGTGATCCACCATGGCTTAACCTTCACGTGGAGAGGGGTCCACACTTAGTTAGCGCAATCTCTTCATGGGTTGGTGTGAACCCCCACATTTGACATACATCGCAGCCTTTACCATGAAACAAATTATTTGTAAAGGAAATATATTCTATGGTTTAAAACATATGCGTAGGGTCCACACTTAACACCACTCATCAAACGCTGATCCATCATGCTAACGCTATCTCCTCTTCATGAATTAATTCCAACTTTGATTTTAAACCAAAGTTTTAATGACATGCAACCTTCACTTCACATTGGTTTAGCGTGAGTCCCCTCACGTCATCCACAAAATAAATCATAACATCATGTTATGCCATACATTAATACTATGGTTTAACTTTTATATTTCATTTGGAGAGGGGTCCACACAATGCCACCAATCGCAACCTTCATATGCCAACATGACCATTTCACCCTCACGTCACTATTCCTTTGAATTAATTCGATTTCACCTCTTAAGCCAAAGTTTGGATTTTAAAAAGGATCGCATGAGTTATTGTGACATCATGCTATGTCACCTCACCTTTTTTTTTACTTTTTATAACTTTGACTTTAGTGCAATTTCTCCAAAATTAGCATTAAAATGCTACTCTGATGCCTTGCTAGCCGAATGATGTCTTTCGAGATGCTTCAACTGGCCAAAACATAGTGAAGTGGCCCCTGGGGTAAAGATGTTGCTCTGGGCTTGAAAATAAGCCCAACTATACCGAAAACAGACTCCGGATCACATATTTTTTACATTTTGAATTTTTCTTAAAAACGGAAGAATTATTTTTTCTCGAAATCAGACGAAACGCTAGGGAGACCTAGTACATGTTCATACGACTCAATCAGAATGCCTAGCATGTTGAAAAACACTAACACGAAGGCTCTAATAACCTCCTAAGGCCGAAACACCAAGACAACTACCCCAGCTTTGGAGGTGTGAGTGAAAAACTCAGAAATTATTAGTCGTTTGTTCAACAACCAATAATAACCAAGGGAAAAAACACTCTGGGCTAGTCGGCTTGATGCTTGAGTTCGAGAAGCCGAGCCTTTTATAAAAAATTAAATGCTAGGACATTTTTTACAATTTCCCCAAGGGGGTATGAACATGTATTTACAAAAAATTTCGAACAAACTCCCAGAAAAAGGATGGCGAACTTCTGAACTCTGATCTTGAACAAGTGTACTTGTTCAATACTCTGGCGGCTCACCGAAAAATCCACTAAGTGCGAAATTAGTGGATAACATGGTGGTTATTTGAGATTGGAAATGTCACTCGGGTGTTTAAAACAGATTGCTTACAAATATTTAAGTCAGATCTAGGATTTTAGTGTGTTGGTTCAAATGATCAAATTCGGACCCTGGGGGATTTAAGCGGATGATTTGAGAAATCCCCTAGACAAAGCTGATACTGACAATTACGGCTTCTTGCACACTATCTGGGATGAAAGATTTGATAACGAAAAATACCCAAAAGAAACCAAACAAAAAATAGTGGGAAAATGGCTAACTTGCTGAAGGGGGTGTTTTCTCCGAGATAGAGACCAGTGCCTGGAGAGGGGCAGAGGAGTACAATCTAGACGTTTTTAAGGGAGAGGGGGTTTTTCAGTATGCCGCACAAAACCCAGATCACCAAATTTGTAGATTCCCAGTGCAAATTGGTCTGATGTTTTTTCCTAATGCTAAATGAGGGTTTTTCAGTGAAAAATATTGATGGGAAATGCATGTAAATCAAAAGGTGGAGAACTTACCTGAGAAACATACCTGAATCATTGTTGATGACCTCCTGGATGATGAAAAATGCCTTTCTTGAAATCAAATGAGATTTCTGGACAAGCTTTTGATGGAGTGTTGCTTCTACCAGTGTCCCTAGCGCCCCTGTTTGCCTGCCACACCAAGGAAAATCAATCAGAATGGCAAATAAACAGGAAATGTAAGCCGAAAGAAGTACAAGAAGAAGAAATCATAAAGAAGTTCAACTCCCTGATAACCAATTGCCGAGATCGAGCAACAAGGCAAGTCTCCCCACCAATGTGCCTCTCAGAATCACCTCCTTCAACCTGCAAGTAAACAGGTACAAGGAAAGATACAAAAACTATGTAGGCTATATCTTAGTGCAGAAGAAAAGCAGTGCCAGTCATCAACTCATTCATTCATCAAGCAAGTAGACAAGAGTGTAGTCCAAGACAAAATCTCTTTATTCTGATTCTGGTGCCAAAGCTCATGAATTACAATGGGGGGCTCACCTCTCATAAATAGTTTGAAAGAGACATAAACCCTAACTCAGTTTATCATCCAACGGTTGAGATTATAACATCATCAATGGTGGAGATCAAAATACATCAGTTACTACAAGGATCGAGTGACTAAGTCAAAGAGGGGGCGCACTTTGCTCAAGGACGCCCCTCTAAAGTGAAATGTCACAACATAACATAAGATATGACATGATACATCATAGGAGGGGATCACTAGGGGATTAATTCACCCTAGGGCCCTTTACAACTTCATAATATAAGATATAACAAAGAAATACATCAATAGCCAATTAGAGAGGGCACCCCTTCGGAGGTTTTCCTCATTGGCTGAGCCATAAATAAATAATCCGGACATCTGCTAACTAAAAACTGTTGGAGGACTGTCCGAGATGCCAAGAAACATCATCTGTCAAAGTTCCAAGCCATTTCCTTGACCCAGGAGGCCAAATCGATTTTCTCAATGAATTTCTAGTTCATTTTCTGCTAGTACAATCCCTGGAAACTGATAAATCTATCATAACTCACTCCAGGATGCAAACTGGGGCAAACTGACTGCTCTGTATGATCTAGAGACATGGGAGAATGGTATAAGTGACTACTCATACCCCTTGGAACATTGCTCTGCTTTAGGAGAACCAAACATACTGCCATCTGGAATAAAAATAGAACATTTGGCCAATAATTAAGTGATAATAATCACTTTTCTGGAGAACCAGGGCCAAACTCTAAAAACGGAAAATGCAGTATTGGTCCTGGGCATGTTTCGAACAAATATAGACCATGTTGTATTTTTGAGTCACTGCCTTGGGAAACGTGATTGAGTCGGTCAACTAGGTTGGCCAAGTCAAAGTTCCCAAAATCAAGGTGAGATAACAAGCCAATATGATCCTGCTACATTCCAAGGTAAGACATGCTCCAATGGTGTATATCAAAACCCAACTTGAGTCAGTTATTCATAATCATGGTGACCAACAATAATAATAATAATAAAATATACCTTTGCTTCTGACAGATCTTAGAGTCTTCAGGAACTCTGCTTGCTCATGCCATACTTACAAAGTGTAATCAATGTGCTATAGATGGGTGATGATGGAAGAACCAAGCTAGGAAGAACCAGGCTAAGGCAAAGGGGAAATGACTTTGACTGACTTTGACTCAGTGATCTACCCGACTGGTAACTAATAAAATCTACCAAGTTGACATATGCATGACAGATAGCAATAGGGGATGGAGGTGCCTCATAGATGGGTGAAGTACTTGGGTATGCTTCCCTCAGACTCTAGCAAGTTTTGCTTTGCAACCTTTTTGCAAATATAGGTCAACCTTCAAAGGTAGGTACCCTGAAGCCTTCTGGGCTCCAATACTGACAAAGACCCATTCTTTCTAGACTAGTCTCACCTTGTTTCCCTATGGGGACCATTGAGCCGAACACTATACAAGGAGCGAGTGCTCATCCTTTGACCATTAACCTTTCAATGACTTTCACAATTTTTATAAGATAGTAGCCAGCCTACAAGAGCAGGTGCCCTGAAAAGCCTTCTAGGCTCTAGTAAATGACTACGGCTACCCGCGAGCAGTCCATAGCCCCGACGGGTTCGCCTCTCCCTGGTGCCCCTGTAGAGGGCAAACTGAGCCTTACATTATACAAAGAATGGGTGCTCAATCTCTTGGCCACTGACTACCTTTTTTCAATATTCTATACTTTTGCATCTTTTAGATGTAGCTTTTATGCGTTTCGATGCTTTAGTGTTTAACAACACTGTTATGGTGGAGCACTTGTTTTGAGGACTTAAGGAGGACAACCCTGTGCACCTAGCTATGCTAGCCAAGACACATACTTCATAGCCCGAAACACATAACAACATGGAGTTTGTCACACATAGTGGTCAGAATGGGGAAAAGGTCTTCAATCTCACAAGTCTCAATCAGTCTTAGTCATGGGGAACAAGGATGATTTTAAGGAACCGTATTTTTTTAAAAGTGTATAAATGTTGGCGAATATTACCAATTCTTAAAACGCCAATATAAAATCATTGGCGATATTTTTCAAAATATATTTTAATTTACAAGGATTTTATATTGTTTATATAATAATTTGGCGATTTTTAGGGTGAAAAAATTTTACCCCATCAAAATTGGGCGAAACAGGGCTTCAAAAAAAGCAAAATGGCAAATCTTTTTTGGGAGAAAAACATGGAAAAATAGCCCACTGGGCTAAAATTCGCCCCTAAAATTATCCCTGATGGGGAAAAAACAAAAGTGGATGAACTGGATGGACGGGTACAAATGCAATGGAACCAACCTAGCACTAAGGATCACCTTTTGTTTGAGCATGGCATGGGAAACAGTCTTCACATTAGATTCCTTAATCAATCATAACACAGGTTAGAGTAATATAAAACATAAAAGCATAGGTCACCATAATCATCCTAACATGACAAGCACAGGTGTCTGAGATGCATCCCAGAGCAAAACTAAACCAAGGAAATATACCTGATCTCACCGTGTATACCTGTCTCCAACTGATAAGGCCCTCTGTGACCGTGTGTACCACCTCCTGATCTGCTGCTCTGCTCTAAATGAACAAGATAATCACCAAAATCATCTCAATGGACTCTTGAATCTCAGTCCTGGCAAGGAAAATATCAAGAACAAGGCTCTGAAGTGGAATGAAGCTATAGAGATCCATGTTGATACCCCATGTGAAAGTAGCCCAGAATAGAAAAAGAGAAAAGTCTACATGCTGCATCATGGAAGCTTGGCTGAAAATGTATATGTGATAAATTCTGTCTCTCGCTGGGACAGCTGCTCTAATGAAGAGAGTGCTTGAGAACCTCAGAGATATCTAGTCTGCAGCACCATCAGCTACTAGCAATCCAGCATATCCTAGCGCATCCAGCATTGTGCTTCCTCTCCAAGTTTTTACCTATGGTCTACACACATGGAAACAAGAACAACTAGAGCAGCATGTATGGGAAACTTATATGCGTAAAACAAAATGACTGGAAATAAATGTTGAAAGTAAAATACTGAAATATAAATTCTAATCTAATCGATTTAAATGCGGAACAAGTACCGAAAATAGAAGACTCGTGCATCAGTCAGATAGAAGACAAATTCAAACTACTGCTCAAAAGAGCTTATTTCAATCCTACCTACCCCACTCTAACCAATCAGACAAGTATTAAGTAAAAGCATAAATCCAATGCAACCACTTGCTGAACGGATCAATTGGACTTTCTTTGCAATTAATGACCCAACAAGCCTGAGATGGTTTAGAAGCAATGTAAATGAAAATTGAAACCATTCTAACTTGTTGTTTGAAATTCAAAGAAAGCTCTGGACAATGTGGAATAAAATCATGCCAATGCTGAAATTAACTTTTAAGGACCTTATCCATCAAGATACTGATAGGATCATAAAAATAATGCGAGTTGGTTCTTGATGGAAGAAAACAATATGACTCATGATTCAGCCACTCCAAATAATTCTTTGTTTTCTCTTCCATCCTACTAGGACATTCAATTCTATTCACTCCAAAAAAAATGGGAGTTTGCCTATAGCCAAGTATAATTGACGAGGTTTTATCCCACTTCATCCAAAGCTGGAATGCCCGATTTTGAATTCTGGGCCTTGGGGGGGTATTAGAGCCCAACTGAGTATATATAAACCTACTAGACATTATTAGAATAGAGCATGGTCATGTCCTAAATCACTAGGACCCTCAGAAAAAATTCCGAAAAAAGTTTACAAGATGCGTTGGATTTTTTTTATTTTTTTTTTTTTTGGTTAATTCTAAGTTTTTAATTAAATTTTTCCATAGTTTAAATGGAAAATTTTCAATTTGTAATATGTCAGTCATCCAAAACCCGAATTCAGTGATTGAAGGCTCTAACCTTAAGCCAAAAATCATTCATGATCAGCCGGCCAGCTATCTCCAAGTTTCAGAAGTTCATTCAGTCTCATAATTAATAATTTCTCAAAAAAGTCATTTACGGAGAAATTACTAATTAAAATATTAAAAATGAATATTTTGGAGAAAATAAAAAACTCTCCAAAATAAACCAAATTGAATAAAATAAAAGGCTAAATGACATGGCACGGAGCATTTATGATAATTCCAATCAATATCAGTCAGTTTCAGATCAAGTATCGGAGTGTAGCAGTTGAACTATCAGTCAGAAATTTGCCCTCTTTAGTCAAATCCATTTTTGGTTGAAGTGTGGGTTATCTATTGGTTGGGTGATCATTACGAGGGAGGATGAGCCACCTCACCCCCCCTCATTACTCCAGCACTCAGTTGCAGCTCAGTTCAACTCCAAATCATTATGCCCGAGCTCATTCAATTACTTCGGTGTTACTCTTAGTCCGGATTTAAGGATTTGAGCCCTATTTTCTTTCCTTTTTGTATAAGTAGAGGCTCTTTTGAGCTCTACAACGTGGAAATTTTGGGCATAGAAACTCTGCAAAAATTGTAATCATAATTTTATTGAATAAAGCTTTTCGACTTTGGAGGTCTATGGGATTGTTTCTTCATTGGTGGATGTGTCTCTTACGAGGTGATTTCTTTCCTTGTTTTCAATTTGTTACTCATATGGTGAATCAAATAACTAGCTTTAGAAGTCTATTGTTAGAACATAAGATCTTCCATTTGCAGCTGTCAATTTGGATTATTATGCAAAGTTTATCTTAACCTAGATGAGTACAAGTATTCAATTGTATGAAGTATTGATCATGGTTTAATATTCATAGCATACTAGTTATTTTGTTTGATCTCACTGGGTTTCGAGTTTGATTGTCTTAGCAGATCTTGTCGTTTGGAGAAGGGTGTGAGCTCAGTGGCATCAATCTCATCTCCATCATCATAAGAACTTTCTAACACTGTTGTCTTTCAGGATCTACAAAGTTGAGCTTTGTCCAATAGGAAAAACATAAGGAGATCTTACTCCAAAGCTCCATCTTCAAACTTCTATCTCTACCCTTCTTTTTTTAATTTTTTGCATTTGCTCTTTGAAATAGATCCAAGTTTCAATACTCATTATTCAGATCTGTTTTTAGGGATTTTGCTAGATCTAGTTTCTTTCATTAGATCTAGGCAAAATTTAAGCTTTGCATGTGAATGTTCAAAAAATTTCTAAGTATAAAAAATTTTCCAAATTTTTTTAAATTTTTTTATTTTTTGCATTGTCTTTCCTACCATCTTTTAACAATATATGCTTGCTGATTTTTTACTTCTGTGACAGATACAGCGGAAATGCTGGCGAAATTCTGAAGAGTTAAGCCTGAAAAAACCCATAAATTCCCTCTTCTTCTTTCCCCCTTCTGTAGATTGCTCCAAAGGCCTTCTAGGAATAAGAAAAGAAGCAAAAAAGGCAGCAAAGGAAAGCATTGCAAACAAATTAATAAAGAGCAAGTGGGATTACAGCTCCCACACCCCTCTTCCCCCATTTGGGGGAAGCTTGTATCGTCTCCTCATTTTCATGCTTTGTTTCATAATTTGCTAAAAGTAGGATAGAATAGATTCAAATTGTTAGAGTTGTGTTTTTTATTGAAGTTAGATAATTTATTTCTGAAAAGTTCATCTTGCATAAAATAGAAAAGATTAAAAAATTTCCTTATTTATTCACTTAGCTAGTTTTAGTTTTGTTTACTTTTTTTATATAATATTGCAAAACCCTAAAAATTATCAAAATCTCTTGAATCTCACCATAAGGTGGATCAAGAGTGCTCTCTATCAGAGAGTTGCTTTTGTTTTCTTTTGATTTGTTACTTACCCCCTGCTTTCCGATTAGGGCCTAAAAAGCCTGAAAGAGACTCTTGGGTAGTTTAGTTCTGTATTTTTCTTTTAATTTTAATCAATTAATTAACTAAGTCTCTTGAACTTGCAATAACCCAAGTCAAAAGCACTCTCTATCGGAGAGCATAGCTAGTTTGCATTCCCCCTGCATTAGGCATTTAGTTTAATTAAGTCTCCTGAACCTTTGTCATAAGACAAGGTCAAAAGCGCTCTCTGTCGGAGAGTTTTAATTAAAATTCTCAACTCACTTTCCCATAATTAATTAACTTCGTTGATCATCCTTCACCTAGTATGCTCTGCCGACTTTCGAGTTGGGCTCATATTCAGAACGGTGAACGGACTTGCTAAGTTCACACAAGAGAAACATAATAAAACTTAAACCCATAACCAACGCACCGGCATTGTAGAGAATTTCCTACGTTCTTCTTAGTAGAGGCGCCGAAACTCCCCGCTGTCTAAGCTTCTCAGCTAGCTGGTCAATCTTCGCGATACCATCCTGGGATACTGGGCGGGCCGTCATGTCTTCAACAGATTAAACTTGGAACGTTTTCTGGGCTCTTGAAAACCCTTCACTGACACCATAAGCAAGATCACTTAAAATACTTAAAATATACCAAGAGCACTTGCACAACATTACATCCACTAGCTTTATTTCAGGACTTAGATTTATTTCTTAAAGCATTGCAGAGCTCTGACTCCATAAAGGCACTGATCTTTTAATCTTTGCGTAATTGTTATATCTGGATCACTTGTCTTTGGCATATTTAAATTCTTATCTATGAATGCATCCTTACTTCGTAAAGCCTTGAATTATTGTTTATCTCTTGATCCTTGTGATAGCAATGTGGATTGCTTTGTCTTATGTGTCGAATTCATAATAAACAAACACATTTAATTACAGTAACTTCTAAACAACACCCATCCGCATCCGTAACCAATTAAAACACTTTAACAACATTGAGCCATAGAAAACTCTTTGTTAGGGACTACCCCCCTTGGCTTCGTTAGGAGTTAGCCTAAACGGAGGAGCTAGGAGTAAGTGACAGTACCTGGCTCTGTGATTGCCCCCAAGGTCACACCTCTCCCACTTTCTTAAGTGAGAAGACAGCTTTCGAAAGATTTCTGTTGCTGGTGTGTAATCGGCGGACAACAGGTTACTATATTGTTATTCGTATAGTACTAAGATTTACTCGTGCTAACCTCACGAGTAGCTCTCGCCTATGTAATATTACTAGTTACTTAGTTGCATATTGTGTGATGATTGAGCATATTAAATACTACCCAAGTATAACGTAACTTTGGGAAGAAGTTTCTTGAAGGAGAGAAGTATGTAACAACCCAAAAATAGTATCAATTCAACTATAAATAAAAACATAGAAAAACTAAATTAAATATTAAAATAATTAATTAATTAATTAATTATTTAATTAGATTAAATTTACTATTAAAATAAACACATGTTACCACCATGAATAGGATAACTATGACTAATAATATTAAAATAATAAATAAATTAAAGCAAATTTGTCAATTAAAACTAGTAAAATATACTTAGTTCAAATAACAAAGAAAAGAGAGAAAAAATATGAAAAGGAGGACGATTGGAGGAGAAGGGCACCCATTCTTCTTAGATCTAGAAGGAAGGTAGGAATGGTTATGGAAGGTGTGAGAACAGATCTTGCTAAGGTTTATTGGTTTGGGGCCAAGGGCTCTCAATGTTTCACTGAGGGATTGGTTGGGTGGACAGTTCTCCCCCACACGTTGTTTTCCCTCGTTGCTTGTGGAGATCTTGAGGCAAGACATTCAGCAAACTCATTGGTTTATAGGTATGTTTTCTTCTTTGCTCCATTATATCGTTGTGATGATATTTGATGTGTTAGATCGACTTGTTCATGAAATTGTTTTTATGAAAAAATGATTTCGGAGACTAGAAAGGTGTGCCCTAGTAGGTTTCTTGTTGAATTCTCAAGGGCGCCTCTTTCCTATGTTGGATTGAGAAATACACCATGGTTTGTGTTATCTTAGCATTTTCTAGATCTGGTATAGCATGTACAGCAGGTACACCAATCAAATAAGTTTTGAAGGCCTAAAAAAGCAAAGAATTGGGCCTAGGTTGGCCCCTAGGGGATTGGACATCTATTGGAAAAGTTTTAAGTAGGTCCACCATCTACTTAAGGGCTAATTAGGGCTTAAACCAAGTCTAATTATGCAACTTTGGATCTGATTTAGGGCTTCCTTTCACCATCTTGAGATACATTACTTGCCCTAACCTTCAAGGTATATCTTATATGGTAAGTTGGCATTGTTTTCACTAGTTTTCCATCTATTTTTGAAGTGTTATTGACTGCTGCAATTTCATGACAGCAGTAAGATATCAAGGTTATCTATCTTGAAATTGATTACAAAGTGTTTTAACTCCTACCCTCTCCCACTATCATCTTATGCTTCATTGTTTTGACTTCATAAGGCACTGGTCTTAGCCAAGAGGTTGCTTGTGAAAGGTATTTTTGTGTTGTTTGAGTGATTGCAAGTATCTTTCCCCAATATTAGGAACTCTCCCTTGGTCTTAGGGGTTGACCTAAAGTGTTGAAAAGCTGGGTTGTGGTGACATAGGGCACTAGCTTCTCCTATGCTTACCTCTCATAGCATCGAGATTCATGACCTTACAAGTTGCCTAGATTCCCTGAGACTTTCTATTGCATAATGTTCTCTATATTCCACAATTGTAGAGAAACTTGTTGTCCCTTGTGGACATTTGACAACAAGGTCATTCCATCCACATGTTCGATGGAATAGTTGAGATAAGGAGAACCCCTAACAACCAAGTCATCATGACCAGATATGAAGATGAAAGGAACATCTGCAAGAGCTTAGAACTTTACCTACCTCTCTCAACATGAAGAAGTTACATTGCCATCTAGTCTTATATGGCATGCTAGATATGGATACATTAATTATAACAGTCTCAAAATGTTGAAAAAGAATGGTGTTTATGGTTTGCCCACCATTCCAAAGAATTTGAAACGGTGTGATGCTTGTATTCTTCGCAAACACAGTAAGCAACCTTTCCATGAGTCAAATTCCAGAGCATGTATAAAAGTAGAGTTGATACACTCTAACTTGTGTGTCCCATGGCTATTGCTTTTGCAAATGGTAATAAATATCTCATGGCTTTTGTTGATGATTACACTAGGATGAGTTGGGTCTATTTAATAAAGCAAAAATATGAGGCTTATGAAACATTTAAAAAATTTCTGTATGGATTGAAAATGAAGCATAATCTCATATTGGCACTTTCTGTACTAATAATGGAAAAGAATATACCTCTAATCATTTTGAAAACTATCTTCGTCAACATGAGATTATGCATCAAACAATTGTTCCATATGATCCTCTGTAGAATGGTGTAGCAGAAAGTATGAACAGGACACTCTTGAATTTGGTACACTCCATGCTATTTTTCAAGAATGTGAAATTGGTGTTTTGGGGTGATGCGGTTTTATGTGCAGTTTATTTGAGATACAAAAATCCAACTCATGCTCTTGGAAACAAGACTCTGTATGAAATGTGGTAAGGTTGCATTCCTTCAATGAGGCCAGGGTCTTTGGTTTTATCTGTTATGCCTTAATTACAAAGAAACAAGCTCGGTGCAAGGAGTCAAAAGTGCATCTTCTTGATGTACTTAAACACCACCAAGGCATATCGGTTTTACGATGAGGTAAGCAAAAAGTTTATACTTTCCAGAGATGTCACTTTTCTTGAAATGAATAAAATCGACAAGTTTATTGAGAGGAAACTTGATCATCTCGATAAATTTACCCATGTAAAGACATTTCATGAAGTTGACAATGAGATTCCACATCTTGAAGGGGGATCCCTATCTTGGAATAATCTTTGGAATCTCCTTTTGCAGCGCCATGTCCCCCTCGTGAAGAAGTTCTTGCCACTTCACCAAAATAGGAGGTTCGATTGGATGATGTGATTGAGAGGATTGAAAGATTAAATCTTGAAGAGAATGAAGCACCACCAACTAAGCAACTTGGACCCTCACAGAAAGTTCCAAATTGGATCACAAAGACACTTGAAAGTGTTCATCCTGATGAAGTCGAAAAGACAAGAACCAAAAGTTCGACAAGACAAGAAGATGGAGGAGATGCAGATAATTCAAATTCAGGTGATATATAAGATATGGATGTTTCATATGATTGTGAATTGAAATTATCTGCTAACCTTGAACCAACTTCTTTTGAAGAAGTTGTTGCTCATGATGAGTGGAAAGAATCCATGCAGAATGAATATGATGCTCTTATCAAGAATGGGGCATGGAAGTTGGTGGACCCTCCATTTGGGTCTAGAAGAACTAGTACAAATCCGATGACTCACTTGAAAAGCATAAGGCAAGGCTTGTGGCAAAAGGTTTTGCACAGAAAAAAGGCATTGACTATGAGGAGACTTTGTCCCCCACAGCAAAATGGGCTACCATCTGCACTCTATTGTCTATGGTTGCATAGAATGGGTGGAAAGTTCATCAAATGGATGAGAAGATTGCTTTCCTGGATGGAGACTTAAAAGAAAATGTATTGATGTCTCACCCAGAAGGCTTTGTTGTGAAGGGACAAGAACAAAAGGTATGCAAATTCATCAAGTCCTTGTATGGCTTGAAACAAGCACCTCACACACGGTATGAAAATCTAACTAAGCATCTTAGGAAATTAAATTTCAAACACTTTAATCTTGATGATGCAAAACTGTTTGTAAAGAACATTGGAAGATCTATTGTATATCTTGTAGTGTATGTCGATGATCTATTGATGAATGGGAACAATGAAAGCTACATTGCATCCATAAAGAAAGAGTTGAAGAAAGGCTTTGAGATGACAGATTTGAGACATCTTCACTACTACTGTGGAATTGAAGATCCAGAATCCAAAGTACATATTCATCTCCTAAAAGAAGTACATTGGAGAATTGTTTAACAAGTTTGACATGGCAACGTGTAACACCCTCTCTACTCCAACAAAACAAAACTTGAAGCTCACATCAAATGAAGGGAATGAATTTGAGGATGCAACCAAGTACAAACAGCTTGTGGGGAGTCTTCTCTACCTTACCACTACTAGACCAGATATTGCATTTGTTGTTGGGATCATTTCCAAGTTCATGCAAAAACTGTTAAAGTTTTAGGAATTTTCAAAACTTGTGCGATAATTGCATATCAACTACCCAGAAGTAAAACTACAACAGTGACAAAAATAAATTTCTAAAACAAAATTGGTACAATTGTAGCAAGGAAAGAACATAACTTTCATCTCTTTCAAAACACTCCCAAAGGTCCCTGTGTTAAAGTTGAAAGCATACAAGGACAATAAATAATAGCAGTAGTAGATCTAACTCAAAGTACAAAGAAACACATAAGGTAACTTACTAGGAGAGTTGAAACCTTCCTTATACTCAAATATAATTTTCAAATCATATCTTGTCTATTAAGAGACAAGTCACTACAGGAACAAAGGACATACGTGAGAAAGAAAATAGATTAAAGTACTGTAGGTTTAGTCAAGTATAGTAGCTCTGTTAGAAAGAGGCAACAAGGAAGGTTTTTAATCATTGCGTGTGTCCTTGCATGCTACAAGACATAAAGCAAAAAGCCAAATGTATTAAAGTGATTTTCCAAAGTTTAGACTCAGGAAAAGTACATTAAGTGATCTAATTATTAATTGACTTAATGGAGTCACTTTTATAAAGTTAGAGAGAAAATAATTTAAGTGATGGCAAACAAAGCTTAATTTAAGTGATGGTAAACTTGGTCGTTGATCTCACCAGAGGATCTCATCCATTGATCCATAGTGAGTTAGGGTTTTCGCTTGGCCATTGAGTTAAAAGGAGATTTTGTGGAGCGGACACACACACAGACAAACACAGAAGTTAGAGGAAGAAGTTTGCAGAGAAGACAGAGGAGCATTCATCCGGAGGATTGACAGAGTGATTAGCCAGAGAGAGAGGGCTGTACGCATTCGCTGAGAGGGAGGTCGTACATATTTCCAGAGGGTCGTACAGCAGCAGTACAATAGTCGTACAACAGACCGCACGTGAGACGCAAAGGGTCGTACAGATTCCGTACAGCTGACGCAGGACCGTACGGATAATGTACTGCTGACGCAAGACCATACGAATTTTGTACTGCTGACACAGAGGTCTGTACAACTGCGTAGAGGGTCGTACAGATCTGTTAGGGTGTTCCCAGTGATTTGCATAGGTTCGATTTTGCCAAGTTGGGTAAATTGATCTACTTGATTGTATTTGTTCTATATCTTCATAATAAAATTTCTTATCTGACTGCTGCACCGGTTTTCCCATCTTGGGTTTTTCCGGGGGTTTCCATACCCAAAAATATTGTCTCTATTGGTGTGATTATTGTTATATGTTTCTCAATATTTATTTTCCGCTGCATTACTTGTGAAGAAACTCATGTGTAATAATATACTGTGTAGCTCAAGATTGAGTTTTAAGGAAATTTACATGGTATCAGAGCTCTGTTGAGCTAAATCTGAGAAACAAGAGCATTATTGATAGATCGGGGCAGATCTATTGAAGACACTATTACAGGTTGAAATGGCAGTCCAAGCCACCGGTAAGCATATATGGGAAAAGTGACCACTGTCACCTTAGTCAACTTCTCCCAACTACTTTGGAAGCCAAAGCCTCCTAGGGGAGAGCCCTATTTTGACTTTTCAAAGTCACTAAACACCAAAATATATCTCTTTTGTGGATGTTAGTAACCAGTGCCTTATGGAGAATAGAGGATGAATTGTGATATGTGGGTATGTGGAGTGTACTAGTATTATTGCAGCAACATATCAGCCCAAAGATCAATCCTATCCTACTATGTAAGCAACAAAACACAAAGGTAAATATTATTCTAGTATAAGCATTTATTGTTGCCCAAAAGCATAGGTACAACAGTAAGAGCATGAGTTAAATAGTTGTGACACCATTTCAGTACAGCATGTAAGCACTCATTCATTTACCCAAGTACTTACAGCAGCATTGAACACTTGAAAAATAATGAACAGCAGCACAACAATATATCAATTGTGTATCTATATTTGTGAAACATCCAATACATGCATTGAAATAACCAATATGACATCTGAATTTTGTAAAGGTATAATATGTACCAGCACCAAGTATTCAGTATAGCATTAAAGACTCAGCGTTATAAGAAATAGTATCATTCACTAACGTAGTACAATCACATGGTTTTATAAATCACCCTCATTATTCTAGGATGCAGCCATAAGTTTCAAACTTCAATTAAGATAAAACATGGACAACAGCATAATAATGGTATTCAAACAATTGATTATATGTGCACCTAGTTGAAATAACTATCACAAGGTTTGGAATAGATGTGTATGACAGCAGCAGTAAGTATTTCATATAGCAGCAGTGTGTATTCAGTCATTCCTCAAAGCCAGTGTTTATATCAGCCTTGTAGTGTCGATTCTATTTAATATTAAAATTGCATAAATTACATTCACCAATGACAACATAAGTGTGGTTTAGCAATATAGATTTGTATTCAGTAGATGATTGGTCATTAAACAATTGCAATAACTTTACATACTGCGTTGTCGGTTGTGTGTGTGGAAAGGTGTTAGGCTGACAAAGTTAGGGGTGAGTGGGAGGGCTGCCACTATAAAGGGCAGCCCTGTATGATAGGGAAATGCTGTCAAAAAAAGTGACCTTGGACTGAAGTAACCCTAAGGAAAAGGGCAGACCCGAATGGAGAAGAGCGGGAGCAAGTCAGGGTAGCTGAGGGAAGAAGAGTAGGTTTAGGGTCAATTTAGGACTGTTTTAGGGCTTTTTAGGGCAGAGTTTGAGATTTTTGCGATTTTTGTATTATTAGGATTCTCTATCATTTTGCCTTAAGGGTTTTAGGGCTTTAGAGGCTAGAGCGAATTTGTAGGGAAGGTGGCCAAAATTTTAGGGAGGCCCAAAAGTGCAAAAAAAATATTTTTTTGATTTTTAGGGTTTCTAACATAAAATTGCAAACCTAAATTCAACCTCAAACTAACTAAACTAACCCTAGAACACATTTTTTCAGAAGAGAAAATGTGTGGAAACCAAGGGAAACCCTACCCTAGCAAAAGCCCTACCCAACCTAGGGCTTCTAGGGTGGATGACTAACTTAGTGAGGAAGGGTTACTAGGTCAAGCAACTAGCCTAGAAAAACTAAGAATAAACCCTAGGGCACACCCACAAGGAGACGTGCCTCAACTTGCTAATGTGACAAGAATGAAAGTAATGACCTATCCTAGGAAAAAGTGCAACACTAGGGCTACCACTAAGACTTTGAATGTGCATCCACCAACATTCAAACAAAAAGGTGAGAAGCCTTACCTTTTTGTGCTCGTGTTCATCCAACAAATCAAAACATCACCAAGCAAAGAACTTCACCAAAGAATTACCAGAAAAAGCTTGCATTAACCCAAAAAAACTTTCCTCAAGAGGAGCACATCCATCCAAAGAGCCCTAGTAGGAGTTAAACAAGTGCATAGTGTATCATCCCATAAGTTCTGTCTTTAAAATGAAAGTGAGGAGATCTATTTATATGATCTCACACTCACAATTTACAACATATCCAGGCCTACATGCCTTAAAATAAGTCAACATAAAATGTCAACTGGAAATTAAAAGAAAATAATAATAAAATATAGCCTAAGGTAGGCTACCTAGGGTATTAGTACCCCTAGGTGCCAAAACACGCTCAAATAAGCAAATCACTCCGAACGAAAGGCTAGAGCGAGCTGGAGGGAGGGCGTTATACCCCATCTAACCCCTAGAATGTTGTAAAAACCCTCAACACCCTCCTCAAAGTATGAAAACGACCTAGCATGGAGGATGCCTTCCTCTGAGGAGATAAGGCCAAGGAGAGCAGGAACCCACTAACTGAAGGGCCAAGAGGGTGTCCTAAGTGGCCTTGAAGGGAGACAAATGTCTCACAGCTGAAGCAAAGGCCACCAAAGCACATAAACAGGATATGGATCCATGTGACCCAGTGGCCAACCCTTAGGGGCCCTGGACACCAACCCCGAGGTTAAAAACCCAATAAAGGACAGTTAGCGATGCCATTAAGCCATAGTACCCCTATAGGATGACCAAAGGACCCATCCATGACCACCATTGCTCGATAACACCCCTCCTAGTCGAAAACAATGGCCCTCTCCCTAGGGTACACCTAAAGGTGCGTTGGGTACAGGTGCAGCGTAACAAACACAAACCTAGAGTTTCAGATCTAGGGTTTGACAGGTGCACTTCACTATGGCCATACAATTGAGAGTCAAGGATAGACTCCAAGGGGATCAGAACTTTCCTACATGGAAAGAAAGGATCATGAGGATCCTTGATGTTAGTGATGTAGAGGAGCACATTGACTCCACGAAGGTTGCAGCCATAGATCCGACAGAGTTCGCAAGGTGGAAGAAGTTAGATTCCAGAGCTATGTTGATCATCTTGGATGGGGTGAAGGACCACATAGTCCTTCACCTTTCCGAGAAGAAGACCGCATTGGAAATGTGGAAGGCTTTAGAAGGTCTTTACCAAAGCAAAAACGAAAACCGGAAGATGTTACTGCAGGAAAGGTTATGTAGTACCAAGATGACCAAGGGTGAAGGACTGTGCCTTATCTCACAAGGATCACACAGATCAGAGATGAGCTTGGAGTAGTTAGATCTAAGAGTGAGGATGAGGAACTAGTTCGGATAGCTCTCAATGGCTTTTCTAAGCCATGGAACACCTTTGTAAAAAGTGTGGTGGTTAGGGAGAAGATCCCTGACTGGCAAAGATTATGGGAGGACTTTGTGCAAGAAGAGACCCGTATGGATCAAGGTTCAGGTTCATCCAGCAGTGCCTCACAGATTGTGGATGAAGAAGCTCTAACCCTAACAGGGAAGAGCAAGGGTAAGGCAAAGAAGAAGAATGGTGGTGAGAAGAACATTGACATCCAAGGTCAAATGTTTTCTCTGCCACAAGCCTGGACACTTTGCCTCCCAGTGCCCAAGCAGGAAGAAGAAGAACAATACCCAGATGGCAGGTTCTGCAGAAGTGAAGGAGTTCAGCAAAAACTTTGACAAGGACTTTTGTTTGATAGCTTGCATGGCAAGCACCATAGGAAGCAGTATTTGGTACATCGACAGTGGAGCATCTTGTCATATGACAGCACAGAAAAGGTTCTTCAAGAGCTTGCAGGAGGGTGGATTAAATCTCCACATTGAGTTGGGTGATAATGCGCAGTATCAAGCGCAGGGAGTTGATACTGTTTCATTCCAGAGGAAGTCCAACAAACCCCTCAGTTTTGGTGACGTATTGTATGTTTTGGGGTTGACCAAGAACCTCATATCCGTTCCACCCTAGAGGACAAGGGCTTTCAGGTGAAGTTCCGAGATCGAAAGGTGTATATTAGGCCCAAGGATTCAGAAAGGAGTTTGGATTGGATGATTGGGATCCGGAGCAGGAAGGTGTACAAACTACAAACTACACTTCGAGTCTGCAAAGGCTCTAGTCAGCAACAACAGTAGTAAGGGTAAGTTGTGGCGTACGAGGATGGCACACTTACACCATGGAGCACTGAGGTATTTGAGACAGACAATCATTGGAGTTCCTCAGGTACAAGAGGAGAAGCATAACCACTGCAAGGGTTGTGCGTTGGGGATGAACATCAAGAAACCTTTCCCACAGAGTGAACACAAGTGGTCAGTCATCATAGCAAAAAGGGTCAAGGTACCACAACCAAGATGAGCGCTAGAACCAAAAAGGAAATATAAGACCACAAGTCAACAAGAGGGGTCACATCAAGGTGGCAAGACAACCCTTTCACCCACAAAACCAAGGTGTACCATCAAGGTGGGGAAACAACCATTTTACCCACAAGACCAAGGTGTCAAACTTTTAACTTCTCTCGCAAAGGTATATTGTCCACGTGTTCTGTACAATAATATATGTTTTATCATCACCATATAAGGAAGGTCCAAACTAGATGATGTGATCCTCTGGTCCACCAAATTGTTCCTAAAGGTCGAGTGCTAGTGACATCATCAAGGGGTGACCAGTCCCTTGAGAAACAACCTAACAATAACCATTTAGGAGAAGAGGACATCACACATCATCATCTTGGTCAACTAACCAAGATCCACTTGGTTAACTGACTAGGTATGTACCTGCAGGAACTACTCAGTCCCAAACCAAGAATTTGCATGGTCTTAGACCAGGAAGTCTCTGTCTCAACCTGCAAAATCTAATTGGCCCCAGACCAAGAATCTACCTTGTCCCAGGCCAGGAGACCCTAGAGACATATAGGGGCCCTAGCCACATGCTCAGGACTTTGCCATGGCATCAACCTGCTTGGTCCCAAACCAAGAACCCCTAGGGTACCTTCTAGGGACTTACTCTGCCTGGTTAACTGACTAAGACCCCTAGTTAACTAACTAGGGTACCTTACTCTGCATGGTTAATTGACTAAGACCCCTAGTTAACTGACTAGGGTACCTTACTCTGTGTGGTCAACTGACTAAGACCCCTAGTTAATTGACTAGGGTACCATCCTCCTTGAGAATGGGTCTCGCAGTTGCATTGTCTTTAACAAACACCCTATGAAGTACATTCATAAAATTCTACAATGTATCCTAAATAAGAAAAAGTTAGAGAGAGAGAAGCAAAAATGAGAGAGAAAAGGAGAATATTATAGCATTTTTGCGATAACTTTTGATCCCAAAGTCAGATTGGGGCGCTCTTGGTACCATTGGAAAGGTATCGTCGAGGGCTAGAACTGTCGTGTTTTGAGCTTTGCGCGGTTCCTCGCAGTTTGGCCGAGGCATGCATTTTTGTAAATCTAGGCATGAAGAATCTCGGAAAGCATATTTTCAAAGATGCTTTCTAAAAGGCATCTTTTCAAAGATGCTTTCTAAAAAGTATCTGGGCATGAGGAATCTTGAAAAGCATCTTTGAGAAGATGCTTTTCAAAAAGCATCTTTGAAAAGATGCTTTTCGAGATTCCTCATGCCCTGGCCAAAACGTGAGGAACCACGCAAAGCTCAAAACACGACAGTTGTAGCCCTCGACGATTCCTTTCCTAAGGTACCAAGAGCCGCCCAATCTGACTTTGGCATCAAAAGTTATCGTAAAAATACCATAATATTCTTTTTTTCTCTCTCATTTTTGCTTATCTCTCTCTACCTTTTTCTTATTTAGGATACATTTTGGGCTTGGTAATTCCTTATGTTGGTATGTTGCAAAAAGAGTTCCACCAGATAGTGAAAGTTATTCCAAGGTCTGTATCCGTAAGGTAGATCATAGCATTACAATTGAATAAGTGCTTCATAAAAGGGTGTCAATTGTATGCAGCCCATGTAGAAGAGCGAGCAAAAGACAAAGTCCCAAGTCTTGTGGATTTTCCAGCATTACAATAACTTGAAGATGTGTTTCCAAAGGGAGTTTATGGATCACTACCAAAGAGAGAAATTGATTTCTCTATTGATATGGTGCCTAGAGTAGTTTTAGTATCCAAGACACCATATAGAATGAGTACACCAAAGTTGAAAGAGCTACAGATGCAATTGGAAGAACTACTAAAAAAGCGGTATATATGCCCAAGTATCTCTCCTTCAGAAGCACCAATATTGTTTGTAAAGGAGACAGACGGTACCTTGAGGTTGTGTATTGATTACAGGTAGCTAAATAAAGTCCCCGTAAGAAATAAATACCCTCTGCCTAGAATTGATGATTCATTTAACCAAGGAAAGCAAAGATATTTTAAAAGATAGACTTGAAGATGGGCTACCATCAAACGAGGATTAAGGATGAAGATATTTGGAAAACAACCTTCGGAACCAAAAATGGGCACTATGAGTTTGTACTTTGTAGTGGTACCATTTGGCTTTACAAACACAACATAGATTTTTAAGAGCTTGTCATTATCTATTTTGATAAGTGTTTTAAAACTCGGCCTGCTTGGACACAAACTCGACCAAATCGAGCAAGTTAACCCAGACCAGATTCAGCTCAACCCATAACTCAGATCGGGTGGTCGGTTTAGTACCGAACCGACCAACTCGGCTAAGTTATGGGTCGACTCGTCAAGTTATGGCCCTACCAAAAAAACACGAAATATTTATTTTTTTAAATTAATTCCTAGTCTAACTAAATTCTAACCTAACCCTAAGTTCTAACGCCTATTAGTCTTCTAAAATGACCCCCCATCTTTTTATGTCACATTCACCACCTTGGATTATAGCAAACAGTCGCACTGTGCAACATAATTGGACTCCGGAGTGATATTGTGATAGCAAACAATCACCTGGGGCCCTGTGCAAAGTTTACAATGAACTTTGAAGTTTGTAGTTTGAACTATGAGTGTCAACGGGCAGTCACCCAAAGTGGAGTCGTGGACTCATGGAGTTGGACTATGGAGTTGCTCAATGATCAGTCGTGGAGTGTGAAATTTCTCCATCGTTCTCTTCTATTTTCTTGGATTATTTTGACTGCTGGAAATTGTTGGTATACATCTGTTGGTTTTAAGCTTGAAGAAGAGTGATTTTGCTCCAAAGAAGACGTTAATATTGAAAGTTTTTCACAAACCCCAACCCGGTTTCAAGCCTTTTGGCTTCTCTGCATAGTTTAATGCCCAAACCCTCTATGCACAAACTTTAATTAAAAGTTTCACTGAAACTGAAACACATGAACTTCTTTTTCAAAATCAAAGAATTCAGAAATTTTTCTCTTTCATCAAAAATTCAATCTCAGAAAATTTCAGTCAACCAAACACACATGAAAATAACATAGTAGTTTTTTACCAATGGTCCAGGATAAAACCCCCAAGGGAAAACCTGTTTTAGAGAGAGAGCTTTATTATTTCTTCAGTAAAATACAGAAATCAAACAACAATACTTATCGAATTTCCTTATCGAAAACCAAACCCTTTACTGCTGAGATTTTCCTCGATTTCTGTGCCTGATTTCACCTTGGAAAACATGTTGTACGTACAGAATTAAATTATGTACTTTCACCTTGATTTCTGTGCCTGATTTCACTGCCTCGAAATCTGTGCAATTCTGTATTGTACGGTCTGACAATCATACACCTTGAAAACTGTGCCAATTCCGTCCTCAAAAACAGTACAGAAAACCTTGAAATTCGTGCCCTTGAATTTTGTGCAAGTGCCTCGAAAAATGTGCTCGGTCTGTACTAACCGTACGGTTCTCGAAATATGTGAAACCTCGAAAGTCGTGCTCGTCTGCTGGAATCACTCCTTGATTTTTGTGCCCAATTTGTCTTCTCAAAGTGTGTGCTGAAAATTAAATTCTCTTCTGGTTTTTGAAAAACTCTTCAAACCCTCACTCTCTCTTTCTCTTCCTCTCTCCAAAAATCTCTTTAGGAAATGATCACAATGAATGGACTTTTGCCTTGCCCTAGTCCTTTTTGTTCATGGTAATTTCCCTGTCAATCTAACAGTCAAGATTAAATTAGATGAAGGGTTCACATTAAATGCTCCATTAAATATTAATTAAATGACCTTTAGTGCACCTCATGTCATTTAATAAAGTTAGAACAAACCCTTTCTATTTAATCACTCACTTAACTTTATTTAAATTTGAACTTAGGAAAACCATAACTTAGCATTTTTAATAAAGTCACTTTAAAAATTATAAAGTGCTTCTCACTTCATTAAATGCACAAGACTAGGAGTCACAACTTTTAAGTGTCCTTGTCCACCCCAAGGCAAGTCTAGGTTGACAGACACTTCCTAGGTAACTTTTCAACAAATATTGAGGTAAGACTATTGACCCATCCGTTACCAACTATTTTGTACAAAAGTTGAACCTACCGTTGAGCCGCCAATTGATGAATATGATCCATGTTCATATCCAGTGTATCAAAGGTTCAGAATTTTTTGCCTAGCCAATTTTGGATAGTCATTTTTATTTTTGTGCTGAAATGACCATGCCCCATGGGGTTGTTGTAATAAAGTGTGCTAGTAGGGGTTTTGAGCGGCTCGGTCCCCCGAGACTTAATTTTCAACTAAGGTATTCCAAGGAGGGTTTTCCCTTGTCGATTATGCTTTGCCTTTAGTCGAGTATAATCGATGAGTTTTTCTCCCGCTTCCTCCAAAGCTGGAATGCCCGATTTTGAAATTTGGGCATTGGGGGGTTATTAGAGTCCAACTAATAAATATGAACCTACTAGACACTAGTTTTATGTTCTATGGTCATTTCCTAAGTCCCTGGATGCATTTAAACATTGTTCGAAAAAAAATTTCCCGGACGCGTAGAACTTTTTTTATTTTTTATTTTTTATTATAGAGAAATAATTAAATTTTTCAATTAACTAAACCATTTTTACTATGGTTTAATTGAAAATTTTCAGTTTGTAATAATTAAGTAGTCCGGGGGGTGTTTTTGGCAAATAAAGACTTGTTTTCTAAGCCAAAACACTCATTTAACCCTGTTGCCGCCTAATTCACACTTTAAGATGCAGGAAAGTCACAACCTGCTATGTGTGTCCTTGGGGGCAAGCTGAGAGCTGGGGACCACTGTCACCGCAGTCCACAACTCCTCCGTTTAGGCAAGATCCCAACAGAGCCAAGGGGGGTAGTCCCTATAGGAAAGCTAAGTTCCAGATTTATTAATTAAAGGGATCTTTTATTAAGACTGAGAGATGACAATCAGACTGATGCAATATGCAAGATTTAAATGACAGTCAACCTTTTACTTTAAACCAGTGCCTAAATAATGGAGTAAAAGATAGATTACGGCTTTATAAACTTTACAAATAAATTTGAGATTTAATCTGTGATTAAACTATAGCTTCGGTGTTTAACAATGAAATAAATGAATAAACGATGTAATTATAAACAGTAAGGAAATAAAACATTAAACAATGTATAGATGATTTACCAATATGGACAATGAACCAGATTTACAATATGGCAGAAAAATGCTGTGAGTGAAGTTTATTAAACCAACAGTAAATTTAAAAATGAAAAAACTTTAAGCAGTTAAGCATTCACCACATAATGATTGTATAGCTGAAAGTAAATGTAACTGAAAAGTAAAATAAGACTGAAAGTAAAGAATTGTAGTGCAATGCTGGAGTGAAAGCGTGCTGAAATAAAAGAGTGTTGTGAAACCGGTTTTGCAATGTCTCTTGGTTTATTTTAGCTAATTTTATTAAAGTTTTTCTTCTTGGATTTAAGTTTCAGAATCGGTGGTGTGACTACCCCGATCTAGTTCTTCTCAAGTCGAAGAGGGAGTGCTGTTGCGCTCAACGAAGTGGGAACAAGCCCACCCGTAGCTCACAGGTCAAACCCCAATGGCCTGGTGCTCAACAAGGAGGACGTCAAAACGCCTAGAGACCCCCCACGGTCTACTACCCCAAGTCGCCTCCGAGGTCACTGTTTTTAATCAACCGGAAAATTACTAAATGGATGCCTATTAAACTAAGACTTCCCTGTCCCCTGGTCGTATCTCGAAGTACCCCGAAGGGTGATAACCGAGTAGAGGAGCAGGATGTGGGAAGTTATTGTTGGTAAGTTTTAGGAGTAAATTTTATCTGGGTGATTAGCATGCAATGTTTATTTTAAAGCGATCAACAAGATCAACCAAGCTATATCCCTTATGAGAGATGCCGGTATTTGATCTTGGACTTGGAAAATAAAATGTGTGGATTGTAGTACAAGAAAAGAAAATTATTTTAATTACCTAAGCCCCCACTTCCCCTGTTTTTCATATCCAGCTTGAAGTCCCTAAAGGGAGATGACAAGCGGATAGAGGATACACAGGTTAAATGGGTTGTATGATTACTTTTTTTACCGAAAAAATAAAATTGCATAAACAGAAATCTGAAACAACTATTATCCTACTTCCTACTCTACTTCCTAATCTATTTATTGTAGATTACAAGTGGTTACAAAACTTTACAGAATACCCCAAGAGACTCTCGTTGGGGTTTAAAATAATCAGAAAAAATATGGAAGAGAGGTGAGGGTTTGAACCCCTTTTGAACCGGTTGAAGGTTGAGGGAATCCTGGGCCTATTCGGGCAGCAAATCTCCTTCACTTGTGCATAACCTGTCATAAACCAGCAAGCTATTCTTCGCTGGAAATCACAGAAAACACTAAAAATTTTGTTAGAAAAAATTAGTACAAAAATTTACAAATTTACAGAAAAATCTAAATGTGAAATATGGCAGAAATATGAGATTTAGAGGGCTGGAAAATGAGTTTCCAGCCACCTAAACAATGTCTAAATAGCAGAAATAAAAGCCCTAACTAATATATAATAGGTTGGGGCCCTAAAACAAGGGTTATATTCACTATACAGTGAATAAAACCCTTTTTCAGGAAGGCTGGAAGTCAATGGCCGAATTTAACATATGCCGAAATAAAACCCTTGGAGAGATCTCCTTGCTTGGACAACCTGCAAAAGTCTAGATCTGCAAACTATCGTAAGGCTAGTGATGAATATCCAACATTTCCTGCAAAATACTTTGAAAGAAGATGTCAAATCATTCACAAAAGAAAGCAAAAACACTTTTACTCTCTAATCTCTCCACAAAATACTTTGTGGAGAGCTAACTAGACTAATACAATAATGCAAAAAACTAGAAAAATACACAAGTTACCTCACAAGTAATGGATCATGAAATGAAGCACAATGTCCCTCCAAAGAATTTTTTTATTTAATGGCCCAAGTAGGGCAAAGCTTCAATACAAAGTGTAGCAAGAAAATATGAGAGAGTAAGAAGAAATTTCCGGCAGCATAACAATAGCATGAGAGATCATGACTAATGAGGGAGTGAGACCCTCATTATATAGTTGAGGCAAACCCCAACCCCTTGAAGATAAATGGCTGAGATTATATCTAGATCTAGGGTTTAATCTCCACCACTAGATCTAGGTATTTGATTTTTCATTCTTCTCAACCATTCTCCACCCTTAGATTATTTTTTAATCAATGGGTTAGAAGCTTAATCCATGTCTTAACAATATTCACCTTTAGATCTAGGTCTTTGACTTCATATCCTCCCTTAGATGAGCTTTTAGGTTAAATAAAAATAAAGTGGGCCCAATAGCATAGGCGCCCCTCCAAACTTGGTGGATTCCTCTAAGTATGGCGGCTATCCAAAATAGTGATGCCTCCATCTAGTGTGTAGCGCCCTCATGTAAAAAACGTGGGCCCATAATGCATGCGCCCTCCTCTAGAATTGGTGGCGTCCTCTAAAATTTTGGTGGAGTCTTCATGGTAGCGCCCCCTTTAAAATGTGTAGACGTCCTCTAAAAAAAGGCTAGTGCTCTCCTTAATTTGGGGCGTCTCCATATATGGTGTTTCCACTAAAAAGCTAGCGCCCTTCTCCATACTTGGTCGTGCCTCCAATGTAGTAGCGCCTCTACTATGTATGGCGCCCATCTATTTGGTGTGGCGCCCTCCTTTTGTGAGCGCCCTTCATTATATTTGATAGCGCCTCAACTAAAGTGGCCGCCCTCCTCTACAATGAATAGCGCTTCCTCCAATTTTGGGGGTTTTTATGCATGGACGCCTCACCTTTAATGAGGGTTTTAACCACTTAATAAAGCTTAGGTATCTTCTAGCTAGGCTTTAGGTTTTTAATCCTTTGCTCCAAAACATTTTAACCTTTAGACTTAGGCTAAAATAAAAATTCACCTTAGATTTAATTTTTAATTTAATTTTTAAATTTTTCCAATTTTGACTTAGGAAAAATTAAAAATAAATTAAAAAATTTATATCCTGGCCATGGGGGGGTGGAAAACTTTGGAATAAATTTTCCTAGGCTTAGGAACCCCCAAACCAAATTACCATGGCATTTTTTTTTATTTTTTACTTCAAAATCAAAAAATGTGAATTTTGACTTAGGGAAATTAATTAATTTCCTAGGAAAAATAGACCTTGCTTAGACAAAAATGGTCTATCTCCTCAACCACTCATTAGAATGACATGGGACTCGAAGCAGTGGCTTAGGGGGTTTCATAGCAATTAACTTTGCATTCATAGCCCCTATTACAAAATGCCATGCTTGAGCAATTACATTATTACATCAAAAACTGAGTTAATTAATCACCAAGGGGTGAAATTAATTAACCAGAAAAAATAAATAAAAATACAACAACACAACGAAACTCCGCAAGACTCTATACAAATGTCTAGCATGGTCATGAATCACTCTTTGAAGCCTTAGCCACATCATGGACTTGACTGGTAGAACGCCCGTCACCACTTTGGAGGATTTTGAGTGAAAACCAAACGGATTAAACTCGTTTACACAACAAGATCAATTGGAAAGGGAAAAACACTCGATGAGGGGACTTCCCTAACAACCAGTTCTATGGTGTGGCATCCGTATCATATGACCCACACTAGCACATAAAATTACATTAATTTTCCCACGCAAGGGAGCAGACATTTCGTTTTACAAAGGGGCAATAGTCCTGCAGGAGTGAAAAATCCTCAGATTTTTCCAAGGTACAACTTGTACAATTATGTACATCTTCATGTACATGGAGTTGCCACCTAGTCGAAATAGGTGGGCAACAAACCCCAAGACACACTTATCCTAAGTTTTGAACTATAATTTGGCCTTGTAATTAATATTTTCTCAAAAAACCCAATAAATGAGAAATATTAATTAAAATAATAAAAAATATTAAATTGGAGAAAATCAAAATATCTCCAAAAAATGCCAAATTTGATTTAATAAAGGGCTAATTAGCTCAGCACAGAGCATCTATGAAGATTCCAATCAGAATCAATCAGATCTAGATCAGTATCGGAGCTCCGACAGTTAACTCTCCATCAGGAAATTCACCCACTCCCAGCTAAATCACGAATTGGTTGTGGTGTTGTGTTTTTATTGGAAGGGTGATTAAACTGAGGAGGGATGAGCCACCTCACCCCCCCCCCTCATTACTCCAACTCAGTTATGACTCAATCAGGGTTCATTTTAGCATTCAATCAACTGCCAGCTTGTTCTTCATCGAAAGGTTGTGCCTCCTCTCTTCTAGCTCACGTTTTCTGTGGTGGAGGTTGCTCATTCGTTGGTGAAGGTTCCAATGTTGGGAGTGGGGGGGCGCCTTGCCTAGGTGGAGGCCACCTGCCCACTCTTTCCTACCTGAGCCTGTAGTTTAACTTCAAATCACAGTGTCGAGCTCATTCAATCAAAGGAAAATCACCCCAATGTGTCTCTTCTGATGCCGAGTCTGATTTAGGTCTTTAGCCTCTCTGTTTTTTACATTTGTATAAATAAGGGTCTCTTGCTTCCATTTACAGGTGGAGAATTTGCAAGAGAACTCTGCCCAATTTGTAACTCATATTTGTTTAATGAAAATAAAAGTGACTTTGGAGGTCCATGCCTGGGTTTTTTGTGTTCATGATTTTCATCTTGTGAGGTGATACCTTTCTTACTCTCTTTCTTTGGTAAATATATGATCATTGCTAGCTTAGGAGGGCTATCGATCTAGCACAGTAGGGTAGCCATTTAGCGTCTCAATTTGGTTATCTATGCAAAATCTATTGAATGTCTGAAGTGAACAGGAAGTAGTTAGTTATTCCATTGTTTTTCAGACGTTTATTTGGTTAAGCATTCTAACGCTTGATCTTGTTTGTTGTTGTTTAAGTGTTGTGTTTCAAGGATCATCGAAAGAGGAGGGGTTGAAGCTCATCCATTTCTTCATACAAGAGTTTTTAATCTAACATTTTCACCATGCAGGGTCTACAAAGCGCTTACTTACAACTCAAGAAACACGGCTAAAAGGAGCTCTTTCTCATCCTTCATAATAAAAATTTAAAAAACTTTCCTTGGTTACAAGATCCACTTTTTCCTTCTTCTTTCCGCTTTCTACCTTGCCTCTTTTTCTTCACTGTTTTACCTTTCTTGTTGTTATTTCCTTCTTCCTTACTTTTTCTCTTTGTTTTACCTCTCTTTGTCCTCTTTGTTTCACATCTTCTTTGCTCTTTTTCTTACCTTTTTGTTGCCCTCTTTCCTTCAATTTTTGCAGCCAACTTTCCTCTTGTTGGCTGCCCTCTTTTTCCTTTTGTTTGTAGCCATCTTTCTCTCTGTTTGGCTGCCCCATTTCTTCAATTTTTGCAGCCAACTTTTCTCCTTGTTCGCTGCCCTCTTTCTCCATCATTTTCAGCTACTTTTGGCACTTTTTGAGCCTTCTTTCTTCACTTTTTTTGCAGCCATCTTTCTCTCTATTTGGCTGCCTCTTTTCTTCATTTCTTGCAACCATCTCACTCCTTTGTTGGTTGCCCTGTTTCTTCATCATTTTCAACCTTTTTTCCCTCTTTGTTGCATGTAATTTTACATAGTTTTACCTCAAAAGAGACTCAAAAAGTTGCATTTAAAAGATTTGTTTTGCACTCAGATTAGTCTTATTTTTGTATCTAGATTTACTTGGTTTTCATTTAACAAATAATGGGTGCATGAGTGTTTGTCTCTTTTGTGCAGGTACCGAAGAGTAGGCCAACTAAAGACAAGTCCAAGGACTTGAGGAGATTGAAGACGAAGTGCAAAAACTAAGAAGACAAGCTAAATCACATCCTTTGTAAAAACCATTAAGGCTTCCTTATTTTTTAAGCTTTCTTCTCGAGGGTTAAATTCCCAGTCGTTGTAACTCCTTAATAAAGAAGGCTAGTGGGGTCAAGCCTCCCACGTTTTTTCTACTTCCCCTATTTCGGGGAAGTGTGTCTTGTATCTTTCTTTGCTTAGATTAGATTGCTTTTTAGACTTAGTTTTATTTTCACTAATTGCTAGATTAAATTTCATCACTTGCATGCTATGTATTTCAAGTTTATCTTGCTCTTTGATTAACAAGTCATAAAAAGAACCTAAAGTCTCTTGAACTTGTCATAAGACAAGTAAAGAGCACTCTCTATTGGAAAGCATTTTTGCATTGCATTCTCATTGTAGATTAGATAAGACTCTTGAATCTCACCACAAGATGGATCAAGAGCAATCTTTGTCGAAGAGCTGTGTGTGCTAATAAAATTTTCAACTCACATTCTCCCATAAAATTGGAACTTACTATTCTATAGTGTGTATGCTCTACCAGTTCGGGATACCCATAAGCACTGTAACTTGCTAATTCACACATCTAATTCCAATTACAATCATAATAAAATTTACCACCCCGTAACCAACGAACCGGCGTTGAACGCGATAATATTCTAAGTGGGCAAATCTTTACTGGGGGCGTTGGGTAGCCTTCCTCTTTTGCAGTGGTTGAAAAGTTATTGAACGCCTCGTTGGAAACTGGACGGTCCAACATGTCCTTGAACAGGGCCTCTTAGAATATTTCCGATTAGATTTCCAGTACCTTGTGTACCGGTTGGAAATTCACTTAATAAACAAGATCATCTTTAAAATACACAATAAAATTGACCAAGAGCATTTGCAAAACGATCTCACGAATATCATCAAAACTTGTATCTCAGCCTTCCCAACACTATTTGACTCCATTTTGGCACTAGTCTTTTAATTCTTCCACATTATCTGATTTGGACCATTTGTCCTATTTAGTTTAAGTTATTCATGTTGTGGATGTTTTAATTTCAGTCTTCTTATGCAATTTGTCTCGTGTTTTGCAAATAGCAACTTGGATTGCTTATTTTATTATTGTGTATCTCAGAAAAGCTCCTAAACAACACTAATTCACATCTTCACCCAAAAACATTTTAAGAACAAGAGCCTCAGAGAACTCTTTTTAGGGACTACCCCCCTTGGCTTCGTTAGGAGTTAGCCCAAACAGGGGAGCTGGGATCAAGTGACAACACCTTGCTCTTTGCTTGCCCCCAAGGCCACACTTTTCCCACTTGGGAAAGAGCAGTCCAAAAGATTTATGCTGACGGTGTGCATTCGGCGGACAACACCATCACCAGCTGACTCGACATTGGCAAGCCTTCGATTACTAAAACAGAAAGGGAGGATCTTGTTGAACAAGTAAGACTCAAGAGTTAGCCTAAGAGTGCTAAGTCTGTTTAAACTTTGCAATGTTGACTGTTGGAGTGTTGAGTCTGTTGACTGTTGAAGTGTTGAGTCCAGACTCCAGACACCGGTTTTCAAAGTCCATACTAGTCACCATAGGTATGTTAGGCACCAGGATTTAGCCACATATCTTTTTTTCTCATAAAATTTACAGATACTATTTATAATTCACTGTAAGGCATGGGCCATGGCTTTAACTGTTAAACTTTTATATCAACTGCAATTTTATTTCCATTTTTTTTGTCATAAAATTTACAAAGATTAAAAATTCGGTATGTGCCATGGCTTGTCTTTAAACTTGTACATAATAGGTAATTTTTTTTTCGTTTTTCTTTGCAAGTTGAACTCCAACCAACTGTCCATTTACATTTTAAAATGCCCCCAAAATCAAAAGATCCAACATGAATCCATGTTGTTGTGGTTGACGGGCAAATGTATTGCAAATATTGCAAGAAATGGATTAAAGGAGGGGGCATTCATAGGCTTAAACAATGTTACTGCCTAAGTTGCACTCACTCGGACTTTCAAGTGAGCCGACAATGATGAACAAAGTACTTGTTCAAACTCAGAGCCCAAAGGTCCATCAGGCCTTCTTGGCCTTTTTATTTTTTTGAAGCACATTTTCATTTTTCTTTGCAAGTTGAACTCCAACCAACTATCCATTTACATTTTAAAATGCCCCCAAAATCAAAAGGTCCAGCTTGAATCCATGTTGTTGTGGTTGACGAGCAGATGTATTGCAAATATTGCAAGAAATGGATTAAAGGAGGGGGCATTCATAGGCTTAAACAATGTTACCGCCTGAGTTGCACTCAATCAGACTTTCAAGTGAGCCGACAATGATGAACAAAGTACTTGTTCAAACTCAGAGCTCAGAGGATCATCAGGCCTTCTTGGTCTTTTTATTTTTTTGTACCACATATTCATACCCCCTTGGGGAAATTGTAAAAAATGTGTTAGTAGAGGTTTTTTGTAAAAAACTTGGCTTCCTAGGACTTGGTTATCAAGCCAATTATTCCAAGGTGTTTTTTCCCTTGTTAATCATGCAATGCTGAATAAGCGAAGCATAATTTTCGAGTTTTTCCCTGCTCCTCCAAAGCTGGAATGGTCGTCTTGGTGGTCAAACCCTGGGAGGTTATTAAAGTTCATGTGTCAATGTATATGAACGTGCTAAACATGGATTTTGAGTCATATGAACATTAGGTCCCCCTAAGTTTTTGTTGAATTCCGAGAAAAATATTTTTTCCGTTTTTTAAGCCATGTTTTAATGGTTTAATTAAAAAACTTCTAAATGGCATAAAAACTTGATCTGGAGGCGGAATTTGGCGTGGGGATGCTCTTTTTAATGCTCGGAGCATACTCTTACATCGGTACCCACTATTCATACACTCTAGGTGATCAAAAAGTTACTTATGGTCATTTTCCGCTATTAGAGCATCAAAATGACACTTAAATGCTAAAAATGCGACACTTTGACAAAAAGACAATTGAAAAAGTCAAATTTAGACATGGGATGAGGTGGCATTTTTGTCTCAAGTGGTAGGCGACTTAATCACTTTGAGAAAGCGTCACATTTCATAATGTTTTGGAGGCTAGCGAATTGATTTCATATGTGAAGGATGCACCCACCATAGTGTGATATCGCATGAGTTATGGCGATTAAGGGTTTGACACGGTGGCATTGTGAACTCAACATTAAATGTGATCGCCTTCCTAAAAGTAAGCATGTGATTGAGAGTCCAAGTGAGTGGTGGCATGTCATTTTGGGATGAGGGTTGTGCCTTCTCTCATGTGGCCCACGTTTTGTACATATAGCAGATACATAATGGATTGGTGGGAAGTCTAATGAGAGGTGATGCCAACCTCTAGAGTTCCACTTCAGTTCAATGCCATCACATCCCACAAGTCACTCAAGCTAACTCGACTTCAAGCTCTTCGTGGTGATGCCTTCCCCCCCTCTCTCAAATTCTATATAATGAAGGCAGTTTGCCGTTGTAAAGAGGGGAAGGCAAAACCTCTGCTAAATTGCATTGTAACCATTGCGAAGTATTTTTCATTGAATGAATAAAGGCTTTGGAGGCAAATCGATATGTGGATCTTTCGTGTGTGGATGATAATGTCTCTATGGTCTAATGAGGTATAATTGTATTGTTTACATGCTTGCACTTTAAAATCTTTGGTTATTTATCTGGCTTTTGAAGGAGAAGTATTTCTTAGTAAGGTAGGGTAGCGTGATTGTTTCATCCATTACTTTTTTATTAAGTTGCATTAGAGACATTAGACGGACATGTTTATTTGATGGCAAATAAATGTTTTATGAAGTTTCTATTGTAGTCTACACCAGGTGCTTTTAATCATTTGTTGTGCAAGTTTTGTGAGATTGCAGGATATCTAGTTTGGAGAGCGTGTTGAGCATGTTGGAATCCTCGCATCTTCAAACATATTTTTAAGAAGGACTAGTCCCTTTAATCACCACTTTGAGGACCCCATTTCCCAATTTCAATAGTTGTTTGTCTTCGGCCTTCTCGTCTTCTAAACTTTATTACACTTGGTTACTGGTTCGATTTTTATTTCAGATCTATAATCTCATGCAAGAATATAAGTAGATCTCAGTAACTGGCTAGAACTAAGTAGTTTACAATTAAAATCTCAAAGTCTAGATCTGGTTAGAGTTGATCTACCATTTTTACTCAGTAACTGGCTAGATCTAAGTAGTTTACAATTAAAATCTCAAAGTCTAGATCTGGTTAGAGTTGATCTACCATTTTTACTAAGTCTTTTTCAAGTAAAATCCAAAGTTAAGTAAGGGTATTTTGATGCAAGAGTTTAAAGATTCATACTTGGCTATTTAGAGCTTGGTTTACTTGTTCCAAAAGAATAAGTAAAGATCCTAAGAAGACAAGCTTTCTAGCTTGTCGTACTTAGTTAAATTTAGCAATTTTTCTTTCATTTTTTAACTTAGAAAAAATTTGCAAGATTTTTGTAGTTTTTCCCAAACACTCTTAAAGTGTTTGGCACCATCTTCTAACAATTGTTGCTGGCTGTTTTTTCTCATTCGATGCACATGTAGAGAGAAACGCTGCCCAAAATTGAAGATTCAAGTAAGTGATAAGACTCCACATCTTCCCCACTCTTCATCCCCTTTCTCTCCCTTCATTCTTATTGAAAGAAATTTGGAAATCCGTTGATCTAATTATGAAGATCACATGTGTCCCAAAAAAGAGCTTTTAAGTCATGGTAATAACTGGAATAAAAGAAATCGGAAAGGCTATGTTAATCCTTCTGCAATCCCCATCTGGGTATCGGTGTGATGTGCTTAGTTAGTTTAGTTAAGTTCTTTTTCTTTTACAGTTTAGTTTGCTTTTCATTTCAGAAGTAAAAGAATTATTAACCCCACGCTCTCTCGAGCATCCCGAAAGGGGGAAACAGATTCGTGATAGGACTAATTAGAAAACAAGTTTCTTATTGTTATTTCATTTTTGTCATTTCTTTAAGCTTTTAAAATTAACCCAGTTGTGCTCTCCCGAGTATCCCGAAAGGGGGAAAGAGACTCTCAGTCGTGAGTAGTTAGTTAATAAACATCATTTTTTAGTTTTAACAAAAATTAACGAAGGCTCCTTCCCCGTATGCCCTGCACCACTGTAGCTTGTCTGATCAGTTGGTTGTACTAGAAAGGGATACGAGTGACTAGAATATTAGGAAAATCCATATAAGCTTGCTTCTTGAGAAATCGTGAGGTCACAAAGGGTGGATACCACAGAGTCAGGGGGCTACTCCAAGCAAGTTATGCCTCCTCCCATTAGACACTTGGTAAAACCGCTTTAGCGCTCATTTCAAAAGAGCCTACCTTATTGGGCCAAACCCACAATTAACCTACTCCCTTAATCACTCATCTAATAAATCTTAAAACTGACCAATGAGACACTGCAATACTTTCACTGAGACTACAGTAGCAACCCTTATACACAAGCACTCCATATTCTCTGGCACTGGTCTTCTGCATTTTAATGGTTAAATCAATTTCCACATATTGTCATGAATGATATTTGAATTGTCAATGTTGTTGTTATTATAATTCATTTGCAATAACTCATTGTTAAGGTTTAATTCATTTCACATTAACTCCTAGAATCAATCTTTTATTTTGTAGAGTAAAAACCTTAGATTTTACTTTTCATAGGGACCACCCCCCTTGGCTTCGCTAGGAGTTGGCCTAGACAGAGGAGCTGAGTATCAGGTGACAGCACTTGGCTCGAGCTTGCCCCCAAGGTCGCACCTAGTGGCTTGAATATTTTTTCCACGTGACCCGAGGTGCGAATTAGGCGGCAACAAACAGCACTTGGCTGGTATTAGAAGAAATGTTGCCCCATGTGACACTGATTCAGAGGTAATTGGAGAGATAAGATTGGAGTTACAACATTAGTTTGAGCAATATGATGTGGAGAAGGATAATCAAAAAAAGAGAGAGGCAAAAATAGGGAAGAAGAGGCATCTTGCAGAAATGACGAGATCTATGTCTCATGTTGAATTTGAAGGCTCCTCATCTATACCTTCTACAAATCTCAAGGATCCTTTTCAATATGTTCCTCCCTCCCAAACAAATCTATCCAAAAAGAAGAGTAACATCCAAAGTTATTTCACACCTCCCAGCGCATCTAACAGTGCTACTGCTTCTCGATCGATTGCAACACAAATTCAGCCCACCATAGATGCCCTTTGGAAAAAGCAATGCAAAGAAGTTGCCCATGAGTACATAGCTAGAAGGTGGTATGATGTTGATATCCCCTTCAATGTTGCTCGTTCACCTTATTTCCAATCAATGTGGGATTCTGCTATTGTTGTTGGTAAGGGCTTCAAAGGCCCTAGTATGCATGATTTAAGGGGATCTCTTTCTAAAGGCCCTAGTATGCATGATTTGAGGGGATCTCTTTTGCAGAAAGAGATCATATCTATAGATAAATACTTGAAAGAGTCATGGGTAATAACAAGATGTACTATCATGTCAGGATGGAAGGAACCGTACCATAATAAACTTCTTTGTCTCTTTCCCACAAGGAAGCATGTTTTTAAAATCATATGATGCATTTGATAAGGTGAAAGATGCAAATCTGTTATGTCAGCTTTTTGATGAGGTTGTTGAGCTGGTGGGGGCAGCTAATGTTGTGCAGGTCATCACAAATAATGCCTATAACTATGTTTTAGCTGGTAAGATGTTAGAGGAAAAATACACAACCATATTTTGGACACCATGTGTGGCACATAGACCTCATGCTTGAGGACATATGCAAACAGGATTGGATCAAGAACACTATGGAGCATACCAAAAGCATCACAAAATACATTACAACTACTCATGGGTATTGAGCTTGATGAGGAAACACACACAGGGTAGGGAACTTGTTAGGCCTGCCATTATTAGATTTGCATCTCACTTCCTCATGTTGCAATCTCTCATTGCACAAAGATATAACTTGGAACAAATTCTTTCAAGTGATGCATGGAATTCAAGTAAATGAGCCTGTAGAACAAATGCAAAAGACACCAAGAAGAAATTTTTGGTAAAAAGCAACAGAGGTTTTGAAAATTACTGAGCCACTTGTTAAGGTGTTGTGATTGAAGGATGGGAAAAGATTGGCCATGGGCTACATTTATGAGGCTCTGGATCACGCAAAGGAGAAAATAAGGGCAGAATATAAGGATAGAGTGGCCAAGTATGGGCTTATCTAGGATATCATCGATAAGAGATGGAACAATCAACTCCATCGTCGTATACATGCAACTAGGTATTTCCTAAACCGAAGGTATCATTATAGAACTCAGTTTGGAGAAGATCAGATCAGGGAGGTCAAAGATGGATTGCATGAGTGCCTTCAGCTCATGGTCCCAAATGAGATGGTGCAGTTGGATATACACCAACAAATTACCACTTTCACTAGAGCCACAAGTACCTTTAGCAAACCCATGGCTAAGCTTGCAAGAGATGTGGACCAACCAAGTAAACGATTCCATTGTTTTATTAAATTCAGTTGTTTGATTTTCAAAATTTAAAAACTTCAGTAGTTAGTCAAATTCAAAATCTAATCTGTTGATTTAACTGTCTTTGCACTTACAGCATCATGGTGGGAGTCATTTGGTAGTTAATGTCTTCAATTGCAAACTTGTCAATGTCTTCAATTGTAAAAGTTTGCAATTTGAATCCTTAGTCAACCATGCAACTTATTACGCTTCAAAGCTGCAGCAATGTACCAACAGGGGTAGACCCAAAGCAGGGGTTCTAAAATTTTATTGTAAAGGCCAAACTGGGTTAAATTGTATGGATATTTGGATTAAGGGGTGTTGTACCCCTGGATTGGTCATGGCAGGCTCCCTTGGTTTCACTCTTAGAAGTACTTGGCTTTGTGGCATAGCTGACTACCCCTTCAGTGTGTGGATGTCCCCACCATGCAGGGCTATAGGCCCATGAGTTGGTGTCCGAGGCTTTTGAGGGTGACCCACTGGAGCACATGACCACCTTGATTTTTGTTATACAGAGGTGATTGCCTTTTGTAAAGGGATGTTGTCCCCTATCTAGCACACCTTCTTCACCCATTTGGACCTATTTTCAGCACTCAAAAGCCCCCCCTCTAGTGTTTATAGCCTACGACACCATTCTTCCACCAGATGAGCCTACAAGTTGGAAACGAGGGCGTTGAGGGACAATCATCATTATGGGGTTACTAGGGAAGGATGTCCCCCTTTGGCTCACTACTTCATTAAGTGAAGCCTTGCTTTAGTCTATTTTTGCTATTTTTGTCTCTTAGGGCTAAATCCTTAAGTTGTGAGAAATTTACCCTCAAAATATTATTATTTTATTAATAGACTTGCAGGTTCAAAATTAAAAAGTTGAGGATGAAAAAGTATAAATAGACATCCTCTACTCATCGTAAAATCATAAGACAAGGGTTCAAATATGTTTTTTACTCTATTTCTCCTACTCTATGAGTCATTAAAGTGATGCACACTTCCCTTGGGATGCTTCTTTTGGCTTGAAGGTGGATGAAGTAATGTTTTGGAGATTGTTTTTCCACATGCTAGAGGTTGATGCTAGACTAGTTGGAAGAACTCATGCACAAGTGTGACCTAAAGAATTTTCTTTGCTCACTTCTTGTTGAATGTTGGTAAGTTATGCTCCTAGCTAGGTTAAATAGTGCTTTTATGGTGCATTTTTATGAATTGTTAGGGTTTTTTGTCAACATTTAGTCGACTTTGTATGAAGGGAACGTCCTCCATAGGAGTTCTCTATTGTTATTTGGGGCCTTGGACTTCTTCATTTGCCCTAGTTAGGCTCTCCTCCTAAACCCTAGAGGTTTATAGGTGAAGCCCTGGCTTACAAGTTTTAAAGGACATTTCAAGAGAGGAACATTGACCATTGATCTCTCAATTCCCTAGGGATTGAGACAAAAATCATATCCCCTTTTCTTATCATTAAAATACTCTTCTCTTCATCAACTTATTTGTTTTTATTTTTTTGCAATTTTTATGCATAAAAACCCTAAAAATCTAAATAAATTCATAATTCCAAAAATAGTTGTAAGTTTGTTTTTTTGGTCTACCCTAAAAATTCTCCCTAGTGGATTGATCCTCAAATCTCTGAGGGCATCCCCATTTTTATATTAAAAAATCCTAAAAATCATCTATTGTCAAAAAAGCCCTAAAAATTCAAATAAATTCAAAAAACCAAAAATATTTGCAATTTGGAAATTCTAGTCCACCCATCAATTTCACCCTAATGGATTTATCCACAGATCTTGAAGGGCATCCCATTTTTCCCTAGTGCATTGGGAAGTGTGAATGTGTTAAATTAGGGTTTCTGTTGGGTATTTTGGACCTGTGATTGGGCCAAAAGGTGTGCCCTAGGCCACTTAGCCCTTTCCCCTTTAGAGCACACCTTTATGAAGTATTGCCTTGGGAGATGTGAAACCATTGCATGGGGACTCGTCAAATATATTGAAAGTTGTCATATTGGTTGATAAACTGAATTAACTCTATTCTTTTTTATGTGTCTATATTTTTCATTGTTGACTCCATATAAGGCACTGATCTGGCTACAAGGTTATGGAAAGGTATTTGTATGTATTGGTGCTTGCAAGTATCTTTGAGGGCTCTCCCCTAGTTGTAGGAGTTACCCAAAGAAGTTGAGAAGCTGGGTTGCGGTCACATTTGAGCCTAGACCTCTACCATGTGCTTACCATTCACTAGCGCCCAAGCCACATTGTGCCGCTAATTCAGGACTACTAGTTTGAACGGTAACATTTTTTGGCATCGTTGTCGAGGACTTCAAGACTGTTATCACGAATCTTGTAGTTGCCCCGTAGGGTGATCCTATTTAGGATGGCAGAGGAAAGGCAACTAAAGTCGTGACCTAAAATATACAAGACCTCTGAAAGAACTCAGATGTCATGCCAGTCAAGGATACCGGTACTTCAAACTTAGTGAAAGTACTAAGCCCAGGGGGCGTCCCTATAACCAAGATAGCCCTAAAAACAAGGAAGGCAAGTTGATAACCCGGGGAATCTTGATTATACCTCTTAGTAGGATAGTTAATTAGAGTTTTGAATGGTTACTAAGAGGAGAAGAGTGTCTATGTGAAAAGCCCCAATTTACCCTAGGGTTTGAAGCATGAAAATCGAATTTAAGGGTAAATGGTGAAATTAAACAAAAATAAACACTCGGATTGATTGCTAGAGGTAAGATAAGACAATTAAAGGTGAATTCAAAATAGCCACCACTTCCCCAAGGAGGGTGTCCCTCTTCTATGAGTAAGACCAGTGATTTAGGTGGGAAAATGGAGTCCAATGATCACGAAAATTTAGATCTCAAGGTTTTAAATTATTTAAGAAGTGGGTTTTCAATTTCAAAGCTTGTCACAAAGTAGAACCTACAAATCTAAAGGATGAGGGTTTTAAGACTAGGGTTTTAATTTTATTAAGACCAGGTGAATTAAAATAATCGAGATAGAAGAACGTACCTTGTGAAAACGTACCTGGAAATTATAGATGAATGCTGAAAAGATGAGGATTACTCACGCAAAGATCAAATGAACTTTTTGTTGAAGATCCAGCTAAATGCCCAAGGGGAAAAGTGCGTCCCTATTCCAGCCAAGGCAAGGAAAAATCAATCAGATCGACAAGAAAATGAACCACTGCAAACAAGAGATAAAATATAAGAGAAATAATTGGTCATAGACAAAATCACTCCCTGTTCAAAACAAATCCAGAAGAGAAACAAACAATGGGTCTCCCCAAATGATGCGTCTCTCCAAGATGACCTCTCTGCCTGCAATAAAATAATAATCCATGAAAAAATATGCTAGATTCTTCCCAAAGATATTTCATTGCGAAGGAAAAGTAGTTTCAATCACAATTGCTGACATCCCATCCACAAAAACACAAGTATTTCTCACGAAATAATTTTCTCTATTCCAATAAGCCAAAAACCAAAATTCTTGATGGGATACAATGAGAGGGTTCTCTTCTTTATATAGATTTCAAGAGATAAGAAACCCTAACTTACTTTTTCATCCAATGGTTGAGATTAAAATATCATCAACGGTGGAGATCACTTTTACAGGGATCAATACATGGATCAACATGACTAAGTCAAGAGGGGGCGAATTACCTCACAAAGCCCATTTTTATGACATGATAAATCATTATGTTTGCAAGTTTGACACTTAGGTGACATGGGAGGGTCATTAGGGGGTCCCCCCCATACATAATTCTAAAGATACAACTTGATTTACACACTTTTATTTTGGCCATTTTGACCAATTTCGCCCTATGGGGGATGTCCTCCCTAAGAGAGCCAAAATAATAATCCAGAGCATGAAAATGGATGAAACTAGTGTAGAAGTGTTCGGAGAGGCATAATAAATCATCTAGAGAAATTCCCTTGCCATTTCCTTGACCATAAGCCAAATCAATTTCTTCAGTGATTTCCGAGTTCATTTTTTGGTGGTACATCCTCTAAAATTCATAAAAAAACATTATAACTTCGTTCAGACTGAGAACTGGGGAAAACTGACTGCACAAAAGTATTTGGAGACATAGAAGAATGGTATAAGTGACTACTCATACCCCTTGGAACACTACAATGCTCTAGGAGAACCAAAATCACTGCCATAATAATAAAATCTAGCCAATAATAAAGTGATAATAATCACTAAATGTGCAATCTAAGGCCAAACTCTGAAAACTAAAACCGTAGTATTGGTCCTGGGCATGTCTAGAGAAAATATAGGCACTGTTGTTTTTTGACTCACTGCCTTGGGAACCGTGTTTTACTTGGTCAACTAGGTTGACCAAGTCAAAGCACCCAAACTGTAGCTAAGATACTGTATCAATATGATCCTGCATGTATTCAAGGTAAGAAATGCTCCAATGGTGTATATCAAAACCCAACGTAAGTCATATTATTCAGAATCATGGTGACAATAATAACAATAATAAGTAAGATATACTTGTGCTTTTGAAGGATCATTGAACCTTTCAGAAGTCTCTTGTGCATGCCATGCTTACAAAGTTTGTATAGTCTGCTAGTGTTGGGTGGAGGTGGAAAACAAGGCTTAAGGTAAAGGGGAATGACTCATGACCGACTTTGACTATGTCATCTCTATGAATGATAACCAATACACTCAACCAAAAAGACATATGCATGGTAGATAGTAACAAGGAATGGCGGTGTCTCACAACTGGATAAAGTACTTGGGTTTGTTTCCTTTAGACTCTAGCAAGTTTTCCTTTACATTACTTTGCAATATTAGTCAAACTTCAAAGGCAGGTGCCCTGGAAGCCTTCTGGGCTCCGGTAAATGACTAAGACATAACCTTTGTAGGTTAGTCTCACCCTGTTGCCCTATGGGGGAAAATGAGTTGAACACTATACACAAAATGAGTGCTCATCCTTTGACCATTGACCTTTTTCAATAACTTTTCACTTTCACATAAGATAGTAGCAAGCCTACAAGAGCAAGTGCCCTGGAAAGCCTTCTGGGCTCCAGCAAATGACTAAGGCCTGGCCCCGCTACCAGCGAGTAGTCCATAGCTCTGACGGGTTTGCCTCTCCCTGCTACTCCTATGGAGGGCAGATGAACCTTACATTCTACAAATAATGAGTGCTCAACCCCTTGGCCACTGACTACCTTTTAAACATTTATACTTTGCATCATTTAGATATAGCATTTATGAGTTATGATGCTTTAATGTTTAGCAACACTGTTTGGAGGAGTACTTGTTTTGAGGACTAAAGGAGAACTACCCGGTGAACCCATCCACACTGGCCAAGCCACATACTTCATAGCCAAAGACACATAACAACATGGAGTCTATCATGCACAGAGGTCAAGATGGGGAAAAGATCTTCAATCTCAGAAGTCTCAATCAATCCAAGTCATGGGATAAAATTCAAACAATGGATGAACTGGATGGATGGGGACAAATGACACATGAAACCAACATAGCACTAAGGTTTAATCATTTGTGTAAAGCATGGCATGAGAAACAGTCTTCAACATTGAGTTCTTGGACCAGTCTTAGCACAAGTTTAAGCATCAGTGTGTATAAATCATAAGTCACCATGATCATCCTAACAAGACAAGCCTCGGTGTTTAATATACATCACAAAGCAAAAACAAACCAAGGAAACATATTCCTGATCTCACCATCTACCTGTCTCCATCTGATAAGCCCATCTGTAAACTATGTACCATATCTGCTGCTTTGCTCGAATGAACTAGGTCACCACTGAAGTCATCTCAAAGGACAAGGAGATCTCAGTCCTGGCCAGGAAATACTCAGTATCTGCTACTGAACAAAGGCTCTCAATGGCTCATGCTGTAATGATGATCCATGTTGTATCCCATCAATATCTCTAGCTCAGAGAACAAAGAGAAAGTGAGAAAGTACATATGCTGCATCATAGTAGCCCAGCTACAATATATGTGATAACAAAGACAATTGAGGTGGTTCGCTCAAGTCATACCTTCATACCCTTAGCAAAACGACATTTAGTAAGAAATCAAGGTGAGTCCTTCAGTTGATATTATGAGTCATATAATTATCTAAGGACTAATCCTGCAGGTCTTATCTGACGACTCCAATTACAAGTGCTTCAATCAAGACACCTCAAGTACGTTCTTGTTTTTGTACTTTGGTGAAAAATGTTACTCTAACTTAACAGGTCTCTCCTGGTGACTCCTACTAAAGAAAATTAAAAGAGGTCATATTTGGCGACTCCACTAAAGAAAACAAGTTGAAAGACTGCAATTCAAAGTAACCAATAAGAAGATGATATGGCTTCCATTAATCAAATACGGATGCACAATCCATATGCACCATTGGATTTCTCAAATATTCCGGATGATCCAAATCTATCAAATAAGTGGGGGTCGTGCGACTCCATCCCAATATTCCATCAGTATGAAGATACAATTACAGAGCATATTATGAAGTTTAGAGAATATCTTGTAACATGGGCGATTATGGATGAGGATCTCAGAATGAAGAGGTTTGCAATTTCTCTTGATTTACGGAATAACAAGGATATGGTAGATTGGTATCATGGGTTTCCTCCTCATGGATTTCTTCACTCTTGCAATTAGTTAAAGCATTTAGGAAAGAATGGGATCCTAATCCTGACGAAGAAACTATTGGGGCCATGATTTCTCTTCCCACTAAAGAGCCTAGAGGAATAACCCCCAAAGAACATTTTGTTGCTCTTGTCTTACCAAATGGTTCAAAACAGTTACCAAAAGGGTTCATGACGGAATTCTCTGGGGAAGATGATGATCCCTTATACTTAGTCAAGGATTTTATGGAAAATCTTTCATATTTCATCGTGCAAAAAGATGAAGACACTTACATGAAGGAATTTGTGTGGCATCTAGATGAAGAGGCCCTTGATTGGTTAAAAGACCTAGGAAAAGGTGCAATATCCTCTCTTGCAGAATTGATAGAGGTATTTTGCAGTTGTTGGTGCCCAAGAAAACGTGAAAAGTGGATGCCCTATGTCAAAGAGGCAAAGAGCTTATTCAAGAAGAAAGAGTATGTTGATCTAGATGAAGAGGTCCCAGAATAGCATGAAGCAGTCCTTGCTGAAGATGCTTGTGGTGATGATCAGGTCTTATAAAACTTGCCTGAAGAAACCATTGTTCAAGATCTGGTCGACGATATCCTATGCCTTATGTCCGAAGATGAAGATTCTCCTAGAAATGAATATGATTGTGCTGCAAGAAATGAAGACCAAGAAGCCCTAGTTGAAAAATTGAAGAACACAAGGAAACAGTGAGTTATCCTTACCATTGTGTCATAGTTTCTCATGATACCTTGGGTCTCTTGGACGAAGATAATAGGATTCTGGAAGATGATGATCATTGGAAGTTCCTTGGTCCACCAATTTACTATTCTTCAAAGCCCAGTAGTGTTGTTTCTGGGTCCTCCAATTGCAATGTTTTGAAGAAGAAGTCTATGAGCCTTTCCTACCTTTCCTAGAAGAAAAAGAAGTTAATATGAATCAACCCAAGACAGACTTTTATGCAGATTTGGAGCAATATAAAGAAGTCTCAATCACCTCGAGGAAGGTTATCGAAGATAAAATCACTGAAAGCTCGGTTGACAACTGTATGATTGTTTCTTCTCCTTGTTGTATCGACGAAGGCGTTTGGATAAACCCTTTTGCAATTTCATTTGATCATGAAGTGCTTCAGGATGTGGATCATGTTGCTATTACAGATGATCACCATATGCAGCTCTTCCATTATGATGATAAAGGGTTCAAAGATCTTGCAAGCCATATCTTCGATGAGATTTCTCTCATTTCAGTCGTTCCATCCCAGCACCGAGGACGATGTAGGGCGTCATACAGAGAGTTCCTTTACAAGTATTGAGTTGATGGATTTGTATTTCCTTAGGGTGAGCCATGATTATCATTCCTAGCGATATCTGTCAAGAAGCATTACAAAAGTTGAGCAGCCCTTTCCATCCAACTCTGGTAAGTTTTCAATGCTCCATTTCAATGGAACCAGGACAAGTATATGGGCAGGTATAGTATTCATTTCTCCTTGCTATGATATTTGTTATTTATCTTTTCACTTAAATTTTGAAGGTATGAATTTTGTGCCTGACAATTTCAAGTTGTTAAAAATTATTGGTCAAACTAACATGATGATTACAAAGATGAACACATGTTTGCATGTCCAAAAGAATGCTTGAATAGGTACAGGGCCATATAACATTTGGCTTTCAAAGATTCTCTAGAAATTTTCCAAGGATCATCTTTGCAAATGATCTCAAGTCCATAATCAGATAGCCAATTCTATGTGAAAAAAATTCTCAACGCAAATATATGATGGGGACAGTGTATACTTAAGCCCGATGCAGGCATGGATAGATAAGGATTGCAAAAGTAAACATTCCCCATGGCATAAATTTGAAGGCTTCCTGGTTCCTGAGCTTTTTTATCATTTCAGCGTTAATCTGATGGATATATTGGTATGTACACAGCTTATCATTGATGTGATTGTCTTGGATTATCTCCAAAGGTAAAGGAAGAAAAATTAGCATGAATCATATGCTCAGGTGGCTACATTGGTGGTATGATTTCACTTGACCTTTATCTCTTATCATAATTAGGGTAGGTAGGTTTAGTTTCATTTGAGTTCACCATCTTCTGTTACCCATGCATTGCATTTGTTGTTCTTTTCATTTGAGATATTTATGTTTCGTTTTGAACAAGGCAGGACGGAGTGTCTGCCTCCAATGCACTTGATGTCTTTGTTGTTAGACATGTTGTAGGTCTACAGGTACCCAGAAGATCCTAGGGGTTCTCATGCACTCCCGGAAAGAGCGCATGTCCCACAGTTGAAGCCAGTGTTACGCATCATAGTTGCAGCAGTGTACCAACAGGGCTAGACCTAGAGCGGGGGGTCAAAAGTTTCATTGTAAAGGCCAAAAGTGAGTTATATTATACGGATATTTGGATTAGGGGATGTTGCCCCCCTGGATTGGTCATGGCAGGGTCCCTTGGTTTCACTTTTGGAAGTACTTGGCTTTGTGGCACAGCTGACTGCCCCTTCGGTGTGTGGATGTCCCCACCATGCAGGGCTTTAGGCCCATGGGTTAGTGTCCGAGGCTTCTGAGGGTGACCCATTGAGACACATGACCACCTTGGTTTTTGTTTTATAGAGGTGATTGCATTTTGTAAAGGGATGTTGTCCCCTATCTAGGACACCTCCTTCACCCACTTGGACCTATTTTCAACACTCAAAACCCCTCCTTTAGTGTCTCTAGCCTATGACGTCATCCTTCCACCAGATGAGACTACAAGTTAGAAACGGAGGCGTTGAGGGACAATCATTATTTTGGGGTTAGTTGGGGCATGACGTCGCCCTTTGGCTCACTACTTCATTAAGTGAAGCCTTGCTTTAGTCTATTTTTATTTTTTTGTCTATTAGGGCTAAATCCTTAAGTTGTGAGGAATTTACCCTCAAAATATTATTATTTTATTAATAGACTTGCAAGCTCAAAATTAAAAAGCTGAGGATGAAAAAGTATAAATAGACATCCTCTACTCATTGTAAAATCATAAGACAAGGGTTCAAATATGTTTTTTACTTTCTTTCTCCTACTCTATGAGTCATTAATGTGATGCACACTTCTCTTGGGATGCTTCTTTAGGCTTGAGGGTGGATGAAGTAATCTTCTAGGGCTTCTTTTTGCACATGCTAGAGGTTGATACTAGACTAGTAGGAAGAACTCATGCACAAGTGTGACCTAAAGGATTTTCTTTGCTCACTTCTTGTTGGATGTTGGTAAGTTATGCTCCTAGCTAGGTTAAATGGTGCTTTTAAGGTGCATTTTTATGAATTGTTAGGGCTTTTTGTCAACATGTTGTCGACTTTGTATGAAGGGAGTGTCCTCCATAAGAGTTTTCTATTGCTATTTGGGGCCTTGGACTTCTTCATTTGCCCTAGTTAGGCTCTCCTACCGAACCCCATAGGTTTCTAGGTGATGCCCTAGCTTGCAAGTGTTAAAGGACATTTCAAGAGAGGGACGTTGACCATTGATCTCTCAATGCCCTAAGGATTGAGACAAAAATCATATCCCCTTTTCTTGTCACTAAAATACTCTTCTTGTCATCAATTTATTTGTATTTTATTTTGCTGCAGTTTTTATGCATAAAAACCCTAAAAATCTAAATAAATTCATAACTCCAAAAATAGTCTTAAGTTTGTTTTTCTGGTCCACCCTAAAAATTCACCCTAGTGGATTTATCCTCAAATCTCAGAGGGTGTCCCCATTTTTATGTTAAAAAACCCTAAAAATCATATATTGTCAAAAAAGCCCTAAAAATTCGAATAAATTCAAAAAAACAAAATATTTGTGAATTGGAAATTCTGCTCCACCCATCAATTTCGCCCTAGTGGATTTATCCACGGATCTTGAAGGGCGTCCCATTTTTCTCTAGTGAATTGGGAAGCGTGAATCTATTGAATTAGGGTTTTTGTTGGGTATTTTGCAACTTTGATCAAGCCAACAAGTGTGGTCTAGCTACTTACCTTCAGCGTGCACCTTTATGAGGTATTGCCTTGGGAGGTGTGAAACCCTTGCATGGGGATTTGTGAAATATATTGAAAGTTGTCATATTGATTGATAAACTGAATTAACTCCTTTATTCTTATTTATGTGTATATTTTTCATTATTGACTCCATATAAGGCACTTATCTAGCTACAAGGTTGTGGAAATGTATTTGTATGTATTGGTGCTTGCAAGTATCTTCGAGGGTTCTCCCTTGGGTTCAGGAGCTACCTGAAGAAGTTGAGAAGCTGGGATGTGGTGACATTTGGGCCTAGACCTCTCCCATGTGCTTACCATTCACTAGCATTCAAACCACATTATGCTACTAAATCAGGACTGCAAGTTTGAACGGTAACATAGCTCTTCCGGGTGTGAGCGCAACTAGGTTGTCTTTGAGTGGATTCACACGAAGAAGAGAACCCGTTTAGAGCAAAAACGGTTAAATGATCTAGTCTTCGTGCATTACAACCTCTGTTTAAGGCGCAACCAATTGATGAACAAAATACCTAATACAAATCCCATTGAGTTAGATGATATTAATTCAACCCAGATTAGGTAGTGGAGAGTCAAAAGCCCGAGTTTGATCCTAATTTTTATAGTAATGCTGATGAGGTCGATAATGTCAATCTGGAAGCAAATCCACTTTTACCAATACCACCATCAATTCATGCAGGTGTAGATCCATAATATTTTTTCTATCATTGAATAATATATGAGCGCTTCAACATTACTATATTGAAAATTTGATATAGTTATTGATATAACACTATTTCATTCCATACATGGCAAGCACTACTCAAGAGGGACACCAACAGATGCGTGCAACTCTACATCCTGATCCAACTTGTTCTTCTACGCATTCAACTAGTACTTCACCTAGTGTTGCTTCTACTGCAGCATTTGTAGATGACCTTGAGGGGTTTGAGCACGAGCCAGATGCCATTGCCTATGTCATTGCTAGTCTGAGTTCTAGTTCTAGCAGTGGTGATGAGTTTGATGATTGATCGTGTTGATCAATGATGTAGTGGCATCATAGCATTTTGTTTTTTGGACTCTGTCACTCTAATGACTCTACATGCCATTTAGGCCTCTTTGATTATGTACTTTCATTTTATTCCAGTTTTCCATATATATATTATGTATTGCATAGTACACTTTGTTCCATTTTGATATGTTTACCCTTATATGGTATATACGTGAACAAACTTAGGATATTTTGTCTCTAATGCTTTGGAATCATGGATTAGAATCTTTAAATTATTTTTGTTTCTTTAAAATTTAAAACAATTATGTGTTTTTTTAGTAAACCAAGTCATTAAAATCAAATTGGCCAAGTCATTGCCGATTCCGAGTCTGAGTCCAAGTTGACCCTCAACTAATTTTGATGATATTCTCATTTACTCGAAATCATAAAACAAGCACGAAGAGCACTTAAGGTTGGCCTAATAAGTACTAAGAAGACACCAACTCTATACCAAATTGAGCAGTGTTCATTGAATCATTCTACTAGAGGCAATTCATTATTTGAGACATGTTATTTTTTAGGAAGAATAGCAATGGATCCAAAGAAGATTGAAGCAATAATGGGATGGCCTACACCCAAGAATGTGTCAGATGTGAGGCCATTCATGGATCTTGTTGTCTATTACCGAAGGTTTATAGAAGGATTTTCCAAGATTGCACATTCAATCACTTCTTTACAGAAGAAAGGAATCAAGATTGAGTGAACACAACAATGTGAAGATAGTTTCCAACTGTTAAAGAAACTCCTTGTGATGCACCAATTCTTAAAAATGTTGATCTGAATGAAGACTTTGTTGTGTGCATGGATGCTTGCAAAATAAGGATTGGCATTATTCTTTCCCAAAATGGGCATGTGGTGTGCTGTGAATCTCGAAAGCTTAAAGAACATGAAAAGAATTTTGTTACACATTATTTAAAAGTGTGTTCCCATACTGCATGCATTAAAAATGTGGAGGCATTAATTGATGGGAAAAGAAATCGAGTTAAGAACAGAACATAATGATCTGAAATATTTGTTTGCGCAACAAAAGAAAAATGCTAGGAAAACATGATGGTTGGAATTTCTTTGTGAGTTTGATTTTGATATCAAGCACATTAAAGGAAAGGAGAACAAGGTTGCTGATGCACTCAGCAGAAGATTACATGCAATGCATGGTGCAACTGTTTGCATGTGTAAATCATATGAAGAACAGAATTCTTGAAGCTCTTGTGACATATGAACATTACCTTCAAATAAAGGAAGGATTGCAGCAGCAAAGCTGCAAAATGTATAGCAAAAATATGAAGAGCACAAGATGGAAGATGATGGTCTTCATATGCAAAAAAACAGAGTTTACAGCCCTAATGCATGTCAATTGAGTAAATACAATTGCAACGCTAAAAAAGTAATAGTTTTGGCAAGGAATGAAAAGAGATGTTGCAAAGCATATAGCAAGATAGATGGAATGCCAACGAGTCAAAGTTGAGCATGGACATCCCACACGTTTACTACAGCCATTGCCATTGCAGTAATCTTGTCAAGATAGCAACCAATAGCATGCTGAAACAGTCTGATAGAACTTAAAAGTGACTCACCAAGAGTGCCATGGCTGGTTACAATTCATTCAGCACAGTAAAAACCCGTTCCTTGACTCAACCAATCAGAAGTAGGCTTTACGAGTCTTATTTTCAGCCATCTTTAATAACATTCAAGAGACATTATTTTATCGGGACAAACCTTCAGTACATCTCAAATACTCTTGCTTCTCTTTAGGGGCTTCATGTGCTAAGGTGTAAAAGGTAAAAGGAAACTATAATAAGCTAAGGTCCCCCTAGTAATTGCTACCCAAGTCCCCTATATCCTGGTACATACAACTATTTGACCTATATTGAGTCAATTACCACCCACTAACCATAACAGCAAATATATTACTCTACACTTTCGCAATACTTGAAAACAGAGAAACTTGCAAAACCCTGCTGGATAAATCCAGATAAGGTCCCACAAGGCCCCAGACCAAGAAGAAAAAAGGCCTGTACATTCCCTCGGTTCAGCATACAAAAACAAAAGTAAGGCATATAACTGACCTTTGGCCATATAAAATATCACAGAGCTCACAAAGCTCGTCATCACTGGCCAATTCAAACACCATACGAAGCTCCCGGTCCAAAGCAGATGAAACTGAAAGTACCCAAAAATAATAATTTAAAAAACCATTGCTGCCGTAAATACATAGCAATAACCAATATGCAAAATAACCAGTAGCAAAAATGGGTTATTCTGATACTTGTATTTATTCTTGTAGCTCTCGCCTGTGTGACAGTCTGAATCCTTGAACTGCGGCCATGAAGATGAATTGTACATGGTCTCCCATAAAAGGTAGATGATAAGGCACGAAATTTCGGAGCCTGGTACAAGTAATTGAACAATTCTCTCAGTACCTTCTTCGAGATTTTTAAGATACAGAGAAGGAATGTCCAAGAATTGATGGTTATGAAGTATTACCCGAAGGCGAAGCGTGTGTCTGTGTGGGCAGAGACAATCTGTTTGATTAAATTTGGAAGCAACGGTGGGATAGACAGAGAGTACGAGATCTGTCATTGCAAATGCTAATGTTTTTCGCCAGCAAATGTCATCGAAGGATTGGATTCAGCCATGTATATTTCATCTTTTGAAAACCATTACAAATTAAATTAGTAAAACTGTTATCAATTTTATTGATAAGATGTGCTTTTCACATCCAGATCATCATTCTTCATATTGCACTCTCTTTCTTTTTCACTTCTTTCTTTCTTTTTCTGTTTCATGTTTCATATACATGGATTTTGTTCATAATTTTATTTTTTCTTTTCCTTTTATCTTTTATTTTTATTATTAAGTAAAAATGAAAAGTGGTTCAAATTTTATTAATTTTTTAAATTAAAAATAAATAACTTATAAGTTTAAATGGATGAGTTATAAAGTAGTGATTTGAATTTTTTTTTAAGATTTTTTTTACAAGTAAGTAAAAATAATATAGTTAGATAGAGCTATAATATAGTTAGGTAGAATAGCTCTAGTTGTTAAGTGTTGTGAATTGTAATTAAAAAATTATGAGGTCAAATATACCACCTAGTTGTTTTTTGAATATTGTAGGCCTTACTTAGATGTGATTTACCCTAGGTATTATCCTTGAAATGAGGGGAACAACAAGACACATGTAAACACTAGGGAAAATAGCCTTACCTTGTGAGACTTGTCATTGGATTTAGGAGCTTGTTGTGTAGGGTATGGCAAGACATGTGGATACAAGATTTCATAGAAAAGGGTGGATCCTTGAAGGATGGAAAGAAATTTCAATGGTATTAGGACATGTCCATTTTAGTCACATGAATGGTCATTAATCATGTCGAAATATGCTTAACTAATACTTATTGCTAAAAGAGAGAGACAATAAAAATAATATGTCATAGGGCTCCTTATATCAACTCTTCTCATGTTTGGATAATTTGGAAGGATTGAACCTTGATTAGTCTCAATCTTAGCTCTAGGCTCCATTGATATGTAGTACCATATGTAGAATGCAAATGTATTGGATCATTATAAAGAGTATATGAGTCATCATCATATGCAAATGCCACCCAAGTTGGTGTTTATAAGTGAGAAACTAATATTTTGTGTTTGTTTACTAAGATCAAGATATGAATACAAGAAAAATCCATAACAAATTTTGTAGTTACATTGTTATTTATTTTTCTACTCACTTTTAGTAATAATAAATGTTTAAATTATTGTAATGTTATTGAACTAGAAACTGAATGATATATTCATTATTTATTAGACAATAAACATACACATGTATAGTGCTTCAATTGCACATTGAACACCTTGAAGTCCAATTGTAAGTTAAACCACAATGTAGCAGTTAATGCATGTGCAAACATTGACACCACTACTAAGCATTATAACCTCTATCTTTTTTCTACTAATAAAATATATTTTATAACATTGATAAGCAAAAGGTTTACATTATGTGTTACATTAGAGGGTTAAGCCACACCATAGTGGCTTCCTTACGCAACACAAGTAAGAAGAACCAGCATATCTACTTAATCAACTTTGAATGGTTGTCATCTTCACATTGATACTCGTTAATTTTTCACAACTAATTTCTTAATGGTTGCATATTGAAAATAAGTTACTAACACCAATCTTTTTTCTTATGTGTTTGAAGATCATTTATTTATTTCTTTATTATTGCAAGGGTCATCTTCTTATTCAATATTATTCAATGTTCACCATGTTATTGAGTATATTGTAGGCTACAAGAGGCAACATTAAGACATTTCCATCAAAAACAATGTGGGGGACAATGTGATGTAGGAACATCCCTAGCCAAGTCAGGGGTCCTACACAAAGTTTGATTTTCGCAATTAGTTATTGTTATTTTGCATTTTGTCACATTATTTCCACTTTTATACAATATATATAATTTTGGGTTTAAACAGGATATCTAACCTCAAGGGAAGGTGTGTCAGGTCATGATCCATCATTTCCTACTTCTTGTTCATTTATTGGGTCTTCAACCTAGCCTCAACATGCATTTCCATAACCCTATGTGCATTTTCATAACCCTACGTACGCTTTCATCCAAGTGCCAAAAATTATCAAATTTAGTGAAAGCCTCATTTTCGTAGATTGAAGGGATGCATTTGGTGATGAATTGGAAGATATTGAGATATGTGGTTTCTAGCTAGTATGGCACGCTAGTAAACCCTTCTTTATAGTCATCTTTCCATGCATTTAAATAGGGTTTGCTTGCTTCTTAATAAAGCACTCAACATAGATTTTTCATTTTGTGTTAAAGGCATGATTTTAAGTTTTTATTTTTGCACATTAACAAGTTTTAGGGTTCAAATTGAAAATATGTAAATGTCAAGATGTCAAAAAGTACTTAAAAGAAAACCTTGCAATTTGAATCACTCAAATCAAGGCTTCTACAAGCATGGCCATGAATTTTACTTTGTGTTTGAAAAGTGTATCAATTGCTAAGTTGGCAATGCAACTGCATACATTTGGAGGTGTATCTAGAAATTCTACCACATGGGTTTGGTACACCATTTTGGATACTTCAAACCTGTGGTTTTTAACCCCAGTTAACATGCACATAAGAGGGGTCTACGTACATTTTTGTAAGGACATTGAAGTTAATTGATACACAATTTTCTAGCAGGATTTGAGTTTTAAACAACAATGGCCCTTTTATCAACTAGTGTGCATTTTTAGGGTTATTGAAAGATCTGCATGAGACACATCACACATGCCTCATCAACCACCACAAGTGTATATTTCTCAAGAAAATGTAATCTAATAAAGATTGAAAACATTCAAAGGCATGTATCAAACATAGTAATAGTAATACTAAATATTAATAATTAAGTAATGAAAGGTCAAAGGATATAGGCCCCTTCACCTCATGACCAGTTAATGTATATTTATATATCATCACAAGGCTCGTTGTAAACACCATTCATATCGATCATTTATTACTCAATATTCTTTTATATACTTGCAAAAACACTTTGTCAATCTCATAATAAAGGGGTGTTGTTTATTCCAATGACGTTATTGTTGTTGTCACTATTGTTATCATCATAAATAATAATAATTAGGCTAATAAAATATCAATGGACACAAACCCCATCATCTCATGACCAATTAATGTATATTAATACATCTTCATGAGCCTCATTGTAACATCATTCATATCAATGAATTAATAAAGAGGAATTGTTTTCCATTTGGTATCAAAACCAATGATTTGGCCAATCATGGGTTAATTCCACAAATAGATCGTATGTTAATTGTAACTTTTATGCCCCAATTGAATCAATAGTTAGCTAGATCATGTGAATGATATTTTATATTAGTTGGATTCTTGGTAGAACATTTGTGGCTCAATTACAGCATGGGGTTGTTAGAGTGGAGCGATGGAGAAGTTAGGCATAATTAATGCCTTGATTAAAGAAACCTAACTACTCCTTGGGGAGAATCACGAGAGAATGAGAAAGACTCTTTGGGTGTATGGAGATAGCGAGGTTATCTTTTTAATCATCATTATTGAAGCAATATTAGATTCATTAATCCATTCATCATTGTATTGGTGTAGTTACAAGTACATAAGTGGTAAGAGTTTGAGTGAAGCTTTGATTTCTTGATTGCAATGGGAAAGGGAAGCACATGTAACAAATGTTTTCTTAATTAATAAAGCAAATCTACTACTAGTTAAGTTATGCATGTGTTGCGATGTTACATTCTTGTGATTATTGTTGAATTTTGCATTCATTTTTGTGTTGTGTTTCTACATTGGAATTAAGTTATTTGACTTGGCACAAAAATCTTGCCAACAAGCGTTGTTGCCTTAGTAGCAACTTGCATCTTCTCTTCCTTAGTCAAGTGACAACAATGACATGGGAGAAGGATTGCTAAATGAACCTAGCATTAAGTTTTTCATAGATTTGGTGGGATGGTCTCGAACAATCTAGCCAGTGTTCAAAGATATGTTTTGTCTCAACACATAATTATGCTTCCTATACATAAAAAATAAGAATATCTCTCAAATCTATAGAGATATCAAAGGTATAAAGGTTTTTTGGCATTTTTAGAGTGTTTTCATCGTAAATCCATTTTTTTGGCATGTCCATAGTTGTTATAAAGATATTATGTTATTTGAGACCATTGCATTCTTGAATCTAGGGTAAATGAGTAGATCAAATCCATACCTTCCATATAAGAAGTTAGAATATACATAATGGTTATTGATTAGTAATCCAAAAAACAGTGAACCATTTTACTAAAGTTTGAAGAGGCATCTTCCTTTATCAGTTATTGGCAATTGTTGGGTAAGTATGATTCTTTGCATAGGTCTGGTGATAATATTGACGGAAGATCCCACAGATCTAGATGATGGTGTCCATGTGCTCATAAACATGACCATTGATTTGTAGGGAGTCTCATTCACCTAACATATGCTACTCACTTGTGTTCACTCAAGATCATTCTCCATGTGATGCATTGCTATAACAATGATATGTGCAAGTCAAATTCTGGTAGAGCAAACGGTCAAGAGGGGTTCCATTTGCTTGGTGGCCCAGGATCAAAACACGTTGCTTCTGGAAGGCAACATTTAAATCCAACCATGCTGAGGGTTGGTGCAGCTAGGCCGGGTGCAATCCCTGGGTGATTTTGACAGCTTAGATGCCCCTGGATCATGGTTTCTCAGACCAAAGGTTTGCCCAACAAGTCACAGGGCACTTAACCAACAAAAAAAAAACAATGATATGTGCTATAGTCACAACCTAAAGTTGTGATGTGTTGCAAAATTGAATTATGAAGCATCTATAATGGTTGCATGGTTATAGTCATAGTTACCAAATTTGTTCAAATCGAGCCAATGAATACAAAAATTCAAAATTTTGATTCGTCCAACGAATTAATGAGTTCAATTCAATTTGAAGAATCTTTCTACGGTCTATGTTGACTCGAAGAAATGAAAATATATTCTCCATGAAAAAACCCTATCCAAAGCATGGTGTTTATCTAATTCCCTAGTCAACTCGCGAACTAATATTGTTTAGTTGGATCTTAGTTCATATTCTAATACCACAACAAGACATCATTGGAAATAAGGTCTTTTAATGTTATTATGAATGATATGTAGTTGATTTCATTTTGTATGTAAGCATAGGCTAAAATAAAGATCTTGAAACTTTCTATGGCCCTCCATTTTCTTCCTTACAAACGTCAGCGTGCCTCTAACTTTTGTATATTGGTGAAATTCTACTAATTTTATAAGTATAACAGTGAATTTTGGAAGGAAAAAAAATCGAATTGAATGTTTTTCACAAATTTTATTACCAAATTCAAGTTCGAACTTAGTAACTATGGTTGTAAGACTGCACTATGTTACTAGTTTGGGTTGTCTTAAAAGGTTTTTTTTTAAATCTAATGTGACACTGTCAATAAGAGGCAATGATCTCAAGCTGAGAGTTTACATTCTACAAGTATAGGCTCTTATACACAATGGTCATTAGGGTTTTACTGTGGAAGTAGTGGATAGTAATTATGCTTCAGAATGGCTATGCAAAAGAATAAGGCTACGATCGTGCTTGTGGCAAGCAAAGTGCTTGATATGGTAGCGGTATCCTTGCAATGGTTTACATCCTTCTTCTACTATATTTGGATGTTGAGCTCTTATTCTAACGCAATGAATCAATGCATGATAATGGAGATACTTTGATTGGATGTCGCCTTGGTCACTCTGGTTATTATTGAATCTATGATTATCAGTTTTAGTGTGGATTGGCTATGATTTCACTTCTATGGATTTGTATTGCCTGATAAATGATGAAACTTAATTGAGAGATGAAGGATGGTTGCGTCTAGTTGCATTTTGGGGCATCACAGTTACAACTCAGTTTGAAAGTGTCGGAGAAAGGTTGTAGAAATGCCATGACGAGTTGCATAAGAAACTCTTTCTCATGCCTCAAACTTTGTATTGAGCTTGCAATCATTTTGTATGAAGTTTCAATAATGTGATGATGATGATATATCTAGTTTTGGGTGAATTCATGACTCAGCCCTTGAGTTAGAATTTATAATTACCTTTGTTGTGATCAACCTTATATGATCATATCATGATAATATTGGTGAAAGCTAAGCACCCCGCTGCAAAGCATTGAACACTCTACAACATGGGTGTGTACCGTTTGATTCAATGTTATGCAACGTGGGGTGTGCACCGTTGGAATCACCCCACGTTGTAGAGCATTCAATGCTTTGCGGTCAGGTGCTCAGAAACGGTCGATAATATTTGTCATTGAGTTTTATTTTGTACTCTTAGCATGATGAGAATGACTTTGTTTCCTTTTTCATGGTAAGTATTCGGTGAGATGTTACCATTGCTTGCAATTGTAATGGTATCGTGACATATCGTTTAGTACCTAGTCTTGGGGTTAATGCATTGGTTGGGTCTTGATAGTTAGTTTTAGAGGCTTGCAAGATGCATCTAGATGATTGTACTATTGGTGTTTTATGAGTGTACCATGATTTCAATGAGTTTGGATTCCACTTTTCAATCATGTGTTGTTGATGGTCACAATGATTTGGTATGTTTTTACTCTATTGTTAGGTCTGATTCAACATATAAATGGATGAATAAAGGCGATTCTTCATTAGTGTTTCTATTAGACCATGTATTTCATGTATCATGCTTTAGTTGTTGAGTTATCTTGATTCAATTCAGTGGGATGAGCTTATCATAAGCATAGGCATTGGACTTAGCTACCCTAGTAGTTGTAGCATATTTATTGACAAATGGATTGCTTTTGGAGTCTACAGATAAAGATGACGAGTATATATTTTTTGGGTAGTAGATTTGTAGTTGCTTGTGTACATTTTCTTCTTCCTCAATGTCTTTGTTGCAAGAAGTAATATCCCCTGCACATACTTTCCAGAAAATAAACTTTGTACAAGTCATCACACCCTTCACCTTAGCACTATTCTTTTTTGTTGTTGTTAAAGTAACTAATGCTAATTATAAACCTTTTTTTCTCAACAAAAACATTTATATTTTATATTCAAATATAAACCATAATATAAATCTTATTAACTCATTAGGCTCAATATATTAATCTTATACATTTTCCTATAACTATCCCTACTTCTATTGTGTTATAGAATAGTCTTTCAGGGCTCCTTGATGACAACCTTCATAAAAAGAAAACATGTATTTCTACTTATATCCCACGGGATGGTTGTGAACCTTTATGTTAATACTAGTATCAAAGATATGGTTCAATTCTCAAATTAAACATATGTTTAGTATCGTATCTAGGTATGTTAGCATATTGGAGGTTGAATGTGAGTTAACTTTCACGTGTATACCTATAAAGTTTGATAATCATATGACATAAACATCAAGCTCCTATTGTGAAATATAGACCATTACATGAGGTTATAATGAAATATTGGCACACCTTTAGAGAGGCACAAATTCTAATGGCATTTTCATAGGCATGAGTCTCTTTAATTAACATTTTGTTGACTGTACATAAATTGCGACAAACTCAAGTCCACCACACTTTCTTGGGCACGGCATTTTAGGGATATGGGAACCCAAGTAAGGTGGTTGGTTGGGATGGTCGGTTGTGGTCGTCCCCACTTGGGATCTAGCCTAGTGACCACCTTGTACATGGCGCTCAACACTAGAACATATAGTTCTGGAAAAAAAATTAAGGATATATTATTCAGAATACCAAAGAATATAATATTGTTGATGTACCTAATAAAAAGGATAGAAATGCATCAAACTTTTAGAAAGGTTTTAAAGGTTTATCCTTAGTTAGGCTTACGATTAGCTTGGAAAATTGGAAATGGCTTGAAGGTAGTGGTTGGTATTGACCCTGTTTTGGGAAGGGATGATTTTTTTAAACTCTCTTCTTCTCTTATTGCTCATCTTAATAAGAATGGATATATATACTTAGATTAACTTCATAGTTTCAGAATCGATGATCCATAATATTGGTTGAATGCTGAAAATATGGGCCCGAGAGGCCCTCTTGCATAGTAAAGGAATCTTTATGTACATGGCCTTAATCTACTGGGTGTGAGATTGAAGGACATAGAAGATAAAGTTGTTTGGAGTTGGAACAAGGTTGATGGTCAAATCACTGCCAAGTTTGCATATTATTTCCTTTTTGTCTCCAGATGCTGATAGTGTTTGGTGTTCCAGTACAATATGGAAATGGAATGTGCCAACAAAAATGAAATGCTTTCTTTGGTTGGGTATGAAAAATAAAGTTTTGATTTGGGACAATCTTCTTAATAGGGGCAGAGTGGGACCATGTATTTGTTGTTTATGTCTTAGTGATTCTAAATTTGTTGATAAACTTTTGTTCAATGTAGTTTTGGACAAAAAGTTTGGGGTATAATCCTAGATGAGTTAAAAAATGCTGTGGAGTGGGGACCTTATTCAATTGATAGAAGCTTGGAAAATTGGTGTAAAAAACTCCTAAAATATAAAGAATTGCATATTTTCATATGTTGGGGCATTGGGAGGTGTAGAAAATAAGTTATATTTGATAATCAAGTTCCAAACTTCCATCTTCTCTATACCAAAATTCTAGTATTTTTCTTTGAATACTTTAAAGAAAAAAGTATTAAACGAACAAGGAATACTACTATTCCCACCTTTCTTGAAATTTTCCTATTGGTTATTTCGATGGTTCATCATAAGGGGGCAAATGTGGTGGGGGCATTGTCTTGAAAATTAACAACGTTCATTGGTACCATGTGTGGATTATTTGTGGTCATGGGACAAATACAAAGGCTAAACTCACGGCTCTATGGTGACTGCTTTTATTTTCATCTAGATGTGGTGTTCTTTCCTTACATGTTTTGGGTGATTCTAATACCATCATTGTGTTGGGCACCATTTTGACCTCTTTTTGTCGTCTAAATATCTTCCAATTCCCTCCATAAAACCTTCATACTGATTTATAAAGCCTTAATTTCACCCACAAACTTTGGTCAAAGGTATAAATGTCATTGCTTTTTAACAAATTGAATTTTGAGATTTTTAAGGCATTTAAACTAAGGTTTTTATTCAGAATTACAGGATGTGCTAACTTCCCGTAATGTCTCCTAGGTTGGATACTTGCAGGCCAGCTAGGCATGAACTGAAAGATGGGGAAAAGATCCTCAGTGTCCAAGGATGGTTAAACTTCCAACGAATAGATGATGTGGCTCTCATAGGTGTCAAATCAATGCCGGTCAAAGACGACCACCTGTACTACCACTCAGCACAAAAGCAGGGCAGTTTCAATTTTGTTTATTTTCATGGATCTGATAGAGGATCTCGAGGACTGTATGTCATTATTAGCTTCCAGATTAATAGCATTTCTAGTTTTTTTAAAGTTGTATAAGTATTTGATAAGACAGAGGAGAAACGTATCACTATTTTTGAGACAGAAAACGCATAGCGTTGTTTGATTAGTGTGTATGATCGATTTACTATGGTGAATATAATTAAAGTTTAAGCTCTGTGATTCTCTCTCTGCGTGTGTAAACGAGGCATTAGAGGGCCCCCTTTGTCAAGTCTGCACACCCTTTTATTGCTAGTGAATGATTTGGATTGTTGCCAATGGTATGTTTTTAATTCCTGTAGAATTCGATTTCTTTATTGCAGAACGAGTTAGACTGTTTTGAATTAGTTTTATAAGCTCTGTTATTTCATTAGTTATATATATTGAAGGAATGGTTCAGACTACTATCTCACATTGTTGTACATTGCTTGCCTATTCGATGATGGAGTATTAAGAACAGTTATACATTGTGAATGTTTTCCTGTTAGGGAAATTGATGGTTGATTGCTTATTCAATGTTGGGATAATAGACAGAATCTCGTAGTTCAGGATTAGGTTTAATTTGTTTTTTTTATCTTAGAAGATTCCACATATAAACTGCTGTGTAACTGAAAGAGCAAATGAAACTGCTTCTGTAAGGGAGTTTTTGTGTTTTCAAGTTACAGTATCTTAATCTTTCAATAGGTTTATTTCATAAGTAAACTAGAATTCCAGTTAGGTCTATCTTTGAGTCCTTATACTTGGATATGCCTCTAAGTCTACAAACTCCGGATTGACATTAAACTCAAGGTTTAATCTACATTAGTGGATTGAAGCCCAACATTTGGCGTCGTTGCCGGGGAGGCATTTTAGAAGCAGGCTTAGGAACTTTAGTTCTCTGATAAAAACAAAATTTTCAAACAAAACATAGAGTAGATTTTAGTTTTATGTCAAGACAAAGAGACGAGAAATGAAGATTTATCAAAAACCCCCCAAAAACAGAAGTAACAGGAACTTCTTTTCCAAAAGGATTCATTACAATGGTTGGTACTTTTAAAATGGCTGAGGAAGAAACATCAAAAGGACCAACTGCAGAACAGAGAAGGGAGTATGAGAGAATGTTAGAAATGGAAAATAAACGAAGACAAGAGAGAAGAGAAGAAGAGAGGCGACATGAAAGGGAAGAAGAAAGGAGACAAGAGAGGGATGAAAGAACAAAGGAAGATCAGGAAGCCACCTTTAAATTTCCCATCATGGACACTAGCATTACCCTAGGGGAAGAGGTAAAAATGAAGAATATTCCACCATCTGTCCTACCAAATTTCTATGGTATGACTTCTGAAGATCCGGATTCTTTCCTATTCGAGTTTGATATCTTGTGTCGAACTTATGGATACACTGATGACACCCATAAGCTTCATCTTTTCCCTGCTACCCTTAAAGCAGCTGCCTTGAAATGGTTCATGGGCTTAGGAGAACATTCTATAACTAGCTAGGATGAGATGAGGAAGATCTTTCTTAAAAATATCAGGCATATTGCAGATCAAAGGATTCAAAATATGACATTTTCAAAATGTCTCAACAGGAAGATGGCAGCTTGGAGGAATACCTAGAAAGATTCTCATACAACCTGCAGAAATCCAAATACAATTCTTTGACACCTGAGATCATTCGAACAATATTTTTAAAAGGAATAAGAGAAGAATATTTGGATATTTTGAATGTTATGGGTAAAGGTGACATCTCCTACTTACCCTTTGATGAGATACAAGACTTATGTCAGAAGTATTCAAGAGGAAAAGCTAAAACTGGGAAAAGGGATGTCACTACCAAAGTAACTAAATCTACAAATAGTGGTATCTCCAGAGCTGAGCTAGGGAATCTGTTAGAAGACTTTAAGATTGATTTATTGAGTACCTTAGGCACACAAGTCGAAACATTAAAGACCAAAAAAATACAAGAACAACAGGACCAACAAGACCAAGCTTTGTCTATTTTTTGTCCTAAATGCAGGAAGAAACACCCATTAAAAGAATGTCCTTTAAATACTGTTGAAATTTGTGGCTTATGTACTTCAAATCACAAAACTGATGATTGCCCCAGTTTGAAAGAATTGCAGGCAGCTCGAATGGAGGAGAATCAAAGCATGGAGTCTCTCTATTTTATGGGACAACGAAGACCTTGGCAGCCATGATTTTCAGGTATGTCTCAAGATCCTATGCAGCAGTTTCATACAAATTATCAAACTCCTATTCAGAATTCATGGACTGCACCCATGCCCTGGAAAACTTGGTCTCCTTCATTAGCCCAATCTGCTCCAAATTGGAGAGGATATACTCATGGTAACCAGACATATCAGCAGGCCTATTTACAACCCTATCAACAACCTTCTCCATATCCCCAATACCAGCAGAATCAAATCCAAGTCCCATCTTTCCAACAACCCAATATGGTTCCTCAACTAGGTCCACAACCTCAACAGCTTCAATTGCCATCCAATCAGCCTCCACCTCGGCCTACACAACTGCCAGTTCAGCCAATTCCAAATCCCAATAATAAAATAGACAAACCCATGTATAATGTTGATGATGGAATGGCACTCCCCTACTCAATCCTCCCACTTCAAAATATCAATTTAAGATCTCGGAAAACCTTACAAAAAGAATCTCCTGTTATCTTAGAAGAACAAACAAAAAATGAGAAAACTCCAAAAAAATTAAATACAGAAAAATCATGGTCAGAAAATCACAGTAAAAAAGGGAAAACATTAGTATCTTATACACCTCCTTTTCCAGAAAGGTTGGTCAAAGAAAAAATTTCAATCTCCCTACCTGATTTTGATGTTTTGAATGATTTAACTAATGTATGTGTCAAAATTCCCCTATTGCAGGCTATAAAGGATATTCCAATTTATACTAAAGCAGTTAAGGAATTATGTCTTAATAAAAGAAGGAAGGACCCATAAAAAATTCATGTGGTAGGTAATCTAGCAGGATTAATGTCTAACACTGTTTTTATTGAAAAGTATGTAGATCCTGGAATCCCAATGGTTACAATTACTGTTAACAATTTTTCAATTCCAAAAACATTGATTGATCTAGGTGCTGCCATTAATGTCATGACACTAGAGACAATGGAATACCTTCATTTGACAAATCTCAGACCAACCACAACAGTCTTGGAATTAGCTGATAGGTCCAAAATTACACCAGAAGGGATCTTGGAGGATATCATTGTTTCTTTAGACTCCTGGGAGTATCTTGTCGATTTCATAGTGCTACAACCAAAGTCTAATCTAGGAGGGCACCCATTGATTCTTGGCAGACCCTGGTTGGCCATAGCGAATGCTTTCATAGGATGTAGGTTAGGAAGTATGCTTATTTCACATGGGATAGAGAGAAAACAAATACACTTTATCCCTCTGCCCAAAGACCTTCTACATTAGATCAGTTGTCATGGATTAATGAGACTAAGGAACAAGAAGAAGAAGTGATTCAGCCTGTCCTGAGTATTAATCAGTTCTTTGATTTTCAGGAAGAAAACAATGAAGATTTGTTAGATTATTTCATTGCTGAACCTGATATTTCTGAAGAATTAAGAGACATGTAGTATGCTATAGCAGATCAAGTTTTAGGCTATAATTTTCAGGAAAATTGCACAGTACATTCTCTAGCATTGGCACTTCATGATATTTTTAATGTTCATTCAAACACAGATATTCAAATCAAAACAGTTGAAATCAGTCTCGAAAAACATTTGAATATAAGTGCACATCTTACTACATCACAGGAAGAACAGTTGATTACTTTGCTGAATTAACATTCCCATGCATTTGCTTGGGAGTACACTGATATGCCAGGTATTCATCATGAAACATGCACTCACCACATTTACACAGATGATAAAATCAGACCTCTTAGACAACCGCAACGTAGAATGAACCCCATACTAAAAGAGATAGTCAAGGAAGAGTTGCAGAAGTTGTTAAAAGTAGGATTTATTTACCCCATCTCCAACAGCCAATGGGTTTCTCCCTTGGTTGTTGTTCCTAAAAAAAATGGTAAATGGCGCATATGTGTAGATTACAGGGAGTTAAATAAGGCAACATTAAAAGATTATTTTCCATTTCCTTTTATTGATCAAGTGTTGGATACCTTAGTTGGAAAAGAATATTTTTCATTTTTAGATGGTTTCAGTGGGTATAATCAAATTAGCATTGCAACAGAAGACCAAGACAAAACCACCTTTACAAGTCCCTGGGGCACATATGCCTACAAGGTTTTACCTTTTGGCTTATGTAATGCCCCAGCTGCCTTTCAGAGAGCAGTCTTGGCCATTTTTGCAGATCTAATTCATGAATGTGTTGAAATCTACATGGACGATTTTTCTGTGTATGGAAGTACCTTTGAGGATTCCTTAGCAAACCTGGAGAAAATTTTAAAAAGGTGTGTTGACTCAAATCTTTCCCTTAGTAACGAAAAGTGTTTTATGATGATAACTGAAGGGATAGTTTTAGGACATCACATTTCTTCATCTGGAATAAAAGTAGATCCTGCTAAAATTCAAATCATTGAAAATTTATTTGAACCAACAACTCAAACATATGTAAGAAGCTTTTTAGGATATGCAGGCTATTATCGTAGATTTATTGCAGATTTTAGTAAGATAGCTCTGCCACTGTTTAAATTACTTTCAAAGGATGTAAATTTTACATGGGATACTAACTGTCAATCTGCATTTCAGACACTTAAAGAGAAGCTCTCCACTGCTCCCATCTTAAGGGGACCAAATTGGACATTGGCTTTCCATATTTCTACCGATGCCTCTGCTACTACAATAGGGGCCTCGTTGGGACAAAAAGAACATACCATGACTTATGCTATCTACTTTATCAGTAAAAATCTGACACCTGCAGAGTTGAATTATACAATCACTGAAAAGGAGATGTTGGTAGTAGTTCATGCTATAAACAAATTCTGTCATTATATAACTGTCTACGAAATTTTTGTCCATACAGATCATTCAGCCTTATGATATTTAATGAATAAATCTATCACTAATGGTCGGATAACCAGATGGTTACTATTAATATAGGAATTCAATATCATTGTTTTAGATCGACATGGACGAGAAAATCAAGTGGCAGATTTCCTGTCTCGCTTACACAATACTGGTGAGCTTGTTCCTGTTTCAGATAGTTTTCCTGATGAACACTTATTTGCAATTTATGTTATCACTCCTTGGTATGCTGACATTGATAACTATTTATCATCAGGACAACTACCACCATCTCTGTTATCTAAAGAAAAGAAAAAGATTGTTAAACAAAGTGCTAGGCATATATGGGTTAATGGTGATCTCTTGTATACAGGATATGATCTAATTATCAGGAGATGTGTACGACAAGATGAAGTTTTAGATATTTTGAAAGCATGTCATAATGAACCGTGTGGTGGCCATTTTGCAGAGAAAAGAACAACATACAAGATACTCAATTTGGGGTATTACTGGCCTTCTATTTTCAAAGATGATAAGAAGTATGTTAGAAGTTGTGATACTTGTCAACGGATGGGACGACCCGTCCGGTCTGATGAAATGCCACTTCAACCACAAATCCTCATAGAACCGTTTGAAAAGTGGGCCCTTGACTTCATTGGTCCAATTCATCCACCATCACAAGGGAAGAGTACATTTTGGTATGTACAGACTACGTTACCAAGTGGGTAGAATCCAAACCATTACCAAGAGCCACATAACAGACCGTGGTAAACTTTCTTTTTGAGGAGATATTTGTCAAATTTGGGGTTCCTAGAGAAATTGTAATTGATCAGGGTGCCCAGTTTACTTCCAAACTAGTGTAGGAGATAGCAGCAAAGTACAAGATTAAGCACAAAAAATCTACCCCTTACCATCCACAAGCTAATGGCCAAGTGGAATCTACAAAGAAGACGTTAGAAGGAATCATCACCAAAACTATCCAGATGCATAGGAAGGATTGGTCAGGTAAGCTTACTGAAGCTTTATGGGCATACCAAATCACTTGGAAAAACAGTACTGGTTTCTCTCCTTATCAGCTTGTTTATGGTAAGCAAGTCCTCCTACCTATAGAGTTTCAAATTCATACCTTCAAATTAGCAGCAGATTTGGGTATGGATCTTTCTGAGGCACAACAAGAAAGAATACTTCAATTGAATCAACTAGATGAGATGAGCCAGGCTGCCATAGAACACAATATTTTGATACAACAGCAAAGAGCCCAATGGCATGACAAGTTTATTAAAAATAAACAATTTCACATCGGTGACTGGGCACTATTGTTTGACTCAAAGTTCAAAGACTTCAAAGCCAAATTCACAACTCATTGGCTTGGTCCATATGAGATTGCAGAGGTATATGACAATGGCTCAGTCAAACTTCAAACAATCGATGATGAAGCACATTCATTTGTGGTCAATGGCCATCGACTCAAACTTTATACCAAGCCTATCAACAAGGAAGATTTCATACAGCAGATTTCATAGCAACAGGAAATGGAAGTGCTGGATAGACACATTGGTGTCTCTCCTTCCCTTGCTTCTTAGCTGATTTGATAAATAAAAAGAAAAATAAAAAGAGAAAAAAAAAAAGAAAAAAAGAAAAACAAAATATATAAAAAATACAAACAAGAAACAAAAAAAAGGGAGTTTAGTTGTGAAAACCAGGCCACTGGCACAACATAAACTTGAATTTTCCATGGAAAACCAGGTTCGCTTGGCCATTGAAAATTCATAAAAATATTTTTTTTTCCAAATTTCTTGTCTTTTACATAGCTTTATTTTCAATAATGAAGTTTTTGTTTGACTTGAGGGCAAGTCAATAAGTAGGCCTGTGAGGGGGATAAGCATTTTTATGTTTTCTTGGAACCCTCCAAGTCTTTTTCATATGCAGAGGGACCTGATTTCCAGCAATACAGTGATTTCCAACAATACAGAGGGACCTGACTTCCAGTAAAGCAGAAGAAATCTACAGAGGGACCTGACTTCCAGTAAAGTAGAAGAAATATACAAAGGGACCTGATTTCCAGCAATACAGTGATTTCCAGCAATACAGAGGGACCTGACTTCCAGCAAAATAGAAGGGATCTGAGATAGCAGACATCTTTAAAAGAAGACATCAGAAGGACATATATGAATCAGAAATAAACTGCAAATTAGCTACATCAAGCAGCAAGCTCGTCATAAAGGGATATCAAGCAAAGTCTGTAAGGATTTTAGTTTTTGTGCTTTAAAAGTTGCATGATTATTTGTTTCTAAGTAATAACATGTTTACCTATCCTCATAAGCTTGACTGCCTATCTCATTCTCCTCATAATCTCTGCCAGCATTCCATTTACTTTTCATTATCCTACCCTAGGGGTCAAAATGGTGGTCAGAATCAAACCCAGAAGCAAAATTTTAATGGCCAGAACATATACTGTAATCTACAGGCAGGGTTTCCTTCTCAGCAGAAAGTAAAGTGTTTTAAGAAAAATAAAAAATAAACTAGAAAATGGAATTTCAAATGTTTTCTTCTATATATATACATTAGTGCATCATGCATTAAGTAAACATATAGAATATAGAGCATTGATGGCCGTGTGTATTTCCAAAAGAAGAAAAGAGTCCATTTCAGCTGAAGAAATCCCACATTACAATTGTAATCAAACATTGGGGCATGCAAAGAAACTAAAGTATATGGAGATGAATTAAAAACCTTACCTTCAATTTCTTTCCTGAGCGAATAATTGAATGAGAAGTGGCATGTTCATGTAATGATGACAAGAAACGTGGTTATATGCCCCACGACAGTATACAAATGTGCCTGAAAATTGCATGAACTGGTGATATTGGGGATTACGATTTGGTCATTTTTCTTTGGACCAAATCTAACTCTTTTTCTCTGCAAAAGCCCAATTGATGTGGGTAATAGTTTTCAGTGAAAGGAAGTCGTGGATTACAGGAAGGAAGCAGGCACTAATTTGCTGTGGAAGTATCGCGCAGGAAGAATTGAAGGCAATTACACCAGGAGGGAGGTAAAAGTTAAACCTTTTTGCCAAAGAATCTGCTAGACCAACAACAATTCTAATTTCAGAGTGTCGTTTTGGGTTAAGAAAACATTTACAGAGTTAAAAATTGAAAGGTTGAAGTTTCCTGTGCATATTTCTTTTCCCATCAAAGTTCAAAATGACATCTAGACTAGAACTAGAGAAATTCAACCCCATTGATATTCATGAGAAATGCATGGAAATTTTTGAAAAGAAACAGTGGGTAACTTTTTTTGAAAAGTTTGATGGACATAATGATAATGTTAGTCTATCTTTTGCTGAATCATTTGATGGAGAAAGGGCTACAGTGGGAAACTTGAAATTCAGACTGTCTGAAGACATTTTAGCACAAATTATTGGCCTACCACAGCAAGGAGAGAGATTCTTCAAAACTAAACAATTCAAGGAGAAGGCATGGATATCCTTTCTGTGCAGATCAAGGGAAAGATCAGTGAACTGGAAGAAAGGAATACCAAGGAGCTGGTTGGTTCATCCCTGGGATGAAGTAGTCTATATTATCCAAAAATTTATTACCTGTGAAGGCCGATTCAGTATTGTATATCTTTACCATATCAAGCTCTTGCAGCATTTAAAAGGTGATTGTGAGATTAATATGCCCTATTTCCTATTACAGAGTCTATCCAAGATGGCTAAGGCTGTTCAAAGGCGAATAAAAGATAAAATGACAAGCCTTTTTCACTATGGACTCATCAAAATCATCATCAAGCATGAGTTACAGAAGCAAAATTTGACATGGTCAGAATTTTTAATTCATAATCAGTTTGAAGAACAAGAAGAGTTGCCTGAAGAAGGTTTAAAAGAAGACAAATTATTGATGATAACATACCCCAAGGATGGAGAACAAAACCCTGAAGCAACAAGCTCAAAACTGCCAAAGGGGAAAAAGAAAAAGAAAGAGGTATTGTTAATCACAGATGATGAAGACAACTCTGAGGCAGCAAGTTCAAAACAGCCTTAGAGAAGGATACGAACCAGGAGTGTGATAAGAGAAGAAAAACAGTTTCAAAAGCAAGACTAGATTTTCACCACTTACCAGAGAAAGCCAAGGAAGTATCAACAAGTTCGAAATAAGTCAGCACTGGAAGAAGATGATGGAATTCAGAAAAAACAGTATGAATATATACAGGCCTTAGAAAGTCAAGAAGAAGATCTAGCAGGTGAAATAGGGCAGGATATCCAAGAAACTGATGAAGTGATAAGACAGACAAAAAGAATCAATCTCTTCTTGGATCAGCAAGAGAAAGAAAAGAAAAAGAAATCAAAACAGGAAATAATAAAAGACTCAGCTTCTCCTTTCTTAGAGCAACAAACTATGGAAGGAGAAAAGAAAGAAGATTCAGTACAAGAGAATGAAGAATTGGGGATGGACACCAATTCTGTGCAGCTTCCAATGAAGATGAAAAAGAAGAAAACTTCCAAAAACAGTAAAGAGATTAGGAGGTTGAAACTTGAAATAAAGGAATTAGAGCTAAGGAATGAGAAGTTAAAAGAAATCAATTGGAAGCTTAAAGTTCAAAGGACACGAATCTCCAAGCATGCATATAGATGGTATAAACAAAAGAAGATTTATAAAACCAAGTATGAGAGACTGAAAGTTTTTTATGCATCTCGAGCTTCAACAGATGCATCGTCTCAGACAGGAGATTAAAAGCAAGAGGGTCAGCAGAAAAATTTTGGTTTTGATATAAACAGGGTCAAATATTTTTGGGCATGAGGACATGCAACAGCTTCCTCTTGGGGGAGATGTTGGGCGCCATTTTGACCTCTTTTTGTCGTCTAAATATCTTCCAATTCCCTCCATAAAACCTTCATACTGATTTATAAAGCCTTAATTTCACCCACAAACTTTGGTCAAAGGTATAAATGTCATTGCCTTTTAACAAATTGAATTTTGAGATTTTTAAGGCATTTAAACTAAGGTTTTTATTCAGAATTATAGGATGTGCTAACTTCCCGTAATGTCTCCTAGGTTGGATACTTGCAGGCCAGCTAGACGTGAACTGAAAGATGGGGAAAATATCCTCAGTGTCCAAGGATGGTTAAACTTCCAATGAATAGATGATGTGGCTCTCACAGGTGTCAAGTCAATGCCAGTCAAAGATGACCGCCTGTGCTACCACTCAGCACAAAAGCAGGGCAGTTCCGATTTTGTTTATTTTCATGGATCTGATAGAGGATCTCGAGGACTGTATGTCATTATTAGCTTCCAGATTAATAGCATTTCTAGTTTTTTAAATTTGTATAAGTATTTGATAAGACAGAAGAGAAACGTATCACTATTTTTGAGACAGAAAACGCATAGCGTTGTTTGATTACTGTGTATGATCGATTTACTATGGTGAATATAATTGAAGTTTAAGCTCTGTGATTCTCTCTCTGCGTGTGTAAACGAGGCATTGGAGGGCCCCCTTTGTCAAGTCTGCACACCCTTTTATTGCCAGTGAACGATTTGGATTGTTGCCAGTAAACGATTTGGATTGTTGCCAGTGGTATGTTTTTAATTCCTGTAGAATTCGATTTCTTTATTGCAGAACGAGTTAGACTGTTTTGAATTAGTTTTATAAGCTCTGTTATTTCATTAGTTATATATATTGAAGGAATGGTTCATACTACTATCTCACATTGCTGTACATTGCTTGCCTATTCGATGATGGAGTATTAAGAACAGTTATACATTATGAATGTTTTCCTGTAAGGAAAATTGATGGTTGATTGCTTATTCAATGTTGGGATAATAGACAGAATCTCGTAGTTCAGGATTAGGTTTAATTTGTTTTTGTTTTTTATCTCAGAATATTCCACATATAAACTGCTGTGTAACTGAAAGAGCAAATGAAACTGCTTCTGTAAGGGAGTTTTTGTGTTTTCAAGTTACAGTATCTTAATCTTTCAATAGGTTTATTTCATAAGTAAACTAGAATTCCAGTTAGGTCTAGCTTTGAGTCCTTATACTTGGATATGCCTCTAAGTCTGCAAACTCCTGATTGACATTAAACTCAAGGTTTAATCTACATTAGTGGATTGAAGCCCAACACATCGATTGGGTTGCAAGTAGAGCTACACTACATGTAGTTGTACTTGAGCAATAGTGTACCATAGTGGAGATGCTTCAATCAATGTATAGTGACATATCTTTCAAGCATATTTTTAGACAATTTAATGTTGCAGCTGATAGATTATCTAAAAAGGTGGTGGACTATGAGGTTGGATGGCTACATTTTGAAGAATTTTTGGATTTTGCTATGATATCTCCGGGAGAATTCAAGATGTTCTAAAATGTGTTATGTTTTATGTTGAGTAGAACATATGATGTCTTAATACTTTTGGAGACTGTGACTTTAGAATATTTTCATATGTTAATAGCAGACATTTGTTATAGTTAGTGATATTATGTTTTTTTGTTGCATCCAGGGTAATTTCCTCTTTCCTTGACAATTGATGTTTGTAATGGTTTACTTTGATTCCATTGGAATAAAAAGAAACCGTTTTTTTCTATTTGAAAAAAATTGTTGATGTACCTTTTAATCCCAATACCACCTATGGACTTGAAAACTAGTTTTAAATATCGAGCCAAAGAGCTATATACATATGCATGACACATGTTAAGTACTTTACTATTTTCTGATCTGATAAAAACTTTAAATTTATATATCTCTATGCTTTATGCTTCATAATGTGGTATTTTTTAAAGGTAAAATTTCATCAATTGATTATTTTTGGGTTATTTTTTAAGAATTATAGCCACCAATTAACTTAAAAAGTCGCCTATTTTTACTTCCAATGGACAAGTATTTTGATGCTTCCATTAAGCTATTGTTTCCCTTGACAAATTTAGCCCAATCATTTTATATGCCTATGTTTGAAAATATTTGTGACTTCAACATCACAATTTGATAGCCCCTTTTTTGCAACCTCGATACTATTGAGTGTTTTTTTCTTCCAATTTTTTAAGATAAGCTAACTATATCACTACCCAATTTTCATAGATCTCATTGTGTTTGGTAAGGGAATTGCAATTATTTATCTTGTTAATTTATTTATTTCTATTGTTGAAGCGATGACAGATTTATTATAACATGTTTATTAGAAGTGGGACATATTTATTACGTGCCAAACATGACAAATAGAAAATGGTAATCTAAATAGTTAGATCCATGTGTTGAGCCACATAAGTAAATGATTTTGAAGTAAGCTAATGTCTAGATGATTTGCACCCTTATTCCAACGGGTTTTTAGGTGAAAATCCAATCAAAATTGTTGAAATCATGGTTTTGGGTTGCTGGAATTGCATAATCGAGGTTCCCCCAAGGGTAATTGTAGCCGTTGAATCCATTCCTGCAGTCAAAATTGCAATTCCAACAACTGAAATTGCAATTTTAGCAATTTTCACATCACCAAATTTTGGCAAAAATCGCCAGAGAAGGTACAAATCGTCTAGAGTTTAGCTCACCCCAATGATTTTGAATGTAATGTCAGTCACTTGAATGTAATGGAAGTCAATCCATATTCAATGGAGACGTGTAATGTTAAAATTGTTTTGTCCATGAGTTGATTGTTAGGATTATTAATCCTCCCTTGTCCAAATTTGGTCATATGTCTAAATCCGGAGTTATGTCTAAATCGGGAGTCCATCCAGTCTATTTATAGTCATTAGCACCATTGGGTAAACTTGACCTAATTGGGCCACATGTTTCAGTTACTAAAGTGTGGGGAACAATAATTGAGGCTCACTGCTACTTATTGCACTTGATTGCATAAGTTTAGGAGCCTCCTAGATCAATCCCTACAATTTAGGAAGCCACTGGGAGTGCCGAAACCAACCAAGGTCAGTTCACTTGATTTAATGACTAGTCAAGCTAAGTTAGGAGTCAGTTACATTCAGTTCAAGTCCTCCACATTCAGTTAGCGCTAGGTTTACTTGATTGCACACATGTGGGGCGCATTTCTCACCTACCACAGTCAATTAACCATTAGTCAACACTAAATGTAACACTTGGTTGTGTTTTAGAGCTCTGATGAACTCCGGTTATGATTTAGACAAGGACAGTTAACTACTGGGTCCTCCAATAGTGATTTAGAAAAAGTCTTGGTTACCTACAGTCAAGTAGAGTCTAATCAATTCGAACTTCCTCATGTGGATTCGAATTGCTTGTGGCTATTAAAGCCATTTTACATTATTGTAATTATCATCTGGATTACTTTTTGATTAATGAAAGCATTCACAGCTGCAAGCCTTTTGCACTGTTTCATTCTTCAATTGCTAAGTAAATTGTGAAATCTTCTTTGTGAGTTGTGTATTTGTATACAGATCTATATGCTCAAATTTACATGGTATCAGAGCCTCGGTGGACAAGACTCCTCTCCTCCTCAGATCTCCAACCGGATCATTTTGTATGTTTGATTGTGTGACAAGTTATCAGATTTTCTTACAGCATTCGCTACAGCAGCTCAGTCTTTCTTATTACATTCAAAATGGCTCATCCAATGGAGCCTCTCACTCCCTTCAACTATCACGAGTGGAAGGACGACATGAAAGTATTGCTCCGCACCAAGCATCTCTTCAGACTCATAGAAGAAACAGAGGAAGAGCCAGAATCAGATAAAGACAAAGCTAAGTACATGAACAGGATTGATGAAGCCATTGGACTCATGCACTCCTCAGTTTCTAAAGATCTTCAATTTCACATCCAAGACTTGGACACTCCTAAGGAGGTTTGGGACAAGCTTGCTTCCTTATTTGATAAGCATGATGAGATGAGGATCCATCAGCTAGAAAATGATCTGATTACTCTCAATCCATCAAATTTCGAATCTCTAAATGAATTCTTCTTAAAGTTCAAGAACCTGATATATCAGTTGAAGCAATGCAAAGTGAAGAAGGATGAAGATCAGCTCATCCTTGCTATTCTCACCAAGCTCAATTCAGACTACTCAGTCTTTGTATCCACCTTCCAAACAGTAAGGCTCACTACTCCAAATTGGAAGATGCCCACTCTTAATGCTTTCAACCAATCTCTTATTTCTGAGAATGATAAATTGATCCAAATGGGGATCATTCGATCTCCCAAAGATCTAGCTCTTGTTGCAAGAGGAGATAAGGTAGCGAATGACAAAGGGAAGAAAAGAGATGAGTCTGAGTAGTCAAAAGAACCTTCAAGTTCGAAGAGAAGCAAGAAGAATGGCAAAGGCAAGGTCCTCTGCCCTTACTGTGGAAGGGGCTTCCATTCTGAAAGCTCCTGTATGAGAAGACAACTTGATGAAATGGTTCTTCTTTTGAAAAAGCACAACATTTCTGTACCTGCTAGCGCAAGGAAGGAAGACTCTGAAGAAGAAGAAGAAGAATACCAAAGGAAAGGACATGCACTAAAATCTTGCTGCACGTCAACACCTGCCTTCCTCATTGATTCTGGAGCTTCCAACCATATGGATGCATCCAGAGAATCATTCTCTTCTTTTCAGTCCTTTGATGGTCCTAGTATTCAGATGGGAAATAACAGTAAAGTCCAAACCAAAGGGAAGGGCTCTATCCAACTTGAACATGGAAGGTTCAAAGATGTGTTGTTTGTTCCCTCCCTGGCTTCAAACCTATTATCTGTCTATCAGAGGACCCATACTGGATCTCCAAAGCGAGTGATCTTTGGTCCTAACTCAGTGGAGATCACAGATATCTCTACTGAGAGCATCATAACAAAGGGTATTGCGAATCATGCTTGAAAAGCATATGAGTTCTCACATTTCATGCCTCCTTTAGAACCAGTGGACTCTCAGCAGCCACCTGCAAGGGAAGGTAAAACCATTGCATCTACTTCTTTTACAACTTCTACTAGTATTACAGATCCATCTATATCAGTTTATGACATTAAGATTCAGGGTGACTCAAATCTAGATTCAATCCCTACTTCCAAACTGGAAGCTAGGAAGATGACTAGAAACTCACCTGACACTCAGAAAGGAAAGACTCTTGCGCTATGTCATACTATTTTACCTCCTTCAGAGATATGCAATAGACTTCCTGTAAGATGCAATATGGCAAGGGCACAGTCTTACTACATTCAAAAGAATGGATATGATCATACACCTCTTCATTCAGCAAGAGACAAAGGTTACATTCCTCCTTCCTCCCATCATCATTTTTGGAGAAGAAGGAGAAGTCTACATGCCAGTCCCCAGAATACCTGTGCACAGCACACCATGCATGTTGCTTCACTACCTCACAGAGATGAAGATTGCAGCAACATATTTTCAAGTTTTTCAAACTTGAGACCTGATTCTACCTGCTTAGCTAGAAAGAGGGCTTTTTTCCCATGTGGTTTTTGCCCTAGCTCCTTGTATTGAGCAATTACTTTATTTTACTTGATGTAATGGGTGACCTATGGTCTTAGTTACCAGGGCCCACAGTTTGTCCAAGTTAGCATTCAGGGGGGGTGTTAGGATTATTAATCCTCCCTTGTCCAAATTTGGTCATATGTCTAAATCGGGAGTCCATCCAGTCTATTTATAGTCATTAGCACCATTGGGTAAACTTGACCTAATTGGGGCACATGTTTCAGTTACTAAAGTGTGGGGAACACTAATTGAGGCTCACTGCCACTTATTGCACTTGATTGCATAAGTTTAGGAGCCTCCTAGTTCAATCCCTACAATTTAGGAAGCCACTGGGAGTGCCGAAACCAACCAAGGTCAATTCACTTCAGTTAATGACTAGTCAAGCTAAGTTAGGAGTCAGTTACATTCAATTCAAGTCCTCCACATTCAATTAGTGCTAGGTTTACTTGATTGCACACATGTGGGGCGCATTTCTCACCTACCACAATCAGTTAACCATTAGTCAACACTAAATGTAACACTTGGTTGTGTTTTAGAGCTCCGATGAACTCCGGTTATGATTTAGACAAGGACAGTTAACTACTGGGTCCTCCGATAGTGATTTAGACAAAGTCTTGGTTACCTACAGTCAAGTAGAGTCTAATCAATTCGAACTTCCTCATGTGGATTCGAATTGCTTGTGGCTATTAAAGCCATTTTACATCATTGTAATTATCATCTGGATTACTTTTTGATTAATGAAAGCATTCACAGCTGCAAGCCTTTTGCACTGTTTCATTCTTCAATTGCTAAGTAAATTGTGAGATCTTCTTTGTGAGTTGTGTATTTGTCTATAGATCTATATGCTCAAATTTACATTGATCCCTAGTCATAAATGATTCTACTAAGAGAATAATATTGCAAATTTTTTTCAATGCATTATATTCTCTTACTTATTGAATTGAAGTAATTATTAACATTTTAATATTGTTTTTAGTGTATTTTATGTTTCTAGATTTTAGGTAGGAAACTTTTAAGGTGAAATATGATGGGTTAGAAACATTTCATGGATTAATTTTTTACATTAGGATTTTTTAAAAATTTTGTCCATCAAATATAGTTCATTTTCAAATAAAATAAAATTTATCAAAGCATTGATGTTTGCTGGGTGTTTTTGTTAGACTGTCTATTTTTCCATCTCTATCAACTATTGTCTACCAGATTTTCCTCTATCGCTCCAAAACCTGCTATCTTTGTTGACCTTCAAATATGAATCAAGGTATCATTCTCTGCATTTTTCATGCTCTGTAAACCCTAATTCATTACTACTCAATGTAGTGTTATGTCCCCCCTCCCTTGGCATGTCATTGAATGTTTTATATATGTATTGTAAGTATACTATCTATGTTTTCCTTCATTCTACCTTACCTCTCTACATGGAATCTCAATTCACGCAACCTGGCTCTAATACCACTATTAGAACACCCAATCTAGGATAAGTGTTAAGCACATTTTTCATCAAGATAATATACATATTAATACAATGATGTGACCCTTGGTTTCATATTCCAAGTGGTTTGTTAGACTCTCGAGGATTCTTCATTGTCACTTAACATATTATGTTTTCAACATGATGTGATTATGGGGGAGACCCATATTGGGCATATATTTTGTCATGAATAATTTTTCTTATGTTGTTTGCATGGATTATGATATTAGGATAGTAGTATAATAGGATTTTTCTATTCTCTAAATATAATAGGCATAATTTTAGGAATATTGTAATATTTTGGACATAATTTGTAAATCAAGTTTGTATATCTCTTGATCTTATTGCACCTCTCTAGTTGCATGGATTTATAGCATTTTTTTTAATAAATATAAAATATACTTGTTCTTCTTAAAGAAGAAGCAATGGATACTTGAAAAAGATGCAAGTCATTTTTTTGTAATATTTAAAGTTTGTTGGACTCCTTTTTGAAGTACATATTTGTTTTAGATGATATTAAAGAATTTGATAGGATAATGAATATTGATTTCAAGGTGGGTATAAGGTCTTACAATAGTCTTTTGAGGACCTTTTGAAAAAAAACTAGAGAAAATGGGGTGAAGAGTGTAGTATAACTTGACAAGGACTTTCCCGTATGCGGGTGGACACCACGAACCAGAACGAGATGGGTATGCATGTGGCTGGGTGATTTTTCGACGCATGGGAAGGTGAGATGATGCTTCAGTTAATTCAGGAGCATTGGGATTTAATACACTAGTTAATGACTTTTAATTATTTGGCACTTTGAGAGGAATATGGGATGACGTTCAGTATAGTGTTAATTCACTCACTAGGGATGTAGAGACAACTCTCACATGTGGACTTATGAACAGGCAGGGGTTCCAATGGATCCAAATCTCCAGTTCATGGTCTTCTGGTTTTGTCCTTAAGCATTGGATGTATGCAGTAGTGTGGAGAAGGGTCCAACAAAAATCATGTTTCTGCATCAGTGTGGTAAGCCCAGGAGGGGAAGCAGTGGACAGAGTTCCTCGGGGCTCAAGGCATATGAAAAACATGGAACCGATAGTTACGTGGAATCTATCTCATCATTGGTTCGTCACCTAATTGATGATTTCGAGGCTAGTATTGTGGCTCAACAATTGGTCTCTACCCGCTCAACTAGAAAAATAAATCATTATTGGGTTGTTAAAAATTGATGGGTCTGATGATGGAATATATTCTGAGGTAAATGGAGAAATTCCAAGTCAACGATTTTAGAGATGAGAGTTAGCATGAAGCAGATGGTGGATAGTATTAACATCCTTGACGACATTTTTGAATGGGGGCATTCTCTGTTTGAAAAGTGTTTTGAGGTTGTTGGAGTGTAGGTACAAGGGTTTTATGAGGAAAACATGATGGGGGAGTCTCTCAAAGCGCTTCTATGGAATCCCACGACCAAATGGGGTAAGGAAGAAATCCTCCAAACTTCAATGTTGGGGACCAGTTGGAAACTCAAGCTCCCCCTGAACCCAGTCTCTCATCTGCAAAGAAGATTCAATGCCTAGACTTGAACAGTTTGGACTTGCATCGGAAGTGGGAACCTCTCCTGGTCAAGCTTCCTGAGGAAGGATCCTCAGACTCGAAAATAAAGGGCTTCCCAATCATGGAGGAATGTGAAGACTCTTCTCATGGTGCACATCCTATCTAGGAGGTACTCCAATGCTCGGTATACTTCTTGTGATTTTTAGTAGTTTTGGTTTTATGTTTTAGACAATTTGTTGTTTAGTATGCCTTCTAGAATGTTGATAGCTAGTCAGAACTTAATGGCTTCTTACTGTTACTTGGCCCATTTTCCCTCTGTTGGGAGGGCCTTATTTTTTGAACTTGACAATCATGATATTATCTTTGAGTGACTGGGATGGTGGTTTCATCATCTCAGGCCACCTTAATACATGGTGAAAGAATTATTGTAATTTTGTACTTTTTTCTTTATATATAATATAGATCTACTACAACTTTACAAAAAAAAAACTTGACAAGGGCTTAATTTGTTCTTTGTGTCTATATTTATAGTACAATGATTTTCTTTTCACTAGAGTAAGATGCAATAGGAAAATGGGATATTATCTTAAATGAATTATTTTTTCTTTGCTTGGTTTGTTTTGATATGTTATATGTATCTACAATCTCTATGAAATAAGGCCAACACTAACAATTTTTTCTAGATAATTTGCATGCTTATAATACTATTTTACAAATTTTATATGAAAGCTCCATTTATTTTTCTTTGATTTTTTTGCAAATGAGCTCTCTTATCTTATCAAAATTCTTTTGATGTCAGCAATTTGCAACTATAATAAGTTTCAAAGTCATGAAGGATGATGTGGAGAAAATTACTGATTGGGAGAATACTTCCCCAAAACAAGTTGAAATTCCTTTTAAGCCCATCCATGGTATTCTTTGGGCGGTTTTACTAGCATGGTCGCTTCAAGATTTCTCATTAAAATTATTGGATAGACACATTTAAGATTTTTTTTTCGCGGACATTTTTATCTCAAAAATATGTATAGAATGTTTTGGAGAATTGAACATTGATCTTCCTTTTCATGATTTCACTTGTGTGCCAACAATTGTTGACCTTAGTAGCATGCACGACTATATGAAACAACTAGGTTGTGATGCTAATAAGATCAATCCTTTGTTAGGTTATTTGTTAAACAAATTATAACTACAATACTCTCAACATGATTGCAAATGACGCCAATGCAGAGATGAAATTCTTTACTATTTATTTCTCTAGTTAAGCTTAATGTTTGTTTTTAAGACAACTATATGTTTCTATAAGGTTATTGATCCTCTATCATGTCTATTTGAGATTTGTTAACTTCTCGAATTTCTTCATAGCTACTTTAAGATTTAAATAATATGATATATAGTTGAGAAACAAATTCTATATGTTTAGTCAAAACAAACCTTTAGTTATGTTTTTTTCTTAGTTACGAGAGTTATTGATTTCAAATGTTTCTAACATGGGGTTTTCAATTATACTTCTCCTTAAGTAATTTGGTTTTAAATGTTAATATATTTTTATGTTCTTGAATTTCTAATATTTTTGTTAGTAATTTTACCCTTATGTTTATAAGTACATGCTGACCTTGTTGTTTACCTCTCAGCATGAGTTGATGTAACTAGGTCTAAAAATGTTTTGCAAACAACCATGGAGTTTGAATCTATTCAAAATGGTGAAAGAATTGCTCTTGTCAAGTGGGGTTCATGTGTGTTTGAAAACGTGTTCATTATTCTTCTGGGTTCAAGTATTGTTCACCAAGTAAAATAACTTATGCACATTTTGAAGGCTATATAACATTGATTAATCATTAGACCAAGTTAGCATATGGAATTGAATATTAAAATTGTTGGTGATGGGTTTATAATTTGATAGATAAAATATTAATGAGACTGTATTTCCTCCAAGATTTATTTTTGGCCTTAAATAGGTTTAAATGAACGATTTTATTTTATTAGATCTCTGGAAATATGGTTAGCTAAACAAAATTGTTGGTCTTACATGCGAACTTGGAATATCTAGAAAGTGTGGTATTGAGGGTGTTTTTCAATACCAATGGACTATATTATCCCAAACAACTATTATAGATGGATTAGGTATTTTCAGAATTGATTCCCACATAAATATTATAGATGGATTAGGTGTTTTCAGTTAGGGAGTTGAAGGTATTGAAGCATAAGCTACAATGCTTGGCCAAGTAATCTGGTTGAATGTAATGGTGTTGTCTTTTCTATGACGAGTTTAACAATAAGTTGGACTCTAAGTGTCAATTACTTAAGTTGATAAGCCATAGGTTTTTTATTTGAAAATTTAATGCTCCATGATAAATGTAGTTACTAAAAATGTTATAACCATATAAGTTTTGTATCATTTATAATGTTGTTTATAATATTTTTTTTTATCAAGGAAAACCTCACTAAGAAACCGAAGGGATGCTTCTCCTGATTCATGGATGACATCCCTACTAAACTTGTTGGTGTAGACTAATGTGCCTTACCCACAAGAATCAAATTGGGCACCTATTTGAATGGAAATAGCCAAATTCCCAACAACATTGGCAACGACTACTTGATCTAACCCCTTATGTCAGTGTTGTTTATAAGTTGAGTGAATGCTTTTTTGGCATAGGGATTTTACAATGTCTTAATATAGGGTATCCATTGGGCAATAACAATTGAATTCATAAGAAATATTAACAAAATCTAGTCTTTTAATTTAATACAAGTAGGAACTGGGATTTTACAATATCTTATTCTAATTTATACAATGGATAGTAGCAATGTCATTAAACATATGCAAAATAAGTCTTATGAATGGGAAATAACCAATTATTTAATTTATATTGTGTAATTAGTGTAGAATTTTAGTTGAATGTTTACTAATTTAATGTGTACTTGAGCATGATTTTGATGTTTAGATCTAAGTCTAAGATGCTAAAATAATTTTTCAAGCCAATATATTGTGGAGCCATGGTACTTATAAAAAATGTTTGTGCATACAAAACCAATGAGTATAGTTTTCTTGTTGTTGTTGGTTTCAAATTACTAGCAATCCAAACAATAGACTAACAACTATTGATAAAGTTCTAACAATAACTCAAATCTTGTAAAGTATGGCATGATCAATAATTTTTTTGAGTTATATGGTAGTTTTCACTATGCACCTTTGGTGTGTCTATATCTTTTTGGGTGTTTCTATGGTTGCAATCGTTTGAAACCCTATAGAAAAATTTGCAAGTTCTTTTGTTTGAGGATTATTGTTATCATTATATTAATTTAGGTTATGAAATGTTTGAATAATCACTTGATGATCACGAAACTATTGCAAACTTGTCTCTAGAGTATGGGGTAACCATTGGAATTTTCCTTGTAGATCGTATCAGTTTGCATTATTTTAGGTTAATTTAGATGGCAGTGATGAGACAATGGCAATTTGTTATTCTTTGATTACATTGTCTAATGCTAATACACTAGAGGGTCATCTGTAGGTGAATACTGTTAGGATTATTAATCCTCCCTTGTCCAATTTGGTCATATGTCTAAATCGGGAGTCATGTCTAAATCGGGAGTCCATCCAGTCTATTTATAGTCATTAACACCATTGGGTCCACTTGGCCTAATTGGGGCACCTGTTTCAGTTACTAAAGTGTGGGGAACACTAATTGAGGCTCACTGCCATTGATTGCACTTGATTGCATCAATTTAGGAGCATCCTAGACCAATCCCTACAATTTAGGAGCCACTGGGAGTGCCGAAACCAACCATGGTCAGTTCAGTTCAATTGATGACTGGTTAAGCTAAGTTAAGACTCAGTTACATTCAGTTCTAGTCCTCTACATTCAGTTAGTGCTAGGTTTACTTGAATGAACTAAGGAGGGGCTCATTTCTCACCTACCACAGTTAGTTAGCCTTAGTCAACATTGAATGTACCACTTGAGTTGTGTTTTAGAACTCCGATGAACTCCGGTTATGGTTTAGACAAGGTCAGTTAACTATTGAGTCCTCCGATAGTGATTTAGACAAGGTCTTAGTTACCTACAATCAAGTAGAGTCTAATCAATTCGAATTTCCTCGTGTGGATTCGAATTGCTTGTGGCTATTAAATCCATTGTACTTCATTGTAATTATTATTCTAATTACTCTTTGATTAATGAAAAGCATTCGCAGCTGCAAGCCATTTTTGCACTGTTTCATTCTTCAATAACTGAGTAAATTATGTGATCTATCATGTGAGTTGTGTGTTTGTCCACAGATATATGTGCTCAATTTAATATGGTATCAAAGCCTTGGTGAACAAGGCACTTCTCCTCCTCAGATCTCCTACTGGATCATTTTTTTGAGCAAAATTGCTCCTTCCAGCACTGCACCAGAACCGGAGAATTTACCACTTAATACCCCAAGCAAAGGAATTGTTGATCAAGCTTGCTTGATTAAATAAGCTGGGTGTGAATAAAATTCCAAAAGTGCAGGCTGTCCGACCTTACAGTGCCCTTTTTTGTGTTTTTTGCAGGTACAACTTCGAATGGATTCATTAATTCCTCTTCTCGCCCTGTCCTCAAACTATTCAGAATGGAAGAAGAAGATGATTTCATCTCTGATCAGACAAGGTCTCTGTCGAGTGTCTATTGGACTCGGTAAAGAGTGTTTTAGTGAGATTGACTGGCTGAATAAAAGTGATGGAGATTTTGGAACAATAGAAATGGGTCTTTCTCGTAGCTTGCGCTACCTCAGTAGATCTATTGAAGACCCGAAGGAACTCTGGACAAGATTAGACAGAACCTTTGGAGTGATTGATGAGGATCATAATAGCATTTTGGACAGAATATATAGCACCATATGCACTCTTGATCCAAAATTCTCAACCTCCACTCTCTCTGATGAAGTTGTTCAATATGAAGAAGAAGCAGAAGCTTCTACACAGTCAATTCGAATTGAAGACAGTCTCCATGCAGTGACTCCTTCTCTTGATGCCCCTGAAGTTCATCAGATCTCTGATATCTCATCTCCTCTAATTGCTTAAATAGAAGAAGACATTCGAATCTTTGATATTGAAGAAAAATACTACTGCACTTCCATGCAGACATTCACCAGTGATTTTCCTTTAAATTCTGTGCAAAATTTACCAGTAATTGCTTCTAAAAGTGAACAGAAATTTGATTTTTCTCCCTCTAATGTTGTTGCTGGTGTGCAAATATGTGATACCTTGGATATTTTGGAAGAAATATCAGATTACCAGAGTGATCCATTCGCTCCCCATGATCTATATTTTCCAGCAAATTCATGCAGGATTGCATGGACCAAAATTTAGAATTTTGAAGAAGAAGAAAGCTGTGCATCCACCGTCTCGGTTAACCATTTATTTGAATATGATATTAACCTTATTGGATCTGATATTATCTTATTTAGATATGATCTGATATTTCTTGGTTTAATATATCAAATTCATAATATTTCAGTACTGCTTGTAGTTGTTCTCATCAACGGTGTGAAGAAACAGGTACCGCAAGTCTCCTACAAAACTGCTGCTGGGGATTTGATTCAATTTCATAGTTTTGGATCTGTTTTGAACCTATTTATATCTGATTTACTTTATGATCTGATATTATTTGGTTCATATTTTAAAATTAAAAAGCTTTCAGTCATGCTTGTAGCTGCTCTCACCAATTCCAGTGTGAAAAATCAAGTACCGCTCTTTCTCTTCAAAACTACTGATGGGGATTTGGTGTTAGTTTCTTCATATGAGGTTACTAATATTTTATTATGTGATTCATTAGCTATTTCAGAAGCTATATCAGACTATGGAGCTCAAGCATTCGCTCTCAACAGTCCCAGTGCTTCTCTACCATTGATCACATGCTCATCTCCTCACAGAACTAGTAAAGAGGAAGATTTTATGCATCCGCCTGGACACTTCCTCCTAACACTTGGGGCTGTTCTTACCACTCATGGTTTTCTATTCATGGCTACAACATATCAGTTTCTTGAGTGTTTCTCACATGTTCAGAATCCTCAAGAACCTTTTCTCACTTATCGGTTGACTTCAGTTGCTCTACATGGGTCCAGTCTTCATCCGGTAGCTGTCTATATTTTTGATTTAGTTGAGCATATCATTCTTCTTCCAAAGAGGAAGATTTCTCCAGACATAATAATGGAGAGGTTCACATTCCAGGCCCTAGGATACCTGTGCACAGAAGAACCAAATTGATCCTGATTCTACCTGCTTAATTAGAGGGGGGGTCTTTTTCCCATGTGGTTTTTCCCCAGCACCTTGTTTTTGAGCAGTTACTTTACTTTACTTGATGTAATGGGTGACCTATGGTCTTAGTTACTAGGGCCAACAGATTTTCCAAGTTCGCATTCATGGGGGGTGTTAGGATTATTAATCCTCCCTTGTCCAATTTGGTCATATGTCTAAATCGGGAGTCCATCCAGTCTATTTATAGTCATTAACACCATTGGGTCCACTTGGCCTAATTGGGGCACATGTTTCAGTTACTAAAGTGTGGGGAACACTAATTGAGGCTCACTGCCATTGATTGCACTTGATTGCATCAATTTAGAAGCCTCCTAGACCAATCCCTACAATTTAGGAGCCACTGGGAGTGCCGAAAGCAACCAAGGTCAGTTTAGTTCAGTTGATGACTAGTTAAGCTAAGTTAGGAGTCAGTTACATTCAGTTCTAGTCCTCTACATTCAGTTAGTGCTAGGTTTACTTGAATGAACTCAGGACGAGTGCATTTCTCACCTACCACAGTCAGTTAGCCTTAGTCAACACTGAATGTAACACTTGAGTTGTGTTTTAGAACTCCGATGAACTCCTGTTATGGTTTAGCCAAGGTCAGTTAACTATTGAGTCATCCGATAGTGATTTAGACAAGGTCTTAGTTACCTACAGTCAAGTAGATTCTAATCAATTTGGATTTCCTCATGTGGATTTGAATTGCTTGTGGTTATTAAAGCCATTGTACTTCATTATAATTATTATCTAATTACTCTTTGATTAATGAAAAGCATTCACAGCTGCAAGCCATTTTTGCATCGTTTCATTCTTCAATAACTGAGTAAATTGTGTGATCTATCATGTGAGTTGTGTGTTTGTTCACATATATATGTGCTCAATTTAATAAATACGATTGACGACTACCTTCGTGCCAACAATTTTTTTGTGGAATATAATGAAGTGGCATGAATTGTTATTTTTTTCATGGGTATTGTATCTGTTGACATTGTCTCAAAAATTGCTTGAATTATAGCAAAAAATATAAAGGACTTATTCATCCTACTTGGATTAGATCTTTCATGTGTTGAACCATATGTTCAGTGTCGTGTTCCTTATTAGAAAAATAGAATATTTAGATGGGAAATAACATAATATAGAAAGATTTAGAGTTAAAATTATAGAACACAACAATAATAAGAAATTATAGAAGAACCAAACTACCACAAATAGAAATACCTTTATTGATAATACAAATGTTCACTTGCCTCTTTAAGGGGGAAACCTACAACTAGGTGGAGCTCCAATTACAATATGCTTCACTGGACATCTCATTACATTGGTTTTGTTTCTTTCTATAGTTTATATCTAACCTCTTAGGAAGTTTCTAGTGAAGAATCTTTCTACTAGGAGGAACCTTCTAGTATCCCTTCTTATAATAGTTTATATCTAACCCCCTATGAACTTTCTAGTAGGCATAACCTTGTAATAATCCTTCTTACAATTATTGCCTTCACACTAATCTACTTCATGGACCTTATTTAATAGAGATGGACTCAATAAATAGAAGAACCAAAATACCACAAATAACAATACCTTTATAAATAAAATAAATGCTCACATGCATCTTCAAGTGGGAAACCTCCATCCATGCATAGCTCCATTTACAATATTCTTCTCAAGACATCTCATTGCATTGCGTATACTTCTATATATAGTTTCTATCTAACCTCCTAGGAACTTTCTAGTGAAGGATATTTCAAGTAGGTAAAACCTTCTAGTAAGCCCTCTAACAATAGTTTATATGTAACTTCCTAGAACATTATAGTAGGAAGAACCTTCTAGTAATCTTTCGTACTATTATTTACTTCAATCTAATATACTATATCGACCTTATTTAATAGAGATGGCCTCAATACATAGAAACCTATATATTTACTTAAGTCGGTTGGGGTAGGACCCTAACATTCTCTTCCCCTTAGAAATGAAGTGCTCCTCAATCTCAACCTATTGAACATGGAACACTTGGAAAATATTTTTAAATCATCCAATTTAATGATCTGTCTCCACCCTAAAGCTATGCGATCCTCCCTTGAGCTAGTCCAAGGGAATATGAAGAGTGTGCACCTAGTGGAATATTGTTAATGGGTCTAGACAATGATCCCATCCCTCATATCCATGAAGTGCTACTTGTAGAAGGTCATATTCAAACGTAACTTTCCCCAAGGGTTGATCTAGGTGACCTACACACAATGGTTGTAGATATCATCTTCGATTATCCTATTCTTCTCTTTTCTGGTAGGTAAGAGGTCGATTGGTGTGTCCATGAAGTATCTAAATAGGGGACGTTGATTCATCGAAATACCAATAGACTCTAAAATATCTGATATCCCTACATAATGTTAAAGTATTGTAATTTCAGAAGATAATCTATTGTACTTTTGTTGTACTCTCCTTTGGAGATGTTATACCTCCATTCAGAGATGTCCTTAATGTAATTGGTCATGTGAAAGTCATGAGGTAAAACCTTTTTTGTAGTCGAGGAAATAGTACCCACAAATTAATATATAAAATAAATTTTGTGTCTTCCTAGGTAGGTCAGCCCTAATTAGAGAACCTGGTCGACCTAGTCAGTTAGTTGAGTCACTCACCTGATGAATATAAATAGGTGAGGCACCTCTCTCATTATGACACACTCACTCAAGCAAGTTTGTAAGAGAGAGAAGAAAAAGTGCGTCAAAAATAAGAGAGAAGCAGTTGTCTGCGTTTTACACTGCTATGGTTGAGTTCTATAATGAGGAAGTTTTGCAGGGTTTTCACCCTTGTGGTTTCCCCGAGGAAAATCTGTGTGTTCTCTTGTGTTGTTGTACTTGTGTTTCTTTCAGTGATCCTTTACTTATGGTTGAGATGATAAATGTTTTAGATCTTGCATAGCCATTAAAAATATAACATGGTATCAGAGGCACCTTGAAAGAAGTCTATGTGTAACTGAAACATTGCAACAACTATAGGTACTGGAGATTAGGGCTTCATGCTTAAAAACTCTGGAAGGAAAAATATATTCATCTTGGAATTTCCGCTATAACTCAAGTTTGGAGAAGTATCAGGAGCTAACAATTTTAAAGGATGAATTTGAAATATTGTTGTACATCATGTGAATGTTTCAGCCTCAGATTCGCTATAATATAGGAGATATGATTCCTCCAACTCAGGGTTCTAGTCTCTCCCATAATTCAACCTTAAACAAGGTTATCTAGTGAGAATTTCTATATATCTGGATAGGAAGGTCCAAATGAAATTTCGCAAGATGTTGTACATATGGAATAGACTGTAGTTTTTGTGGTCAAAGTTTCAGACCCTGAAGGTGAAACAGTGACACATGGAAATCTGTACAAGTTCACTATGTTGAACAATCCTTAAATAATTCACCTTGGGAAACTTCACATAAGTCCCGCTTGGTGAATCCAAGTCTGCTCTAACCTATGGGGTTGGAAAGAATATAGACTGGGATACTGTAGGATGAATTTTCAGACCTTGAGGAGCTAAAACTTCAGATCTATAGCAGAAACAAGATCAGTCAATTCTGCAGAAGAAACTAGAGAAAAACTAGGGCTTCCTGTTCTAGGCACTTCCCTCCACCAATTAGTTGAAAAAGGGGGACCATAAAACTCACCCTAGGAGGACACACATATATATGTAAGAAGTTTCTGATTTTGTGGACTTTCAATTTTTGACCTAACACTGTTGTTGAGAGAACTAGGGCATCAGATATTTCATAGTTCTGTCCACAGTTTTGGGAAAATAAGTATGTTGCTAAGTTTTCCTTAACGAGGTGGATATTTCTATCCAATCAGATAGGAAAGATACCCAAAGTTGAAAAATTAGGGTTTCTCTATCAAACCCTAGGTACACCAGAAGCATTCTTCCATAAGATCCTTCAAGCAAGCATCAAGTTGAAGCAATCTCACTGGTAAGTTCTATCCTCTCTATTTCCATTTGAGGTTCTCATTTTTATCATGATGACAAACATTACCAAGATTAAGGACACGCTTGAAAGAGTCGATAACTTATAAGCATGGAAATACACAGTGCTTCTCATACTTAAAGAAGCATGACATGGAGAACTATGTCAAAGAAGAAGTTGCGGATCCAGAGGGAGATGAAGTCAAAGCAAAGCAAAAGAAGGACCTAGTTGAAACAAATATGAGTATTTTTGTCTCCATTATCACATGTATCATCCTTGAAGAATCCCAAGTATATGTTTGATGCAATGAACATCTTGTAAGAATATGACCTTGAGAAATCAACTCAAGGATGTAAAGGTGCAAATGTTAGAAAACCCTCAATGTTCTTCACAAGGAGATATCATCTCAAGGGGCAATTAAAAGCCATTGGAGACAATGTCAAAGAAGCATAAGCATAGATTACAACCTTGAATGGTCTTCCAAGTTCAGTCAAGGGATTTTTTCTAGAAGGAAGATCACATATGGAGGAATGCATGTAAGAAGAAGATTGATTGATGGCAAAAGAACAAGAGATGGACGAATCCAAACAACTCATGCCAAGAAGAAGAAAGAACATTCTCGCAAGGAATAAAAGGACTTAAGAAGAAGGACATCTCACAACTCAAAAGTTCAGTTGTGATGAAAATGGACACTTTGCGAAAGAATGTCCCAGGAAGGAAGAATGGAAGGATGATATGATCAAGAAGTACCAATCGATCATACATAATGATGTTTGGATATGAGTTCGAGACATGAATGGAAGTTTTGTAAAGTATTCCAAGTAGATCTACAAGATAAAGTATACAATAGATTGAAGTATCAAAATATACGAAGCAAGGTTCATGGTTTCTATCATAAAGAGAGAATCGATTATGGAAAGACACTGCTCTAGGGGCTAGACACACCTCTTCAGTGGTGGATATTACACTAGACAATTGGTGGAATTAAAGTATAAGAACAAATCAAGGACGTATAGGGTTTGAGACTCTTTATAGAGAACCACCTATGCACAGAAGGATTTGTACAAGTTCAGTAGGAACCCATGGGATAGCACATACTATTACATGAGGATCTTTGGGATCAACTAGAGTGATGGAGACCCCAACCTTTAATACAAGGTTGAAGATATAAGCCTACAAAAGACAAGAAGCTCATAGATGGGTGCAAGAGAAAACTTGCAAAAAAGTTCGAGATGAAGGATATTGATATCTGGTGACCTCGACAAGTGACATAGATGGATACAAAGAAAGTTAGTAGCAGACGAGGCTACCTATCACTCCAATGTCTTAATGTAGAGAGTACAAGATGTAGAGGGAGGATGGTTCTCCACCTCAGAGGGAGTGACTACGGTAAATCTCAAAGTTTGAGAATTTTGACATAATTCTTGGGATTAGAGGTCCTCAGAATCAAATGATGAAGTTGAACACATTGGCAGAGACTCCCGTAATTCAAGAAGACAGAGATCGATGGAGTCTACCAAACAAACAATGATAAGTATTTGAATTTCCATTTCCTATATATCTAGTTGTTGAGTTATGTACATAAATATGTTCTTAGATTTAGGAAGTGTATTATGCATGTTAGAGTGTTTTGCATTTATGAATAGTTTACTGATAATATGCATATGATGGGTAAGTGGCTCATGGTGTTGTACAACATTCCATTGCTACTGATCTAGAATGGAACATCTTTGCTGACATAATGTCTTGGTAGAGATGGAAGGCATCTAGAAAGTTACCGTATGTATACAGAATATGGATGAATTTTGTATTAGCTGAAATAATTGCATAATTATATAACACATATCTTTATGCATAATAATTTTTCATTATAAATATGTTATTAAATGTTTCTAATCATACAACTGTATTTGACTTGTAGGAATCATTGCATGTAATCACCTACAAGAGAAGAGTGATGAAGATGCAGATACGCAAAAGAAGAATGATGCAAGTTATGGATGTACGATGCAATTGTGGATGTATAAGAGAAGATAATTAAGAACATGTTGCAGAAGGGAGTTGTAAAGCTCAAGTATGTTCCTGCAAAGGATCATGTAGCAAATGTGTTGACTAAGCCTTTATCTAATGTAAAGTTTGAATACTTTCGAGACAATCTTGGTGTGGTTCGAAAGGACCTTCCTCGAAAGAGGGAGTAGTGATGATGATGTTGCAGTGGGATTGTATCATCCCTGGACATTACTCCTAAAGTGATCCGTATACTTTTGTCTTCGCAATGTGGTTGGGATTGTATCATCCCTGGACATTAGTCCTAAAGTGATCCGCATACTTTTGTTTCTGTTATGTGGTTGGGATTGTATCATCCCTGAAAATTAGTCCTAAAGTGATCCTTAGAGTTTTTTTCTCAGTGATGTGGTTAGGATTACATCATCCTTAGACTTATTTCCTAAAGTGAGAGGGATTGATCATCCTGTAATTGGATCATGCGTGTTGCAGGTTATGTTGTTTAGATAGTTTCATTATTCTTATACTGATATGACAGGTTCAATATTTTCATACTGATGTTGATGTGGCAAGTTGAGTATTTTCATACTGATATTGATGTGGCAAGTTTAGTATTTTCATATTGATGTTGATGTGGCAAGTTCAGTATTTTTATACTGATGATATGGTAGGTTTAGTATTTCTATATTGATATTGATAAGACAGGTTCATTATTTCTATACTGATGTTGATAAAACAATTTCAGTATTTTTATACTAATGATGATGAGGTAGTTTCAATATTTCTATATTGAGGATGATGAGGTAGTTTTAGTATTTCTATACTGGTGATGATGAGGTAGTTTCAGTATTTATATGTTGATATTGATGATGATGTTGCTTCAACATTTGTAGAAGTTGGTGATGTAGTTGTGGTCCCAACACATTGTGTTGATGATTTTGATGTGGTTGTGGTCCCAACACCCTGTGTTGATAATGTTGACATGGTTGAAGTCACAACACTTTGTGATGATGATGATGATGTTCCAACATATCTATGTTGATGATGATATAACATTTATTGATGATGTTGCTTTAACACTAACATGCTAATGATGTTGTTACAATATTTACATATTGATGATACAGATGATAATGTTTCAGTATTTACATACTGATGTTGCAAATGATGTTTCAGCATTCACATGCTGATGTAGAAGAAGAAGATTCAGTATTCACATACTGATGTTACCGAAGAAGATTCAGTATTCACATACTGATGTTACAGAAGAAGGTTCAGTATTTAGTATTCACATATTGATATCGCAGAAGATGATTCAGTACCCACATACTGATATGTTATGCAACCAAATCCCAGATATAGCATAAAAAGAGTTGAAATAGACAATAGGAGAGTAATCCATGCCTAAAAGATGAATAACATAGATAAATATCAATCCTGTTCGAGGGAGGAACCTCCTTACACAATGTATAAGACAATACAAGATGATATGATGCTAAAATGAGAATATCTCCTTCCTATATATAGGAGATACTGGTGTATAATAACAACTAATAAACTCACTATTAGATCCCAAGCCTACATAACTAATATGTAATGCCCCACAATATAGGGGGTAATGTGCCACACTATATGGTGTAATGTGTCATCAATAAGGGCTTAACATGCCCCTCCCCTTCAAAAATTGTTGTCCTCAATGCTGAAGTAGTTTTGGATGCTGTTGTATAAAGGACTTATCTTCCCATGTTGAATATTTTGTGGGTAAGTTCTTCCATTTAATGAGATACTCTGAAATTGATTGATTTCGAAGCTATCTAGTTCGTATTTCAGTAATTTCTTCAGGCTCTAAGATGAATTTTCCTTCCTCACCAAGTTCTAGTAACATCGTTTGAACTGGTAGCTTGTCACCGATTACCTTCTTTAAACAAGAAACATGGAAAACTGGATGGACTCGTGAAGATGCAGGTAGTTCCAATTTGTAGGCCATACTACCAATATTTTGTAACACCTTGTAGGGACTGTGGTATTTAGGTGATAATTTATTATCCTTCTTGGTGTTCTTCAGGGACATCTGTTTGTATGGTTGTAGTCTTAAAAACACCCAATCCCCAACATTAAAGCTTAGTTCACTACGGTGTTTATCTGCTTGTTGTTTCATTCGATTTTGTGCCAGATTCAAGTTATCTTGTAAGAGTTGAAGAACTTGTTGTTGATGCTCCATGTGGTATTCCACTGCTTGAACCTTAGAGTCTCTTAGTGAAGATGTGATGGATGGTGGATGGTAGCCATACAGTGCCATAAATGGGGTCATTTTGGATGATGTATGGAAGGAAGTATTATACCACCATTCTGCCAATGGTAACCACTTGAACCGTTTTGTTTGTTTATTAGCTGCAAAACATCGAAGATACCCTTCCAAACATTTGTTTACTATCTCTGTCTATCCATCAGATTGAGGGTGATAAGATGAGCTATGGGCCAGTTAAGTACCCAAACAAAAAAATAATTCGGTCCAAAAATTTCTAGTGAAAATGGGATCCCTGTCACTTACTATAATATTTGGAGTACCATGTAGTTTTTGTATTGTCCCCATAAAAGAATTGGCGACCGTGCTTGCTTTGAAGGGGTGAGATAGTGCACAGAAGTGTGCATATTTAGTAAGTCTATCAACAACCACCATGATGACACTCTTTCCTTCAGACTTTGGTAAACCTGTGATAAAATCCATCAAGACCTATGTCCACCTTTGGCTTGGAATGGAAAGTGGTTTTAGGAGACCAGGGGTCTTAATTGTTTCCACTTTATTTTGTTGGCAAACCAAACATTTTGCCACAAATTTTTGAACGTCGGTCTTAAGACCATCCCAAAAAAAATCTTTCTTTACCCTGTGGTAGGTTTTTAAGAAACCTGAGTACCCTTCTATTGGTGAAGAGTGGAATTCAGAAAGTACCTTTTGCTTGAGTTGAGAACTCTTACCAATATATAAGTGATCCTTGTACCATAGCAAGCCATCTTTCCACCTAAATGTATTAAAGGCACTGGGATCCTGTTGCAGTTTTTTAATAAATGTCCATATTTTTTCATCATTTTTCCATTCGTCATTTGCTTCAGCTATCCAATCTGGTTGGATGATCGAAATAGCATAGAGTAATGCTTCAACATCCTCATCTTTCCTGGAGAGTGCGTCTGCGACAACATTTTTCTTCCCCTTTTTGTAGATGATTTCAAACTCATATCCCAACATCTTTGTTACCCATTTTTGTTGCTCTTTTGAATATAGCCTTTGTTCCAAGAAGTATTTAAGGTTATCATTATCGGTTTTAACCTTGAAATGTCTCCCTATAAGGTAGGGGCACCATTGCTTCAAGGCATGTAGTATTGCCAACATTTCCTTCTCATAAATGGGATTTTTTAAGTTCTTTCCCTTGATTGGATGACTAGTGAAGGAAATAGGGTGTCCTTCTTGCATTAGTACAATTCCAATTCCATTTCCGTAAGCATCACATTCCACAATAAAGGTTTTTGTGAATTCTGGTGTCGCTAAACCATGATATTTACACATGGCCTCTTTTAGTTGTTGAAAGGCTTGAGTTGCCTCTGGAGTCCAAGAAAATGCATCTTTATTCAGTAACGATGTTAGAGGAGTTGCTATTCTTCCATAGTTCTGAACAAACTTGCGGTAGTACCCTATCAGACCTAAGAATCCTTGAAGATTCTTTAGGGTTTTGGGAATTGGCCAGTCCATCATGGATTTAATTTTTTTAGGGTCTACCTTGACACCTTCATGAGATACAATATGATGCAAATACTCTACCTCCTTTCTCCCAAAGAAACGTTTTGAGGGTTTTGCAAAAAGTTCGTTCTCCTTTAGTAGTTGTAGTACCATGTCAACATGTTGAACATGTTCTTCCCAAGACTTGCTATAGATTAGTATATCATCAAAGAATACCAACACAAATTTTCAAAGGAAATGCTTGAAAATAGAATTCATCAAACCTTGAAATGTGGAAGGTGCATTTGTTAGACCAAATGGCATGACCAAAAATTCACAGTGACCTGCATGAGTTTTGAATGCTGTTTTGGGGGTGTCTTCATCCTTCATTCAAATCTGATGATGCTCGGAACGAAGATCTAACTTTGTGAAAACAACTGCTCCATGTAATTTGTCTAACAATTCATTAATGACAGGAATGGGAAACTTATCTTTAATGGTGATCTTATTGAGCTCTCTATAATCAGGACATATAGTCCATGATCCATTTGGCTTGCATACCATTACCACTGGTGCAAAGTAAGAACTTTGGCTAGGCCTAATTATGCCATCCTCTAACATTTCATCCACCATATGCTCAATTTCACTCTTTTGGCTATAGCGATATCCGTAAGGTCTAATGTTATGAGGAACACTGCTTGGAATTAAGTGGATAGCATGATCAAGGTCACGAATAGGTGGAAGACCTTTGGGAATATCTTCAAATACCTTGGAATGCTTATTAATGACCCTTTGTAGATCTGGGGAGATAGGGACTTTTTAGGTTTGAACATCTAATGAGAATAATTGTGCAACTATACCTTGATGTCCATTTTTTAACAACTTTGTCATACCATTGGAGCTTATCACCTTGCTTGGTTTTCTTATGATGCCATTTAACTCATTCTTTACCTTCCCATGAAAATTTCATGAAAAGTTTTTGAAAATTAAATGCCACTGTTCCTAATGATTGTAACCATTGGACACCCAAGACACCATCAGCACCACCCATTGGGATAGCAATCATTGGACTATTCAATACATATTCCCCCATATCTAGATGGATATTATGGAACTTCCCTGAGCAATTTATAGTTCCTCCATATGCAATCATTACTTGAAATTCCGGTGCTGGATAAACAAAGCAATTAAGAACTTTGGCTAATTTACAATGAATGAAACTATGAGTACTACCAAAATCAATCAACACTGTTACCTTCTTCTTTTTGATGTATCCTTCTATCTTGAGAGTTTGAGGAGTGCTAATTCCAGCAAATGCATGACAAGATATGGTGCATGAAAAGATATGGTGGGATCAATTTCTTCTGAAGTATCCTCTTCTATTTCTTCTGAGTTGCCTTTTCTTGAGATGCTTCCTCTTCTTTTGGTTCTTCCTCTTCACAATATATGTAGAATAATTTCTTCTCATTTCACTTATGTCCGTTACTATACTTGATGTCACAATTAAAGCATAATCCGTTTGCTCTTCTTTCATCTAGTTGTTGGGGTGTCAACCTTTGTGGTAGCTTAGAAGAAGGAACATTGTTTTCTCTATATGTGTTGGAGAAGGCCTTTCTAGTATTCATTGCCATATTTTTATTTTCAACCTTCCTTGCCATCATGAAATCCTTCTCTAGCGATGATGGTTCAAAGAGACGCACCTCATGTTGAATGTTATATTTCAAGGTTCCAATAAAGATATCTAACAAATTATCTTCTGAAATATTCTTCACTCTGAGACTTAGCTGCTGAAATTGCTTGATGTTATCTGTAACTGAACATTTTTGCTTGATATTTATCAATTGACTGAAGAAGGTGTTGCTATTTATATCCCTATAATGTGCAATCAATTCTTCGGTGAATATAGACCAAGATATAATAGAATCCTTTTTACGGTCATAAAGCCATTGGTACCATACAAACTGATCAAGTTCTAAATACAAGGATGCAATAGTTACCTTTTGCATAGTGGGCACTTGGTGTAGATCAAAGAATTGCTCCATCTGAAAAATCCATGTGATTGGATTCTTGCCATCAAACTTTCGCATGTCAATCTTGGGGATAAAGTAGTTTCTTGGACCTGAATTGAACCTATGATGTTGTAGTGAATCATCAACTTTTGAGGACTCCAAATTCCTACTCTCCAATTGTTTTTCAATTTTCTCCAAACATGACTGGAATAAGTCATCTTGTTCCTCCTTATCCTTTTCTTGAGTAGATAGTTGAGGAACAAAGTTATGTTTGATATCCTTGATAAACTCCTTCAAGTCTTGGAGATCTTCTTTACTATCCATCCCTTTGAGATCCTCTTTAGTAGCCATCTTCTTTTTGAATTTAGCAAAGTCATCAATTTTCACACTTTCTTTAATCATATCTTCCAACTTGGACACTCTAAAAGAAATGTCTTACATTTCCTCGTAGGTTGGGGATGAACCCTCTGGGGGTTTGAGTGGAGTGTTATTCTTTCCACTTCTTTTTTGTGGAGTTTTTAAAGTACCTTTTTCACCACAAACCCCCAGTTTTACCACAAATATATCCTTCTACTAAAAGTTATTCAAATGCAAAATGGAGTACCTTTTTCAATCACTGATTGGGAGGTTGTTTTAGGGCCGACTTGTAACTGAATTAAAATTTTATTTTCGACTCTTCTGAGGCTAAAAATTCGTCCTATAGTAACTTTATCTTTCCTCTTTCCAATTCCACATATCTGACCTAATTTGGATGAGCCAACAAAAAGTTATTGAAAATATACCAAAACGTCCTATTTTTGGCCTATCCAAAAGAGCGAACTTGTACTGTATGCCACGTGTCTATTGTTTTGTTTATGTATCTAAAAATTCTACCACATATACCTTGGTCTGGATTCTTTCATATGCAACTGGTCTCACTCCATTTGGATCTCGGATTCCTTAGATATGACCTTTTTCCCAAGAACACCTGTTTTAGACTAGTTGTAGGACTAGTAAACAACCCTCGCTTCCTCTGCACTTATATCCGAAACTGTAATTGCTCAAGATCTGAATTTTTTTCTAGAGATAGTTCGACCTGTTTTGGAAGTGATTTTTTAACCTCAATATTTGATTCCTTGTAGAAATTTTTTTTTAGCGAAGGTTCCAAAATAACTTGTTTTGCAGAAGCTAGTCCCGAGGAGAGAGCTCTGATACCAAATGTTATGCAAACAAATCCCAGATCTAGTATAAAAAGAGAAGATATATACAATAGGAGAGTAATACATGCCTAAAATATGAATAGCAGAGATAAATATCAATCCTCTTCAAGGGAGGAACCTCCTTACACAATGTACACGACAATACAAGATGATATGATGCTAAAATGAGAATATATCCTTTCGATATATAGGAGATACTGGTGTATAATAACAACTAATAAACCCACTATTAGACCCCAAGCCTACATAACTATTATGCAATGCCCCACAATATAGGGGGTAATGTGCCACACTATATGGTGTAATGTGTCATCAATAAGGGCTTAACATGATATTGTAGAAGGTGATTCAATATCCACATACTGATGTTGCAGAAGATGATCCAGTACTCATAGATGATTCAGTATTTACATATTGAGGCTGCAGAAGATGATCCAATATGCTCATACTGAGATTAATGATGAAGATGCATGAGGTTATTCCAAAACTTCCTATGACATATAGAGATTCACCAGTCAATTGTACAATTGTGATGATGGTTGTTGTTGATGTAGAATACATTCCTAGTTAAGAGGGAGTGTTAAAGTATTGTAAATTCGGAAGATATTCTATTGTACTTTTGTTGTATTTTCCTTCAGAGATGTTATTCCTCCATTCAGATATGTCCTTGATGTAATTGGTCATGTGAAAGTCATGAGGTAAAACCTCCATTGTAAGTTGGGGCAATAATACGCACAAAAGTAATATATAAAATGTATTTTGTGTTTCTAGGTAGGTCAGCCCTAATTAGAGAACCTAGATGACCTAGTAAGTTAGTTCAGTCACTCACCTGGTGAATATAAATAGGTGAGGCACCTCTCTCATTATGACACGCTCACTCAAGAAAGTTTGTAAGAGAGAGAAGAACAAGTGCGCCAAAAAGAAAAGAGAAGCAGTTGTCTAGGTTTTACACTGCTCTGGTTGAGTTCTATAGTGAGTAAGTTTTGTGGGGTTTTCTCCCTTGTGGTTTCCCCAAGGAAAATATTTATGTTCTCTCATGTTGATGTACTTGTCTTTCTTTCAGTGATCCTTTGCTTATGGTTATGATGCTAATTTTTTTAGATCTTGTATAACCATTAAAAATCTAACACATCCCAACAATGAGTGTAGCTTAAAGGGATACCTGAGGTAATATACTCTAATGAACAATAGGCCACGTATGGATACTAGTCATGTCCCTTTTCCAAGTCAACGAAGCTCAAAGTGGTATAAGAGTGAGACAAGGATGAATATTGTCTTAAGCCGAAAGGGATAATCACCAAAATCTATAAGTATGATGGGTTGATGGATTTTCTTCTTACATATGATGATGCAACGAAAGAGGAGGGTTTGCATTCTCTTTGTTGAGGCCTCGTCAAATTCTAGCAAATAAGATCCGCAAACCTTTGAACCATATAGCAATGTAATTTGAACAAGGGTATCCGTGAGAGACATATTGGATGATATGTCCTAGAAATGGTTATAGAAACATTACCTCTCGAGGAGGGATAAGGATCTATAACCCTTGTTGATTCAAGGTTGAAGGGCATGTCACAGACTGAAATGAGGTCCTGTGAATTGTAACCCCAAGTAAGTACAGGAGTTGGTGATATCAATCTCCTCCTCTCTTAAAAAGAAATGGAAACCAAGAGGATATTTTTCAATCCATTGAAGATCGGGACCTTGGTTTTACACAAGTTGTTCATCAACTAAAAAAGATCATAGAAAAGGGCTAAGGAATCCAGTTTTCCCTACAACCCCTATGAATATGAGATCAAGAGGACCACACAATTCACAAAAAGAAGGATTTAAATAAAGATCGAGTGGAGAAGGAACTTGTTTGCATGTTGGATGTGTTGATGCAAGGACTCCAAATTGTTGATGTATACACCAAATAAAGTGGGGGATAGATGGAACTATAAAATTGAGCACATAGATATATGGATCAACAAACAACTCACAAAATAGATCAAATAATTTTACTCATAATTGAAGAATGAAACAGTGCAAAAATGGTTTGCAGCTGTGTAATGCTTTCATTAATCAAAAGTATTTGGATAAATAATTACAATGTAATACACTGGTATTAATAACCAGTCAATTTGAATGCATGAGAGAGGAATTAGAATTGATTGACTCTACCTAACTGAGTGGATACTAGACATGTCTAAATCACTATCGGAGCCTAACTAGTTAGCTCCAATTGTCTAAATCAGTGCCTTAGTCAGTTAGAATCAATTAATTAGTCTAACTGAATGTGGTAGGTGAGGAAAGATGCCTTCCCACATGTAGTTATTCTAGGGATTGGTCTAGGAGGTGCCTAAACTAATGCATGCAAATGCAGTCAGTGGCAGTTATCCTCAACTAGTGTTCCCCACACTCTAATAACTGGTACATGTGGCCTAATTAGGCCATGTGGACCCAATGATACTAGTGACTAATTATAAACTGAAAAGACTCTTAATTTAGACATAATTGACCAAATTGGACAAGGGAGGATTATAATCCTAACACCCCCCATGAATGATAACTTGGACAATTTGTGGGCCCTAGTAACTAAGACCATAGGTCACCCATTACATCTAAAGAAAATTAACTGCTTAATACAAGGAAACAGGGAAAAAATCACATGGGAAAAAATCCCCCCCTCAAACGAAGTGGGTAGAATCAGGATTCAAGTTAAAAAAAACTTGAAAAGATGTTGCTGCAACCTTCATCTCTGTGGTGTAGTGAAGCAGCATGCATGATGTTATATGCACATGTATCCTAGGGCCTGACATGTAAACTTATCCATCTTCTCCCAAAATGATGATGGAAGGAAGGAGGAATGTAACCTTTGCCTCTTTTTGGATGAAGAGGTGCATGATCCACTCTGTTCTTCTGAGAGCAGTGTAGCTAATCATGCCTTGCCATGTAGCATCTCACAAGGAGTTTGTTGCATCTCTCTAAATGAAGTGAGTTTGCATGACATAGACCAAGGTTCTCTTTCTAAGACTGATCTTTTGTCCTCTGTGTGTCAGATGGATTTCCAGTCATCTTCCTAGCTGCCCGCTTGGGAGTAGGGACTGGATTTGGATTTGAATCACCCTGAATCTCAATCTCATAAATTGATATAATTGGTTCTGCTTATGATTCTGAAATACTAGTGGAAACTGCAAAAGGAGTAGATAGAATATTGTTACCTCCCCTTTCAAGTGGCAGCTGAGATTGTACTGGTTATGAAAATGGAAGGAAGTGTGAGAATTCATATGCCTTGGAGGCATGATTTGCAGCACCCTTCGCTATTGTTCCCAGTAGAGATATCTGTGATATCCATTGAGTCATGACCAAATGTCACTCGCTTTGGAGGGCCAATGTGAGTCATCTGTTATACATATGACAAATTTGCAGCTAAGGAGGGCACATAAAGCACATCTTTAAACTTTTCATGTTTAAGCTTAATAAAACCCTTCCCTTTGGCTCTAATTTGACTGTCATTACCCATGTGAATGCTAGGGCCATCAGAGGACTATAAAAAAGAGAATGATTCTCTGGATGCAACCATATGATTGGAAGCTCCTGAATCAACAAGGAAGGCATGTGTTCTTGAACAACTAGTCTTCATTGAATGGCATCTCTCATCATGTTCTTTAGTTTCTTCTCTATGGTCAACCTTCCTTCTACCAACAGGTACAGTGATGTTATGTTTCTCTAGAAGAAGAGCCATTTCATCAATTATTCTTCTCATACAGGAGCTTTCAGGATGAAAGCCCCTTCAGAACAAAGGATATTTCCTTTTCCATTCTTCTTGCTTCTCCTTAAACCCGAGGGCTCATCTGACTGCTATTTCTCCATAGGAGGCTTATTCTTTTGCTTCCCCTTACCATTCGTAGCTTTGGGTCCTCCAACAACCAATGCTTGATATTTGGAAGATCTAATGATCCCCATTTGGACCAACTTGTCATGCTCATTGGTGAGAGACTCAATGAAGGCATTAAGAGTTGGCATCTTCCAATTCAGTGCAGTGAGATTCCCAGTATGAAAGGTTGATACAAAGACTGAGTAATCTGTGCCAAGTTTTGAGAGGATGACAAGGATGAGTTGATCATCCTCCTTCTCAAATTTGCACAGCTTCAACTAGAGCACCAGGTGCTTGAATTTAGTGAAGAAATCATTCAGAGTTTCGAAGTTTCTTGGGTGAAGATAAATCAACTCATTCTCTAGCTGATAGACCCTCAAGTCATCTTTCTAATCAAACAAGGAAGCAAGTTGATCCCAAATTTCCTTCGGAGTCTTCAATCCAGTGATGTGGAAGAGAAGATATTTGGAAATAGACAGACACAGAAATCCAAAAGCTTCATCAAGCTTATTCTAGTATTTTGCTTTGTCAGCATAATGAATCAGCTCTACCTTCATCTCCATTGTGACTATGTAGTGTCCTTTGGAGCGAATATGTATCTCAATGTCTTCCTTCCACTGATGGTAATTGAAAGGAGTGAGAGGATCCACAGAAGGGGCCATTGTGCTGATGTAGCGAATGTAGTGAAGGAGACCGAAAAACCTGTAAATCACACAAACAAACAGACAAAGTAAGGTCGACAACCTGCACTTTTGGAAATTTCTTCACACCAAGCTTAGTTAATCAAGCAATTTTGATCAACAATTCCTTTACTTAGGATTTATGTGGTAAATTCTCCACTTCCGGTGCAGTGCTGGAGGGAGCAGTTTTGCTCAATTTTTTTTAATCCAAGTATGAATCTGTAGTAGGAGAAGTGCCTTGTCCTACCGAGGCTCTGATACGATATAAAATTGAGCACATAGATCTATGGATCAACACACAACTCACAAAATGGATCAGGCAATTTTACTCAGAATTGAAGAATGAAACAGTGCAAAAATGGTGTGCAGCTATGTAATGCTTTCATTAATCAAAAGTAATTGGATAAATAATTACAATGTAATACACTGGTATTAATAACCAATAAATTCGAATGCATGAGAGAGGAATTTGAATTGATTAATTCTACCTAACTGAATGGATAACTAGACATGTATAAACCACTATAGGGGCATAACTAGTTATCTCCAGTTGTCTAAATCAGTGCTTCAATAAGTTAGAATTAGTTAACTAATCTAACTGAGTGTGGTAGGTGAGGAAAGGCGCCTTCCCACATGCATTTAATCAATGACTGGTGCTAACTGAATGTAACTGACTCCTAACTAGGCTTAACTAGTCACTAATTGAACTCAATTGAAGGAGGTTGGTTCCGACACTCTCAGTGACTCCTAAATTGTAGGGATTGGTCTAGGAGGTGTCTAAACTGATGCGTGCAAGTGTAGTCAGTGGCAGCTAGCGTCAACTAGTGTTTCCCAGACTCTAGTAACTAGTACATGTGGACCCAATGATGCTAGTGACTAAATATAGATTGAAAAGACTCCTAATTTAGACATAATTGACCAAATTGGACAAGGGAGGATTATAATCCTAACAGGATCCCCTGTTTTACCCAAATAATACTCCTAATAAAGTTTGATACCATGTATTTTGTGTGGATATGATAAGCAATTGTCTCATATAACACATGATGGAAGTTAGTAGGGTCTTGAAAATGCTAATGTCTCTAATCATATGAAACAATTCCTCTTTGGGAATGGAGATGAATGCTTTCATAAAGTCTACAAAGCAGCAATAGACTTTCAAAGAGCAATGCCATACCTCATGGATGATGGCTTGAACTATAATAATGTGATCAATGGTTTGATGTGTTGGTTGGAATCCCACCTATCATCTAACTCTAAGTTTCATCCGCTTAAGCATCCCAAAAAGCTTCATATGGAGTACTATAGATAGAGGTTTGAGAAATTATGGCCAAGCACCATCATTGTGTAGTTACTAAGATTTGTTCTAGAGCTCAATTTTTGAATCAACTAAATAATGTGGTGTCCCCAAGGTTATAAGAAATGTGTATAGACCACATGGTTGAACAGATAATCCAAGAGGCAATCCAAGGAATGGAGACCATGCTTGAAGAGTTTTTCCTAGAACCTTGTTCATCCCTTGCTTTGATAATACTTATCAACCAAACTGAATCTTGGATATCTCGATAATGGCATAAGAAGAAAGAGGNAGATGGGATTGGTGAGGGAAGATGGTTCATTATAATTTTTTAGGGTAGGGAATGAAGGAATCCATTACCTCCCATATTGTTTGTAAGATGAATAGGTGTTTGTTGAGGTGGAGGAGATGGTGGTAGGAATCCTTAATACCAGGGTAGGAGGGGTGATCATGAGTGAAGGTGGGATGAAGATAGTTGTGGAGAGCCTTGTAATCCTTGTCGTACCACTAGTTCATGGTGTATGATATAGGTTTAGGGGAAGGGGAGGTTGATTGGGGGTAGGCTTTAAGCACAACTTCCTAAATGGTGGAAGAAATACACATGGATTTGACATATATGAGAAATGAAACTTAGGTGGGAGCATCTAGTGGAGGTGGGAAGTGAATGTATCAGATCCCCCCTTGTCAAAGGCGATAGTGATTCGAGGTGGGCCGAGGTGAGGAAAGGTTGTTGATGGGGGGTTCAACCTAGAGAAAGAAAGATAGAAGAGCATCCCTGACCATTTGTATTGGGGTTATTGACAAATGATGAATGAAGGGGAGTATATTATGACTAGAGAGGGCATAATACACCACATTCAAACCTCCACCATGACATAAACAAGTGAAGAAGTGAGACTCCGAGAAGTAGGGGAGGTTGTTAAGGATTAACAACTCATGGGATTCCTTAATACATAAAAGGTTCCTACCATACATTCTAATAGCCTTGAAAGCATCATTATATAACCAGTGATGTACCATACTATAGAGTATTGAATGATTCCATAGTACAAATCTAAGTATGGGTCTTTATGATAATTATTGTGAATAACAAATTGAGATGAGACTAAGGGAAAGTAGTAGAGTGTGTTGTAGATATATTTGGGGAGAGGGGATAAACCATTGACTTGGATCCACATGAACCTATTAAACTCATCTAGAGCTAACAGGGAAACCCTACCTAAAAGGGGGTCCTTGGAAAAACAAACCACCCCATTTAAACCTTCAACCCCACTTGAATATTTGTTCTCCTACTAGCAAGCAAAAATCGAATGATAACATGTTATGTCTAGGAGTGGCTGGATAGGGTTTGTGTGGGTCTCAGTAATAAAGAGGATGTCAGCTAAGCTAAGAGAACTATAAATCATGCTTGATTATTACCAAAATGATCCATTGTTGTTCCAACAACCTACTAAAATAGTCGAGCCTTGTCGCCTCTTTCAATGGGTTTTCCATAATGAGAACGCAATTTGAGAGTACCCACAGGGTGGGGAATCCCAACTAATGGCCCAAATATCTCTAATGACCACCCATTTCCCTTTCCATTATGTTTCTAATACTATATCCTTGGAAGCTTTGTCTTTGTAACCTGGGACCTAGTGAGGTCCACATATAGAAATGCCCTGTTAGGAAGGAAGAACAACCTCCACTTGGATCCGAGAGAGCAAAGCCAGTCTCTTGCTGCCCTGAAATGGATGAAAAGTGTGGAATTGGTGCCCACACAAGCATGCTTGATATTAATGTCCTTAAAACCGAATATGTATTGAAGGAAGGAGGTGCCTATTTATAGGGGGTATATTAGGGACATGGTGGAGGGGGGGAGACCACATACTCTAAGGTTAAGTTCTTGGGTGTGGAAAATGAACTCTTCATTCAAACTAAATTGTATCAACTCTTTTACCTCAGCTAGTGGGGGGTCTTGTTTCCCTTTTCAAACCACTTGAACCCAAGAATAAAAGGTTTGTTGTTCCATTTTTGTTTCCTATTTAAACAAGGCTTGTTGTGATTTCATCTCTTGCAAACTTTTTATGTTTGAGATTTTGGATTGGAGAGTGGAGGAGTTCATAAGTGTATTTTTAAGTGTATGATTTTTTGGTCTTTTACTTCAAAAATCAACTATTTGAGATCAATAACGTTGGAGTGGAGCTTCTGGTTTTTTGTTTCAAGTAATTCCATCCTTAGTAGATTTTTGATATGGGTTGTCTAGTATGAAAAATATGACTCCATGAAAATATCTGTGGGGTTGTAAATTGGTTATGGATTATTGTTGTAGTTACTAAAGGACCTCACATTATTTTCTTATAGATAAGAAAACTAATGGAGTGGGTAATCGTTTTGAGGTAGAGTTTGTGGCCTTAGATCTTGGTCTTGTCACCAATTGTTCGAGCATTGAAATCACTACTGTTGTGAGACTGTGGAAAACCCACCCTACATAAACCTTGAAACCCCGTGGTAATAAATATTGAAACACATTATTTCTTATAGAATCGATTGCTATGATTGTTGTTGGAAACCCCACTGGTAGAGATCTAACTTGTGACCATTAATTCACAAAAAAATTCAGACAGTTAACCTGCATGAAGGCCGATGAAGCTTCCATGGGTTGACTTGACGATAAGTCTGACCTAAAGTATATTTCATGAAACAAATCTAGATATATCTCCACAATCTAGAGAAAATGATTTGAATGCGCATACATTACTTCAAATTGAGAGCAAACATTGATGATGTACTTGAGGGAAACCAGTGAAAGGGTTCTAGATCAACAAGCCTTAGAATTGAAGTAATTTTCTCTCTCCCCATGATCCAGATTTATGTTAGAATTAAATGAAAGAGAATATATATATTCACATACAAAGATATACGATGATAAACACAGTGATACAATAAACCAATATTCTATTAAATGAATGAAACAAAATAAACTGTAAAACAAAAGTAGCTAGAATGGTGGTAGTTGTATCTCTAAGAAGAGATGTGGTGGCTACACTCACTCATGACAAGATGAATAGAAACAGAGGCTAAAGGGATTTTATCATAAAGTATTAGAGAGGTAGAAACCATAAACCCAACCCTAGAATATGAATCATCATAAAGTTTGTGGCCCTAAGGTGGTTAGTTGAACAGTCAACTTCTCGGGGTCATAAGTTTTGCATATGATCTCCATTTGGGGCGCTCGATACCCCATTGGAAAGGTATATCTGAGCTTTAAAACCTTTAATTGAATTGAATGCATTCCAAATGTGAACAATTGTGCCCCCCCCCCCGAATTGTAAAAAAATGTCGTTTAGGGCCCCAAAATGACCCCGAAGTTTGGGACCTAAAAAACCGTAGAAAATTACAAGAAAATTTCCAAAATGGAAAATTATTTTGTGACAGTGGAATTGGTGGGTGGCCACCTATACCCATATCGATCAATCCTCCCTCCTTAGTAATTAATGATATCCATTGTATTGAGTTTCCTCATCAAATGGGGAAACTTCCGTTGAACTTGACTCCTGGTGAGCCACTTGCATTGGTGGAGGAGTTGCCTTGCTTTGGAAACTCAAAATAGTTGGATCTTCTGCTGGAAGGTTCCCTTAACATGTGTGTCCATGATATAATCAATCATATATTGTTTCATGCTGTGAGGATTAAGCTCTATAGCTGTCAATTGTTCTACCACCTTCGAGGTGTCCAACAATGGTGCAAAATATGGTCGAAGGAGCTCCATGTTGAATATTGGGTGCAGGCTAAGTAATGGAGTAATGCTTAATTTGAAGGCATCATCACCAACTGACTTTGTGATGGTGTATGGCCCATATCGAAGTGTACAAAGCTTGCGATGGGATACTGTGAGCCTCTCTTTCTGCAAATGCAACCAAACCTTATCCCCCACATGGAAATTGCATGGAACCCAATGTTGGTCATGCCATTGCTTGTACTTAGTATTGTCATTTTCCAAAATTCCATGGACCTATTGGAGGATGTGTTGGATTTGTTCAACAAATATGGTGGACTTATCATCATTACCCTGAGCATGGGAAAATTCCTCCTATGTGGATGCAAGGGGCAGAGATACATCAATTGGGGCCAATGGTTGGAAACCCAGGCACAACTGAAAAGGGTTGTGACCGGTAGAGCTATGAAGAGATATGTTATAGCTATGTTGAACATATGCAAGGTTCTCATCTCATGTGTGGGGATGTTTAGAATTGTACATTCTTATAATATGCACAATCATCCGGTTGACTACCTTTGTTTGTCCATCGGTCTGGGGGTGGAAGGAAGTTGATTTGGTGAGCTTCGTATCCATCAATGAACATAGAATAAATCAAAAAGTGATCAAGAAATTGTTGTCCCAATCTGAAATGATAGTTTATGGCAGCCCAAAATGAACCCAAAGATTCTTGAAGAAGGGCTTAGCAGTGGCTTTGGCAGAGATGCTCTTCTTGCAAACTATCAGAATGGCCACCTTAGAGAAGCGATCCATGACCACAAACACACAATCATTACCATGCTTAATTGAAGGTAGTCATGTCATGTAATCCATGGATATGGATTCCCATGGCCCACTCGGAGTGGGTAGGGGGGTGTACAATCCATGATTCTTTACAGTTGGTTTAGAGATGGCACAAGTAGTGCAGGATTAGATATATTGGACGACGTCTTGTCGAATTTTGGGCCAATAAAAATACTTCTGCAAGACCTCCATCTCCTTCTCAGTGCCAAAGTGCCTTGCCACCCAACTGTAATGTGCTTCCCAAATTATCTTCGCATGCTCGCTTGAGGGAACACAAAGATACCCCAGGTGGCATAACAATCCTTCCTGAAGATGAAAGTATGCCACCGATGTACCTGCACATAAGGATTGATAAATGGGAGCAAACTCAGGATCATTATCATATAGTTGAGGCCACCTAAAGGTATCGTGGCTGCAAGAGTTGAGCACCGTGGTTAATGTTGCTATTGGAGGTCGACTGAGGCAATCAACGACTTTATTGGTGTTTCCCTTCTTATATTTAATGTTCAGATGGAACTGTTGCAAGTAAGTGGACCACTTCTGGTGGTGGTCATTCTATAACTTTCCTTAGGTTTGCATGAACTGCAAGGGCTTGTGATCAATATGGATGACTGTTTCTTTTCCAGGATGTAACTCTTCCATAGGCGGCAGGCTTGGACAATGGAGTACATTTCGTTGTCATAAGTGAGGTATTTGTGGACTGTATTTGAAAGTGTCTCACTATGATATGCCACTGGATGGTCATGTTGAGTGAGGACCGCACCAATGACGTAGTCCAAAGCATATGTATCGATATCAAAGGGTTGTTGTAGATCCGATAAGGTGAGGATAGGAGCTGAACATAAGTGTTGCTTCATCTCCTCAAATGTGTGTTGTTGTGGCTTGGACTAGATGAACTTGGCCTTAGATTCACCTTTGGTCACCTAAATAAGGGACCAAGCAATAATATTAGAGAATCCCAAAACAAATATGCCTTCCTTGGATTTCAAATCTATGATGTAATTATATATTTGGACAACCATTACATAGCCTATGTTTTGGATGATGTACTCTTATTCAATATACGTTTATTGTGTGTATCAATTAAATGTCTGTTTTGACTGATCTATGCTAGTTTTTGCTTAACAATTTTTTTGAGGATAATGTTTGCTTTGCAAGATCAGCATGTGAATTGATTTTCACATCTTTGAGGTCATCCACATCTATGGTGAAAACTAAATTGAGAGCCATGAATATTGTTGAACCAATGTAATATACCATCTCACCTTTGGATGAGAAATTTGAGAATTTGTCCACGTACCTGATCTAATCATAAAAAACTATTTTAAATAGGATGATTAACTTGGAAAGAGAAAACTATTAGAATGGCCACCTTAGAGAAGCGATCCATGACCACAAACACACAATCATTACCATGCTTAGTTGAAGGTAGTCATGACATGTAATCCATGGATATGGATTCCCATGGCCCACTCGAAGTGGGTAGGGGGGTGTACAATCCCTGCTTCTTTACAGTTGGTTTAGGGATGGCACAAGTAGTGCAGGATTAGATATATTAGACGACGTCTTGTCGAATTTTGGGCCAGTAAAAATACTTCTACAAGACCTCCATTTCCTTCTCAGTGCCAAAGTTCCTTGCCACCCAACTGTAATGTGCTTCCCAAATCATCTTCGCATGCTCGCTTGAGGGAACACAGAGATGGCCCAGGTGGCATAACAATCCTTCTTGAATATGAAAGTATGCCGCCGGTGTACCTGCACATAAGGATTGATAAATGGGAGCGAACTCAGGATCATTATCATATAGTTGAGGCCACCTAAAGGTATAGTGGCTGCAAGAGTTGAGCACCATGGTTAATGTTGCTATTGGAGGTCGACTGAGGCAATCAACGACTTTATTGGTGTTTCCCTTCTTATATTTAATGTTCAGATGGAACTGTTGCAAGTAAGTGGACCACTTCTGGTGGTGGTCATTCTGTAACTTTCCTTAGGTTTGCATGAACTGCAAGGGCTTGTGATCAATATGGATGAGTGTTTCTTTTCCAGGATGTAACTCTTCCATAGGCGGAAAGCTTGGACAATGGAGTACATTTTGTTGTCATAAGTGAGGTACTTTCGGACTGTATTTGAAAGTGTCTCACTGTGATATGCCACTGGATGGCCATGTTGAGTGAGGACTGCACCAATGACGTAGTCCAAAGCATATGTCTCGATATCAAAGGGTTGTTGTAGATCCGGTAAGGTGAGGATAGGAGCTGAACATAAGTGTTTCTTCATCTCCTCAAATGTGTGTTGTTGTGGCTTGGACTAGATGAACTTGGCCTTAGATTCACCTTTGGTCACCTAAATAAGGGACCAAGCAATAATATTAGAGAATCCCAAAACAAATATGCCTTCTTTGGATTTCAAATCTATGATGTAATTATATATTTGGACAACCATTACATAGCCTATGTTTTGGATGATGTACTCTTATTCAATATACGTTTATTGTGTGTATCAATTAAATGTTTGTTTTGACTGATCTATGCTAGTTTTTGCTTAACAATTTTTTTGAGGATAATGTTTGCTTTGCAAGATCAGCATGTGAATTTATTTTCACATCTTTGAGGTCATCCACATCTATGGTGAAAACTAAATTGAGAGCCATGAAAATTGTTGAACCAATGTAATATACCATCTCACCTTTGGATGAGAAATTTGAGAATTTGTCCACGTACCTGATCTAATCATAAAAAACTTTTTTAAATAGGATGATTAACTTGGAAAGAGAAAAAGGACAACAAAATACTTATCATTAGAGGTACAAACAAAATCAGTATCAACCGAGATGAAATGTAGGATGGAATAGAAATAGAGACTTTCCTGAACCCAAAGTCCCCAATCCATTGGCCCCTACAAATTTGGTTAGTTATGAATAATTTCCTTAGCGCTTTCCTTGTGATGAGCAACATGACAATGGATGAGCCTATCTAAGAAATTTTGATCCAAGAGGTAGTCATGATCCAAGAGAATCAATAGCATGAATTTTGTCGATTATGTATATTGTATATATACTCTTCAACAAAAATCCTATGTATTCATAAAGGATAAAATTAGACTAATTAAGAAAAAGAGTATAGATGTAGTAAGAGTAGCCTAGATGGGCATTCTGAATGCCATGGATGGAGAAATGAAGAAAGATTTGGGGAAGCATAAATTTATCCAGAATCAGAGATGGAAGAAGCTCCTTGGGTCTTCACAGAATCCAGAAATGGGATCACAACATAGGTTATTGATTTGTTGGAATAGACAACAAAATTTTGCGTCTAGAAAAACTCGAGCTATTACATTGTAAACAATATCAAGGATAAATTGAATTTAATGTGGATGTTCCTAATGTTTTGTCAAAGTTTTCAATCCTTGTTCCACTATCAGAATTGATCAATATTCCTTCACAAAAGGAAAAGATGAATAAATTCCTAATCCTTGAGGAGATAAATGAAGATTCCCCAGGGTCCTGCTTCAAGGTAGGAAGAATGGGATCCATTATCCTTTCTTCACCATTTTGTTAATAAATTATTTCCTTCTCCATAATTGCATTATAGAATTAGGTGTTTTCATGAATGTTATGTCACTAAAGTTCATGAACTTGTTGGATCTGAAGACTACAAGACTGTATAGGAATTTATGTTCCATCGATTCTCAAGAGATAAAGGTGTGCATAGTAATCAAGGACTTGAAAGTCAATTTAGCAATGTCTATGGACATCTCATTGTTAATGGACATAGTTTTTATAGATGTGTCGAATGCATGGGCGATGATCCTATTAAGAAACTGGGTTGCTATCTTAGGAGTGTTGAGGCCTGGAAAATCGCAGGCGGCAACAGTAAAGGATTCTCCCCAATCAGCGTTCCCAACTAGCCCGCTGACTGTTTCGTATAGGGAATCCGTCCGGTTTGCGGTCCGGCTACCGTAGGTCAAAGTAACAACGAGGGTTTACCGGTTGCGGCCCGGTCCACCAGAATTTGTATTTTGACTTAATATATGCAATGCACATGCCTATCTAAACCATGCAGGGTGATAAGGATGCCGGGAACCACACAATGTGCTGCGCAGGTTCTTACCTCTCGTCTTATGTTCGCAACACCTAAATCACATATGCAATTATGAAACAAAGATAACTAACTATCTATCCCCGGGGAGCCAGAAAATCATTATTCGTGAGTAATGTATCACTTTCATGTATGTTAAACAAGATTACAGATAGCTGCTATTTACGTTTACAACACATGAATGAGAAGATATTCTAACAACCAGATAGCCAATTGTTATATACAAATGCATACATTACTCTAAGTGAAATTTCCATAAATAAAATCAGAAATTATTCAACCAGACATAGGTCATAAAGTTAGAACAATCTCACGATTCACAGACACAAGCTGAAAAACAAAGTAATTCATATTTCCGCCGTCCATGGTACAACATTTGGAACACTTCACGGTCCTTTCTCCAACAGGCAAACCAAACTCTTTATTGCAAAATGAAGTAGTTCTTCTTACAACAAGTCTTCCAGCCTAACTGGGAAAAAAGCCCCATCTTTGTCTCTCTTCCCTAGTTTCATACAAAAAACAAAAATGCTTGGGTTGCCCAAAGTGACCTTTGGGCTCCCCAACGCTCCAATTTCTCTCTACCCTTTACAAAATATGACATTCTACAAAATTTGACCAATCCTTCTCATTTTGAGGGGCCTGCTTGGTCTTCCAAAAACTTCCTCCATGCTACTGTCTCCTTGGCGAGTCCTTCAAACGATTGGGGTTCTAGGAATTGTATATTCAGCTCGTACTTATCTGCTTGCTTATGAATGGCTTCTATCCTGGCCTTGTTCAGACGCACCTGTTCCTCCAAGAGTTGTACACTAATAGCGGCATGTCCGATTTCATTTCTCAGGATCGGCTCATCAAGGGCTCTGATGCATTGGACCTTGGCTTCTCCTTCCTGATGCCTTGTCTGTAACATCCCTGTAAATGTATCATGATCAGGGAATTCGGGTAACCTATGTTCAGCTTCCACTTGACAGCGATTATAGGTGACAAGATCTCTTCTGAAGAACTCTGTACATGCTCCCTTTGCTTTCTTCACTGTCTTCTGAAAGTCCTCTGCAGCAATAACAGCAAACTCGATCAGGTCATGGTCCCGCTTTAAAGTTTGCCGATCCTTAAATGATAGCCCAGCTGGGACTTCTCGATCATCTTCTGCTCTGATCATCCTTGAAGTCAGCA